>OZ023273.1:143924271-144074821 GCA_964007475.1 Hybos culiciformis | reverse complement strand
ATTAT
This sequence comes from Hybos culiciformis, assembly GCA_964007475.1. Classification (NCBI taxonomy): domain Eukaryota; kingdom Metazoa; phylum Arthropoda; class Insecta; order Diptera; family Hybotidae; genus Hybos; species Hybos culiciformis. Next base: position 144,074,816 of record OZ023273.1, on the reverse strand, counting down.
GGAAATTAACATTACTGGTCAATCTGTTACAACAGCTGATAATCAATCTATTTGTATAAAATTAAACTAAGAATAATTTTATATTTAATTGTGTCGATTATAATTATGCCTAACCTATATAGATGTATTATGACAATCTATATTGTCGTGACATTTTGTATTGCAACAATGTTTTCCTATATTAATCAATTTTCCAATTTGTATAAAAATATATATGAAATTAATAATAATCTATTATAATAATTATATTATCTCAATTAAATTAAAATTGACACTAGGAAACTATAGTCTTAAAATGGAATTTTGAATAAGCATTACGGTAATGGAAACGCTACATTAGAATGTATTATATTTAACTCTATAAGAACAATTGACTGTTTTGTTTAAAAAGTAAATTCTCAAAATAAAAAATAAATAAAAAATTAAAAAAAGTGAAAATAAATTTTGAATTTTGATTTGATTTGAAATGGAAAATAATTAATCTTGATGAATTTTTCAGCTATAGTGTAAACTGGCTCGTTAAAATCTTCACTAACTCAAATAAAACACAAGCACAAAAATAAATAATTTTGCTGGATTTTTCAACTAGCGTAACTCGGACGTTAATATCAAAAAAAACTATTTTTGAAACACCATATATTTATGTCAAAAATCACATTTATAACAATATTTATTACTTATATCAAGAGAACAAATATACAATCTGACCTTATGATGTAATTTCTTTTTAAATTTGGTTCAAGATAAGTAAAATTTTTAAAATTATAATTATGTCATGGAAATCAATTTTAATATTTTTGTACTAGGTTTAAAATAAAAAGATTTTTATTCCAAGTATTATACTAAGTTGAATGTTGAAAGAAATTCAATTTATGAACATAATTTCGAATTGCAAAAAAAAAAACAAATAATAAATTGAATCCAAATCAAACTGTTTCTCTTCGTTATTAATGAAGCGAATTTTTTTATCTCTCAACAAACAAACTTCAATCTAACATAATCAAATCAAGCTAAAAAATAATTCAATATACATATATGTAAATACTTATCGGACAAAATAATGGAAATACAAATATATATTAATGAAAATAATAATAAATCAAACATTTTTCAGAATAGAAATAAAAGAGACAACAGCTGCAAACATTTTCATAAAACTTCAATTGGCACAACTTGAGTGTGTTCCCTAAAAAACTCAAAAACGAATGAGAATTAACAATTTCAAAGTAAATAATTATCTGGAAATATTTTTTCAATATAAAAACGAAATCAAATCAACTTTTATTCCAATTAGGAGTCTACAATAAATTTATTTTCAGTCTGAATGAAAACAAAAATCAAAATGTTCCATGCTTTTGGGATTTATGAAAATATTAATCTATTTCGTACAGCTTTATCAATTTTAATAATTAAGTTCAAATACAAAACTCACCGTAGCCAAAAATAAATTTCTTCAGATAACCCCGTTCAAGAATAATTTCAAAGATAACCTTCTTTTATAATGTTTTTTATATTGAGGAAAACAAAATTTTGTTTAGGCCTACGTGGAAAATTAACCAAAAAGAAATATAAATTCACATTAAAAAGCGACCATTTAACAGACAAATATGTTGAGTTATATTATTTATTTAATCATTTGACGTTTCGTTGTACATTGACATCTTCATTTGAAATGAAATTGTGTTTGAAAGAATTTTTAATATCTAAGAATTAATATTACGGTTACAACATCATTTTAAAATAAAGTTTATAGAAATGGTTCATCATCATCAATTCAATTTACATTTAAAAAATATTTACATCAAAATAAATACTTCTCTACAGTCTAATTTATATATATTGACTAGCTGAACCCCGACGTGCACTGCATCGCGGCTGAATGAAACTAAATATATTTTTCATTGCATGTTTATCTGATTTTTTAATTAAATTAAATTGAATAATTTTTTTTATTGTAATTCTCGAGTGTTAATCGCATTTCGATATGATGGATCTATGGTCTATGACACACCCTTATCTGAAAATCTTTACATAAAAAACATCAAATTTGGTTTTTTATTCCCAGTTCTCACGGATTTTGTCGCGAATTTTGCGTGTTAGTAACGATTGTGTTTGAAGGGGATGAATTTTATTTTTAGTATATAATTTTCGAGAATAACCACCTAGTTTACTAAACTCACGCCTTTCCTCTTGTCGTAATGAATATTGTTTGAAAGTTTGATGGCAATCGGATGGTTTTTGAGTTTTTTAGGGAGCAGACAGCCAGACAAACATCATTCAAATAAATATAAATGTATAGATTAATCGAAGAACTTATTACAGTATTGATTCCATTGGCAAAAATAACAAAAAAATTACATCTAATATTTTTAAGAACTAAATACAAATTCTATATTTCTTTTTTATTTGTTTCGATTAGAAATATTTCTCAACATGACGTTTCTTAGAACTTATTTAAAATAAGATTTTAAAAATTAAAAAAAAACTTTAATCTTTAATTGCTAAATATAGAAAATTTCAGTATAAAAATAATAAATTCAAAATAGCTTGAAATTTTTAAATTAGAATTAAAATTATTTCTTGAGAAATTAAGAATCTAAAAATGACCAGAGTAATGTGAATAGTTAAATGAAAATTTTAAAAATACTAAAAGGCCCATTGAATGTTTCTCAATCCACATCTATAGTAGCAAACTGATTCTAACAATTGAGGGGTTAAAAAGCTAAATCAAATATGAAATTTTATTATCTTATAATCTTATAAGTTTCTTATTACTAAGTTTCGTAACTTTAATAGATTATCGAATTAGAGTGCATTGAGCAGCATTATACCCGTATACGTTTTTGCTGAATATTAAGATGGTAACTATTTTATAAAAAAATGCAATATTCTTTCTAAAATCCTTTAGTTTTTAGAAAAAGAAAAACATGAATCAAAAGAGCAAAGAGATTATCTTAAACTTGAAAATAAAAAAATAAAAACAAAAAAATATAAATATAAATTGCCATAAAAATAGAGAAAAAAAATTTTTTTTTTTTATTATACATACTAATATTTTTTATTAAAATAGAATGGAGATAAACAAGTTCAACCTTCATAATATGTTTTTGTTGTTTGTGTATATTTTAATTATAAGCCGGCCGGAATATTTTCGCTTCATTAAAAAAATTTGAGAACACTCAAAAAGATACTGCATAGCCTTTTTTTTTTTTGCAAATAACAAAATTTATTCTTTCATTTCTTGTCTAGAAATTTGAATTTTTAATTAAATAAATTCAAAGAAATAAAATAATAAGTTATACCAATAATGTATTGATAAGAATTTATAGAATAAAAAAAAAATAATCTTTTTAAAATTAAAATTTTTAATTATGATGACTTTTTCAATATAATATTTCTGAAGAAATAGGACAAAAATAAAAGTTAATCTTAAAAATTTATTCCAAAAAAGTAAATGAATAATAAATTTAATTAATTTTTTTTCGTATGATATTATTATGAAATAATTTTTTGGTTAATTAATTTCTCATGCAATAATAATTATCTGCGGCAGTGTTCTTCATTTTTTAGAATAGAGAAATTTTTTCAACAGATATTCAACTGATATTTCGTTAATCCTTGTAAATAATTCTTATTTTTACTTTTACTAAGTATAAATGGTCTTATTTAACTTATAATTCAAGTGAAACTAGAATTGCACATTCATTTAAATAATAAAATTCAAGAACATACGAATTTCGAATAACTTTAAAATCGAAAAGGAAAATATGTATATACCAAGTAAGACCACGGAATAAGTGTTTCTGAATTTTTTTTATAGTTTCTGTCTGTGATGTCCACAAATAGATTTTATTTATTGATAATTAGAGATTAGAGATTAGAGGGAAATTTTTATTCATTACAAATAAATGGAAATTATATATTGTAAAAATTAATACTTTTTGGATAATATCGGATAACAAAAATAAATTTTTGTTTTCGCCACGACAGATATTATGTTTGCTAAAAGAATTTTTGAAAATAAGAGATAATAATAATTTTGTTTTACTTTAAAAACTCTATTTTAAAGATGAATCTTTTTTTTAACTATTATATCTTAAAAAATCAGACAAAAATATTTAATTTCTGTCTATTTACATAATGAATACAGAGAAATTGAGTTTTTTTTAGCCAGTATGTAAATATATGTAAAATTGTATCTGTACGAACAAACATGATGAGAATAAAAATTTCTAAGTAAATAAAGAATTTAAACCTGTTCTAAATGAGTTTTGTAAACAAAACTAAATTTTGGCTTATTAATAGTAGAAAAAATATTTATTTTTATATAGTATTTAAAATTAATGGTTGTGTGATGGCTACTTATTATATTTATGTTATAACTTTCGAATAACTTATTTTAAAATAATATTTTAGATTTTAATTCTACTTAAAAATATGCATGTATGTACGTTAAAAAAATAATGATACAGGTGAGCGACACATAAAAAAGAATATATGTACTTACTATACTTAGTAATTAAATTATCTATATTTAATATTTTCATGATATTTGACGGGGACCTTCATAAAAAATTCTGTTAAATGAAACTTATTCATTCAAAAACTGTTTAATGAAGCTTATTCATTTAGCATTTAGAAATAAAAAAGGAGCGTGGTCTAATATAATTTTCAATACTAAGTCGGATGGCCGTGTCATAAATATTCCGAGTTATTCTTTTAGGATTTAGGATTATACAATAATGTACAAATAAAAAGTATATTCGCTTTCACCAGGCGATGGAAAAAGTTGAAATTATACTCAAAATCTCTACTCTACAACTATCCAGAAAATGGTATTGATCGATTCATTCATTTACGAGCAATTTTGAAAATAATTTATTTTTTTTTTACAATTTTTGACTTTTATTTCTTTTTTTTTTCATGATAAATAATGAAATAATAAATAAAAAATTACCATTTTCTATTCAGCAATGGAGATTTCAAAAAAGATCATTTTAAGCCTATTTTGAGCCCTCTTGTTTAATTAGTTCAAGTTATAGAAGTTATAATTTTTTCTTCGATAAAAACAATACTATGGCGAATTCACCGTAGTAATAATTGTCAACATTGACTTTTCAATCTTGGAAAGTTATTTGAAGAATAATTGTATGTCTTAAAATTTTTTAGCCAAATAAATAAGTTTTTCAATTATCACTATTATAGCGCAGACTTACAATTTTTGTGCAAAAAAACTACAAAAAAAGAACCCACTAGTTAACGATAGTCCATCAACTTACACAATTCTAAATTAATACAAATTGACATCGTAGTATTAGAAATTAAATTCAACAAGAGTATAAAATGTATTGTGTATAGCTACTATATAATTCTCGTATAAAAGTGTGTTAAAAATTTGTCTGCTGTGGTTTACCGATGAGTAATATAAAAAAAAAAATATATTGTAATTATCTCAATTCAATGGCATTGAATTAACACCATAAAAACTTGTTTATTTATTTTTATTTAGATTGCATGCAAAATTTTTATTTACCTGCATTCACACTAGATGTACATTTATTTTGCATTTTATTTTAAAACAATTTTTATCATCATAAATTGTAATTTTTTTTTTCCCCGTAAAATACGTCAACGTACATATACCTTAATTATTATTCTATAATTAATCCAATATTATAAAAAGAAATGAAATTCACTTAAATCTGAATTAATATTTATTTATTTCGGAACATTTGTTCAAACTTTATTTTTAAGTTTCTAAGAAGATAGGTAGGTATATTATAACATCCATTTTTTTGTTCTGAATAAATTTGAATGTCGGTACGATTTTTTATCATTTGCCAATTTTAGATATTTTCTTATTCAGCAGTATGTACTATAAAAAAAATCAGACACAACAGCTTTTTGTTATTTTGCGTTCCGATCAAAAATGGAGAAACAATTTTGTTCTGATCAAAAGGGAATAAAAAATATTGGTCCGCGACCCAAAGGGAATAAAAAATTTTTATAATAAAAATATTTTTTAGTGAAATTTTTTTTTTTATTTTTTCAATTCTTGAGTTCAGAATTGTTAATTTATAACTACAAACTATTTCTCCTGTATAATATATTAATTTTACTATGTTACCATGTTTACCATTTTTTGAAACAGAATATTTTTTTTTAAATAACTTATTCAATAACTTCAAATACTTTCTATATTCTTTTAATATATTTATCTGCTAGCCCTGATCCATAAATAAAGATTTATTCTGCGCTCTACAGAAATAGAGTAAAATTAAAATAATTTTATGTAAATATCGGTTTCGATAAAAGTTAAAAAAACAATTCTAAAAAAAAAAAACTTAAATCTTTTAACAGATTATTAATTAATGAGATTAAATTTTTAATATTTTGTAGGTAGGTAAGCAGGTAAGGTCCTTATATTGAGTTTTCATTTCTTCCCGATTTTATTCAAGAATAAATTATACCTAAGTATTCCTTAAGCCGGGATGTCGTTAAAACAGAATTTAGCAACAGAAACAGCATCGCATACATTTGAACAGAATTTATTTTACAACAGAATTTAGCGACAGAAAAATTGATTCTGTCCACAGAATTTGAATAACCTCAAACGAGGTTATTTTCTGTTTCTGTTGCCAGAATGTCAATTGAATTGGATTAAGTTTTTTTTTGTCTTTGTTTATTTACGTTTTTTCGAGTTGTTTTTGTCGGAAAATAAAAAAAAACTAAATATTAATAATAAATAATTTTTAAAATCGTAATGACAAGTTCAATGACAACAATTTTTGTTTCTGTTTCTGTTTTAAAGGCAGCAATCTCATGAGATTCTGACCAGAATTTCAGTAGCAGAAACATTTTTCTGTCGCTGATTCTGTTCTGTTGCTAAATTCTGTTTTAACGACAGCCGGGCATTACAGCATTTTTTTTTTTTTTTAATAATCTCGAAGTTCTTTTTTAAATGAAGCCGTAAATTTTCGATTGATTCTACGTCTTTATAACTAAGAATTTAAAACGTATTGAAATCAGAATTAATTTTTCTAAATACCTAATTTATTAAATTCCCATAATTCTGACCTGAAATTTAAAATTTTAGTTATCCATCTTTGGCTTTTAAAAACTGTACACAGAAACAGAGTGCTTTCATTAAATATATAGAACTTTACAAATTATTTATTTATGATTTTTACTTTGTTCTACTTTGCATACAAATTGATTTTTTATTTATTTTCTAGCATATAAGGTATATTAATTTCAAATTCCTTTCGAACGAGTTTACACAAAAACATAATAAATATTTTTTTTTTTTTATTTGGAATTCGTAAACAATATACAAATTCAATAATAAATAAATTATAAATAATAAAAAATATAATTTTAAAAATACTAACCCTTTAGGAGCTTCATCGCATAAAACACTCGCTTGCATTAAACAAGCGAATAAAATTATTAATTTCAACATAATTAATTTCACCTCAAAACTAGTTTAAAAAAAAAAAAAATAATAATTATAATTATTTGTTTTATTATTATTTTTATTTATTTTTCCAAATCAATTAAAATATTAAAATACACAATTACTTTACTTACACAATACAATAAAAAAGTGAAATTTATAAAATTAACCACAATTAGAAAAAAAAAATAGAATATAAAATTCTACAAAACTAGAAACAAACAATGGAAAATTATTAGCGCGCGATTTTTTTTTTTTTAATCCGTGATGAGCTATTAATTCTTTAAGACCACTGAATGATTCAATGGTCAAATTACGAATGTTTTAAACAATTTATTTTACTGACCAAGTTAACTTTGTTTTTATAATATTTTTCTCAATTTTGTTTTTATTTTTTTCATTTTATTTTTCTTAATTTATTTTTCTTTTTTTAATATAGATAGGAACGTATTTAGTGTGTACAATGTAGATTTATGTGTATATAGCATGAGTGGTCAATACGTCGACCCCGGGCTCAAAACCAATTTCAAATAGTCGGTGACTATTATACAAGAATTTATAAAAAAAATTATTTCGGTTTAAATATTTTCCTTTTAATTTTATTAATGATTATTATTATTAAGAAAAATTAGTTAATTTTATTTTTAATATGATTAATTATTTGTTATTATAAGATTCTTAAAAATAAAAATAAAAATATTTTGAATAAAGCTTTAATTTAGTTTTTTTTATTTATTATTTTTTGGATTATGGGTTTTTATTCGAGTATTTTAAATAACATCGTTATTAATTTAACTGACGTACTTATCAGTCGCCGACTTCATTTTATCTGATGTGTCGTTCGTACAGCTTAAAAAGTTTGGATACCCATGGAATATATAGTAGTTTAGTTTCTTTTTATTTGTTTTGTTAAATTTACATATAAAGTACACTCTTCCAGCTAAAAATTATTGAATAAATAAAAAAAATATATAATAAAAAAAAGTTTACAGATTATCTCATAAAAAAAACCTGCTCGAAAAATAATAATAAAGCAAATGATATTCTGTAGAATTTTAACAGACTATTCTATGTGTTCTAAAGTGCTTTAAGTGACATTCATTTTCAAAAATCAAGGATTTTTTTTTAATTAAATATTAACTTAAAACAAATGTAAACATTTGAAAAACTCTAACAAGGTTATGAAAAATTTCAGCAATTTATTATTATAAATATTAATTTTTTGTTTCTTTTGACAACATTCAGTATTCAAGAATATTCAAGATAAACTTAAAGGATGATATTCTACGATTTCATGTTATAAGGTTTCAACCAGCCAAGGGTCAAAATAATTTTCATATTAAATTAATATGTTACAATAAATTCCGATGAAACTAGTTGGGTACGTATTATGTAGATGTCGATTAGAGAAACATTTTAAATAGGCAACACCCTTAGAATTCGAACTAGAGACTGAACTTCGATAATGCAATATTGGTATATATATATGTATATATTTTTGGTATATTGTATTGAATGAACCTAAAAAATATGTTTAGCCCCTGCGGTTGTGCCCAAGGTGTATTATCTTAAATCGAAATGTTGAAAACGAGCCCCATACTTCATTCAGCCACCAGCTCATTAACATCACTCAACCACCGTCGTAATGTAGGTTCACTTTCCATTTTTTATAAATACCTTGTTGGAATGGATACGTGTTCCCTCGAAGTAAAAGCCCTACTTCCTCAACTTTAATATTTTCACGCCAAACACGTACTGCTTCAACTTCTCACCCATATTTCGTAAAAATTCCCAGATGTGATAGAACGAGCTTCGGAGATTCGTTTTCAATTCGCACCTCGAGAATGTGGAATGCTCTCCCATTAAAGTTGTTCCCGACAGCTGGTGGACGCTTAATTTACGACTTGCGACGTTTTAAGAAAAGTGTAAATGATTACCTACTAACTGTCCCACTTTTTAATCCCGTCTAAACTTCCTGTCCTCATTACCAAATCCATACTTCTTTAGTATAAAAGGTATCCCACCTAGTGATTTGGTAACTTTAAAAAAAAAAAAAAAAAATATTTTAGATGTATATTTTTTTTTCCCCAAAAAATAAACTTTAGTTATTACAACAAGATTATTTTTAAAAAAGATTTTTTAATTCAATAACATATAGCATAAAATATTAATACAGAGTACATACTTACATAAATATTAGATATTATTATGTATTTTTGTTTGTTTTTTATTTTGAATTCTCTCAAATTCTCAATAATTTTGATATTATGACAACCATTGTCTTTAATTTAATTTAATTATAGGAAATATTGAAAAACCTGAAAGTATACACAAAACTATAACGTGAACGAATGAAGTTTGGAGGTTCCGAACACGCTTTTTGATCATTTAAGATAAAAATACATTTCAAATTTGTATAACTTCTTAATTATAAGGCGTTTTAGGGGAAACGAACTGTAATTATTAAAAAAATATAATTTCATTGATATGAACAAAAGTTTTTTTTATCATAATTCGCCGCTTTTTCGATCAACTATCTTTCGAAAACTACAAAAGCAATCTTAACATTGATAACAGTTATTTTTGACGTATCAATTTTATATAATTTAGCGTTGAATTTTTTTTCAACTTAATAAAATATTCTGATTGATCGAAAAGTAGAGCTGATCGAAAACTGATGCCGAAATTTCACAGGCTTTTCAAGAAAGAAGAAGATTCTAGATGATTTTACTTGAAGAAATACCATATGACATTAAAAGAAAATGCAACACATAATAAAATCACATACTCATCTGCAACATATTTATTATAAATAGTTTATAATATTACCTTTAATTAAACAAATAAAACAAAAATAAAATAAATTTATTGTAACTAATGTAACGGGGAAAACTAAAATTCAGACTTATTATGTAAAATAAAAATCTTTGTACTATTAAAAAAAAAATCGTGTACATTAAAAATTTTCAGAATAGGGTATTTTTTTTTCCAATATTCTTAATATTACAAATTAGCAAAAACATAATAAAATTCTCAGCAATGATGTTATATAAAATTATTTAAAATTGTTATCAACACTTTTTTATAATCATATTAAATGAACGAAAAGTTGAAAGGTGACAATGATGCCCTTTATGATTTTATTTTTGGTGAAATAAAAGTAAAAATGTTTTCGAAAACGAAAAATTTTCAGCTTTATCATTCAACATTTTTTTATGAGCTTAATTCCTTTTTTTTTTACTTAACACTATCTGTACATTGTATATTTAGAGATCATAGTATAATTACAAAACCTTAAAGATAATAGTTAAAATATAATATGTCAAATTAAAAATGCTTTTAAAATATCAGTAGTAGACATTTTTATTCTAAGTTGAAAGCCAAAAATAATAATTGAGGTTTAAGGAAAAAGTGTATAGAATAATGTCTTATAAGTAAATGTAAATGCGAAGTATTGGTCAGTTTTCCTAATTTTAATTTGAAATAATTCTGCTCTAAAAATTTTCAACGAAATCCGTTTTAAGCCTCCCTACAATATAAAAATCCTTGATCACAAATGGGTTCTATTATAAATCTATTTTTTTTTTGTACGACTCATTCAATTGTCTTCAACTCGCATATTTTATATAATAATTTTCGTTCAAATCCAATTTCAGATCTCGATTTTTTTTATCCGGCTCACTTCTGTTAGATATCTTTCAGTACAAAAATCCGTTAGATTTACTAAAATCGGTTTATTTATAAAGGAGTGAGTTTATTTCTACGGACAGTATATTTCACTCTAGTGGCCTCGAAGTAGACGAACAGGCTGACATAATAAAGTGAAATAATTAACCCAGAAAGAACTTATGAAAAGAAGAAAGTTTTAATCCTCGTCTAAACTCTTTATTCTCGAGCTACATAAATTACGTCGTATATGGTGTTCGCATTAGGAAAATATTTGTGGAATATGCTATTTTCCGGAATATTTCATGAAAATGAACTGGATTTTTCATTTAAAAATATATTCCGGAATATTTCATATTCTAGTTTGTCAGGGTAAGAATTCTACATTTATAGTTACTTTCACTCACTTTTTGAAATTTTGTTAAAGTTGGCAATCATTTTTTTTTGTCAAATTCGAGTCAAAATGAAAAAATAAAATAAAATAAAATTGATAAAAAGCGAGATAAAAAGTCAAAATTTTCAACAACAAAAACTTTTTCTCTTTCTCAATTTTTTCATACATCATCAAATTCCACTTCTCATCAAATTTTGTAATGCGATCGGCAATTTGTTTTCCGGAATATAAGTGGAATTTCAATAATAATGCGAACAAGGTATTAATAATCTAAATACCATAAAATTATGATTTATCTTCAGTATTCATCTTACTCAATAACATAATATTTTTTAAATAAATAATTCTTTCTATTTTTAAGAAAATCCAAAAAAAAAATTTGTTTTTATTTTCATCCTAAAAAATTGTTGATTAAAAGTACCCAATATTTTATTTAAAACTTATGTTTATAAATAAAACCTTATTCAAATTATCGAAAAAGAATTTTATTTTTAACAATGCCGTCGGATTAGTAAAATATGCAATTTCGAAAGTTAAATCAAATATTAATTAAAAACTTTAAATCTGGTATATTGAAACCAAACAGAAATTTTATTAACATTTCAATCTCCAAATCTTTGACTGCAAAACCCCACTTATTATCTGGTGCAATGTTTTCTGGAAATAATATTTGCAGATTTTAGGCTCTCTTTTATTAAGCTTTAATCTAAATTAAAAAAAAAAAAAAAAGCTCTCGGAAGTAAATTCACATAAAATAAGTAGGATTACTAACAAAATACTGTCTTTTACGTATAACAATATTAATATTTAAGCTTTGGAGATTTTCATATAAAAATTATACTACAGAATAAGTTTTCCACTGTCTTATTTTAAATTCACAATTTACGCCCACCATGAAGAACATTTCTTTTATATCTATAGGATTATAATAATGATACATACATATATAAAAACATAAATACATATGAAACCAAGCCATTCAATAATTTCTCTCACCTAAAGCAACACCGAGATAAATTTCAAGCCCTCTACTAAAAATACATGCTAAGCATCTCGTAGGCATAAAAATCATAAAAAATTTATGAAACTAAAAAAAAATTCCTATAGAAAAATTAAACATTTGTACAATTAATATTATTTTTTACGAAAAAAAAAACGATTCCATTGAATAAAAATTTGCTTTAATCTCTTTTACAAATCAATTTAAAGTTTGAAAAACTTACAACAAAAATTGAGATTTTTATTTTTAACATATAGAAGACGGCTTGATATTTATATCATTGGTGGCTAAAGTCAAAAGTTTTCTTAACCGATAAATATTATTTTTATTATTTACTAACATGTTAAAAAAAAGCTTTCTTTTAAGTTATGAAAACAAAGCAGTAGTCGTTTTTTTTTTTCAAGCTTTACTTTACACACATAATTATAATCAATAATTTTTTTGTTTGCTTTTTGAACACAAACTGAAGAAAACCCAGGAGCTGGATGAATTTTGACCATGACCTTTCCAAAATATTTATTTTATGATGGTTTCGGAATATAAAATAATTTAATATTTTCTGTAATCAAAAATTATAAAAAATGTTTTATTTGGAAAATGCATTCTATTTTCATATCTATTTTTCAGGAGCAGTAAACAATATGAATATAATAGGTATTTAAGATTGGCACACACCGAAAATAATTCAAATTTCCGTGTGTGCTAATCTTTGATTTATGTTTTGTATAGCGATGAATGAATAAAAGTGCTTCCAGATCTACAAATATCTATATGTTTCTTTTAATATATTATATCTTTTCGACATAATAAATTACGGCACAGCTCCAAAATGTGATGTTCATTATATATTAATGCCTTTTTTATAGCTAATTTACCTATCTGAAAAAAATGTTACCGTAAAAACCGATTTTATATGTTATTATTCTATTTATATTTAAGCAAATTTACTGAAAATGAAGATATTAATTTTATCTATTTTTCGTAAAAAGAATTTTTTAAAAATATTTTCAAATAATCTGAAAAATTTCATTACTTCACAAAATTATTTTTTTGTTTCTTTTTCATTACGTTTCCTTCCTATCTGAATTTTTTTTTCAGATACCTTTTCCTGTCAAAATTTTCAGATGATTAATAGTTTTATATTTTTTGCAGTTGATTTTTTACTTTCAGATAAAATTAGCTGTGAATAGGTTTCCAGAACATTCCTCCAAAAATTACTTTACTGTGGTAGCTATAAACAAGGCATAAAAGTGTTATTTCTTCTGGGTAGCTCTCATAAATACAATATAAATAAAAACTATTTCTAATTAGAATCAAAAATTTATATCATTTCAATTTTTTTATATTTTTCTGTTTAATTTCTTCTATCTATGAATATTTCAAAAATATTCAAAATTTATTACAAAAATAATTTCAACGTACAACGTCTCGAGTAAAAAACACGAATGCCTTTCAAACAATAAACAAACATTAAACAAATCTCAATACACATTTGACATAACAATAATTTGGTGCACTTTAATTAGTGCAAATAAGAAACGAAAAAAAAAAAAAACAAAAGACTTAAGCGAGAAGCTTTTATTTTTATATTTTCTCAAACAAAAAAAGTTAACTCTTTTTTTTTTTTTCAAAGTTAGTCTTTCTCTAAAAGTTCTCGTGATCACTTAACCAAAAACAAAAAGAAAACGCAGCACGGAAGAATAATAATTTTTTTAATTTTTTTTTTTTTTTAATTTGAAATGTTTTGAAATAAATAAACATTTTTGATTTAGTTCCAATAAATAAAATTATACGAAAAAATTTAACAAGATGACGAGATTAATTTTAATATATTTTTTATTAAAATTAATTCATCAAATTAGCTGTCAAGGGTTAGTAAAATTTTTGATGATAGAAATAGAAGAAAAAATGAAATAAAAAAAATAATTAATTTCAAAATTGTTAATTTCTGAAGAAAAAAAAATTTATATATATTACGAAATATAAAAATAATGATTGCAAGAAGAAAAAAAAAAAGTGAATGGGAATTCAAAATGAAAAAAAATAAATAAATTTTTTAAAAATGTTGTAGTGACCATAAATAGTATGAAAAAAAAAAATACATTTATATTTAAGATTTTAAAAAACACAACTTAAAAGAGTTTAATTTTTATATAAATCCGTCTCGCTTCAACTGCCTGAATTAATTTTTATGTTAAAAAAAAAAAAAATACGAAAATTTTAATTGTATTTGTTTCCTAATCTAACGAAGGTGTTTATCTTCATGATAAAATTCATTTGTAAATTTGTTACATTTTAATTTTTTTTTTGCAATTCTCGTAAGCTTTTTTTTGTCTGAGTCACAATTTAACATTTATAATAATAGCAATCAACAGCTGTTATCTCCATTATCACACTATAAAGTATTTATTCAATAAATTAACTTATTATGACCTGTTAAAACGCTAAAAATATTCTATAGTTATAATAAAATGGGTTATTAGCTCATTTTTAATTTGATAACTAGAATGATTCATTTTATACGGCAAACAAAATATTTGCATATTATTCTGCAAAACTCGTTAAGGGAAATTAAAAATATGAAAAAAAAAAAAACAACCTTGATTTTAAAAACAATATTCCAGAGCCGTGCACTAAAACTTTGAGAATTTTTCATTTTAAATATTTTCTAGGCAACGACAAGAGCGTATACTGTTTTATGTTACTCACAAGATCATCGTACAATATATTCAAAACACGTTTCCAATATCATTATGAAGAACGATTTTTGTCTATAATAGAAAATATTTAACTTTGGAAAAGTTGAGTTTTGCCAGCATCACTTACTATAAATATACCATTCATTCTTTATGTCACTTCTTGGCTACCGTCCTATAATATTAGGCAAGCAGTGAATTTTTATAAAGATAATGGCAATCAATAAAAATCTGAATATGGCTCGTTAAAGGAGTTTTTTTTTTGTGTTGCAATATAAATTATCTTATCATCTTGACCGCCTGACAGAGATTATTTATTAATATTATGTAAGAAAATTGCATGCATAGAAAAGAAAATTGTGGGAAAATTTACAGTTTTTATAAATTTTGTGCGAGATGTAACATATAATTATTATTGTTATAATAAAAAAAAATATATATTTATATGTAGTTAACATTTTCCACAATATTTATACTTTTATTACTTGTCTAATAATCTACTTATTGTGAAAAATATATAACGGATAATTATGTAATTATTATGTGAATTTGAATTTTATTATTTTCTGAAAAATATCTGGATCAGCATTGAAATTTACTCAGGAAACTAAATTAATTGAAATTCGATGTCTTAACTACTGTGCATTTACATGGTTCACTTTTGACGTTCTTCACTGGCGCCGATTCATTAATATAATACTATTAATTCAGAAAATGGAAGAATATTATTATATCTACCAATTTTAAACATATTGAACTTTCTTAAGATTCAAAAAAAACTGGAAACCTAATATAACTAATAACATTTGAAAACCTAACTAACGAGTACAAAATAGTTCTAACTCTTTTAAAGTAATAATTGTGTGGTAAAGATAAATTTTTGTAAAAGTCATGAAATTGTGAACCAAAAATTGTCATAAAAATTTATTGTTTCATATTAAAATATGATTCCGCCAGTAGTGTTAGTACGTAGGCGTTATAAAAATGTGCGTACATATTGTTATTAAATTCGTCAGAAGCGATTGAACTTGAAATTATAATACTGCTTGTAATATCTTTTGTCTTTGTTTCTTTATATTTGATCAAAGAAAATATTAACTATTTTTTTGATATTTTAATTAGTAAGTATACAGACATGTAATTATATAAGTAAGAACATTTTTTGGGCTTTTTAATAAAAACAACAACTCAGAATCGTCATTTTATTATGACAAATTAATCATAAAGTGGAAGCAGAGCTTGCAAATATACTACCTTCTGTAGAAAGAAATTTTTAGTGATTAAATTACTTTCAATGCGTCAACATAATGAACAAAAAAAACAAGAAATTACGTGCAATCAATTTTTTAATAAGAAATTTTAATATCAACCAAATATTGTCCTAGGATTTCGTTTATACATTCAAAGCAAATGAAATGAGAATAAAAACTATAGTAATATTATACAAGTTGACTTGGGTAGAAAAAATTGTACTAAATTCCAAAATCATAGTTTTTTTATACAAGTTATTGGTAATATTATACATTGTTTTCAAATGAAAACTTCGATAAATCATCAAAAAAAAATTAGATGATTTATACAAATGGAGCAACTGTTAAATTATCCAAATGCTTGTATAAATTACTAAAACAATGTATAAAGGTTGTATCAAAACTTCAACAAATCATCTAAAAAAAAATCACACATGGCCACTTTGATAAATTAACATATTAAGAATTATATTTAAATACAAAACTAAGTTGATTTAACAAAGCTTAACTTTGTTAAAACAACTAAATTAACTTAGTTGTTTTAAACAAGTACTTTGTAAGCTGGAAACTGCCAAAGCCTTGTGTATTTTATAGTAGGTTTTTGTTAAATTCTACTATAGTTTTATTCTCAGTGAAAAGTATGAAATGAAATGAATAAAATGTCAATCAGCACTTTAATTTTAATTGAAAACACTATATACATTTTTGCAAAAAAAGAATTTTTTGTGTTTATTTTTAAAATAAAATAACTTGTTAACTCAGCTTAGTATCATTGTATTTCGCGATATAAATATAAAAAAGAAATACATACCTATATAAAAACCTACGTTAAAATTTTATTTTGATGAATTTATTATTATAATTTTATTTTTTTAATAATTATGATGTCACTGATTCTATGCGTAATTGCATTAAAGTCAAACCCGCATAAAATAAACATCAAAAAGTGAATTTTGTTTGTTCAATCAACTTTACAAGATTTTAATATTATTTTCCTACTCCAGCTATAAAATTAGAATTAAAGCCAAAAACCAATTCTAACGAAATGATTCGGTAACAAACAACGATTTAATATTGAAGAGATTTGTCAAAATTACAAGAACTCAAACTTATACAGATAAAAATTAATTTTTTAAAATGTATATAACTTTGCAATTTATAAGAAAATTGTTAATTCAACTATTATATTAAGTAACCTGGTCATTTTCACGATTTAATAAGACGTTTTAGTTTTTTTTATTTTATGCGCTACTTTTATAAATTCGTAATATTTATTATCACATTAACAAGATCCTCTAATTACTAATTTGAGCAAAAAAATTTATCTAATAAACTTGTTCCTTGCGCAAGATTTAAAAACAAAAATTTATAGTTATTTTATATTACCACATTTAAAAAAAAAATAGAAACTTATTTTCATTCCAAAGCATTTGATTTTTTGATTTTTGAATTTAAGATTTTATTGAAAAACTGGATAGTGATTCAATAATTTTGTATTGAGATTTGGCTAATTAATTTTATTCTTTGAAACTTAATTTAATTACAAGAACGAGTTTTTGGGGAATCAAGTTTTTGGGGAATCAAGAAAAACATAAATATATATTGCACATTGCATGTTTCACATCAAAAGGAGTATTTTTAGTTCATTCGATTTAATGAATTTTTTTTATTATAGATATTACTCAATTCTTGCACCGAGCACAATACGTCCAAATTCACAATATCATGTGACAGTAAGTGTACATCGTAGTCCAGAGCCAAATTTAATTAAACTGGGCATAATTAGTTCAAGATACTCAAATTTTAAAACAATAGAAGTAAGGCCTTATTCTAGTGAATTAGTAGAATTTCAGGTAAGACCTTTTTTTGAAAATCAATTCAAAAAATTACATTGAATTTTCTTTAGTTACCTGGATTGACAAGAGATGTTTATAGTCTTACTGTAGAAGGCATTTCGGGTATTGTTTTCACAAACGAAACCCGATTAATTTTTCAGCCAAAACAATTGTCAGTTTTTGTTCAAACAGACAAAGCAGTATATAAGCCAGGTGATATTATACGCTACAGAGTTTTAATTTTAGATTCAAATATGAAACCATCTAAAAACTATGGCGATGTTCAAATCGAAATAAGAGTAAGTATAGTTGTAAATTAAAATAAGTTTAATCAATTTTTCCTTAATACATTTTTTCTTTTTAGGATGGCAGTGAAAATCTCATAAAAAAATTAAATAATGTTCAATTAACAAGTTCCATTTATTCAGATGAATTACAATTAGCTCCACCTTTTCCTGCTTTAGGGGAATGGTCTGTAGTTGTCGAAGTTATGGGTGAAATTCATAAAAAATATTTTGAAGTTGCCGAATATGTGATACCGAAATTTGAAGTTCAAATCGACACACCAAAACATGCGATTTATAAAGATGGTATTCTTGCTGCTACAGTTAGAGCGAAATATCCATTTGGTAAACCAATTCGTGGTGAAGTAACGGTTTCAGTTTATCCCAAATTTTATGGTTCGATACAGCCATTTGTCTTTAATTTAATCACAAGAAAAGTTGTGCCTATAGATGGAAAAGCTTATGTTGAATTCGATATTAAGAATGAATTGAGCTTCAAAGAGGATTATGAAAGAGACATTTTATTAGAAGCAATCGTTGAAGAACAATACAGTGGAAGAAAACAAAATACTACAACAGTAGTCAGGTTGCATCGAGATAGGTATAATATTGAATTATTACGAATGCCACAATTTTATATACCTAATGTAGCTTTTGACGTTTTGGTAAGTCCTTTACAAAAATTTAAAGCAAAAATCTAACGAATTTCCATAATAGATAAAAGTTGTTCAGCACGATGGCACTCCACTTAAAGATCCAACTAACCCGGTCGTCGCTTACTGGACTAATTCATTAAACATTGCTAATCAATATTTGAATAAAACTGAATTCCAAATGAACAATCAAGGGTTAGCTAAATTACGTTTCACTATACCCGACTGGGAATTAAACGAACAACAATTAATAGTTGTCTCATATTTAGATGTTTCAACGGAAGTGGGAAAAATTGATAGAAAGCGCGCAAACACTAAAAGTTATATTCAAGCAGAAGTTTTGAATGAAAAGTGAGTTTTTATCGTTTTAAAAAAAAAACACATATATTAAAACAAAAAATATATTATACTTTTAGATTGACAGTAAATAAGGAAGTTAATGTTGCCATAAGATCGAATGATCGGTTGACATATTTCATGTTCCAAGTTGTTGGAAGGGGGGACATTATTATGTCACGAACAATCGATGTAAGTTAAAATAAACATTTTCTTCGAATTCATTTTATTTATAATATTTACCGATTTAATCTGCATTGCCAGGTTCCTGACAGCAACTATCACAGTTTCAAATTCACAGCATCATTTGGAATGGTTCCAAAAGCGAAGCTATTAGTTTTTTATGTGACTGATGAAGGTGAATTGATATTCGACGAACAGGTCCTAGAATTCGGTGCAGAGCTTTGGAATTTCGTAAAAATTGAAGCCCCAAATCAATCATCTCCCGGACAGGAAGTTGATATAACCATTACAACTAAACCGTATTCTTATATTGGTCTGATGGCAGTTGATCAAAATGCTTTGAATATTCGTATGGGAAATGATTTGAGTCGAGAATCAGTTGCTGACGAATTAATGAAATATGATTCAGAGAATAAAATGACTCTTAAAGGTACACCAGGGCATGAATCTGGCTTAATTATTTTAACCAATTCAGAATACTTCATTCATCGAATTCAACCAACCAAAGAACCCCAGACTGCGACAACGTTCCTGGATGAGAATGGTAAATTGATAAAGAAAACTGATATTGGACCAGCTCACACATTCGAAGTTAATACAAAACCACCTTTAGCTGGGCCTTATGCATTCAGCAGAATTCCAAAACCTTTCTGGAATAGACCAAGAGTTCATGTTATGAATGATGTTATGGATTCTTGGTTGTTCTTGAATATTTCATCCGGGTAAGTTTGATTGAATTATGGAAACTGAGACTTACTAATTGAATTTAATTACAGAAATGAAGGCCGAACAACAATTCATAAAAAAATGCCTTACGCTATGACTTCGTGGGTTCTCAGTGGTTTTTCATTGGATCCCGTTACTGGATTAGGAATATCAGAATCAACGAGAAGTATTGAGTACTTTAAAACATTTTCTATTACTACAGATTTACCGTACTCCATTAAAAGAGGTGACTGGTCTTTTTAATGTAGATAGAGTATAATGAATTTAATTAAGCCCTTTTTAGATGAAATTATTTCAATCCCATTTGTTATTTTCAATAATCAACAAAATGATGTAGAAGCAGAAGTGACATTTTACAATACAGCTCTAGATTTTGAATTTGTAGAGGTTAATAATGATGTAGCTGATCAAAAACCTAGTAAGAATGATTTTAATTAATTTAATTGCTTCCATTCAGTTGTGTATTTAGAAGATTATAATAATTATAAATACGTTTTTATAAAAAAAAAAAAAGATTCAGTTTTCATATTTTTTATTCATCATCTTTGATATTTTAAGCTCATGTAAAATGAAAATTACCTTGTTTTAAAAAAAATTATAACTTCTTGATGTACCATTTATTAATGCTTTTTTCGTTATTCTATATTTCAGAGGTTGAATTATTTAGCAGACAAACAGTAAAAGTTGCAGCCAATTCAGTAATGCCTGTTTCATTCATGGTACGTCCAATTAAAATTGGGCATGTAATTGTAAAAGCAGTTGCTAACACACCTACGTCTGGTGATACTATTGAACAAACTTTATTTGTTGAGCCAGAAGGAGCTACAATATTTGTCAATCGAGCAGTTTTGCTCGATTTAAGAAACCAACAAGAACTGAATCCGACAAATGTTTCAGTTGAAATTCCAAAAAATGCAATTCCAGAATCAATGCAAGTAGAAGTTTCAGTCGTAGGTGACTTTTTAGGCTCAATTGTTAAAAATTTCGAAAAATTATTAAAAGAACCGAATGGTGCTGGTAGTCAAAATATGGTTGGATTTGTTCCGAACTATTTGATTTTAAAGCATTTGCAGGTGAGCAATTACTATTCAGTGAAAATTCGAAAGAATTTGATATATAAAATGCTGGTTTTCACCAAAAACATATTAAAAAAAACATAATCTTGAAATTAATATATATAAAATAATAATAACAAATATAAATAATTCAAAAAAAAAAATTTTCACATAAACAATCGGAATTGTTGAACACACATTTTTTATTCACAATTTTTCAATTTTGAACATTGAATAATATGATATCCAGAGTATTTTTTTAAAGCCTAATTCATTATACATATTCTCTAAAAAAAATTTAATATTTTAAATATACGAAATTAAATTTTAGGGAACCTACAAAATAACACCAGCAATAGAAACAAGAGCGAAACGATATTTAGATATTGGTTATCAGCGCCAGTTATTCTACCGTCATAAGGACGGTTCTTTTAGCGAATTCGGTCCAGCAACAGACAAAATGGGAAGTACGTGGTTAACTGCTCTGACTGCTCGCGCTTTTGGAATCGCTTCCAAATATATTGAAATAGATCATAGCGTCCTTGAATCCGCTTTAAAATACATCGCTAGTACGCAAACGAATGATGGTAGTTTTAAGGAAAATGGGAAAATACTGTTACAGCGTGAATCTCCTGATATATGCCTAACTGCTTTCACGTTAATTGCTTTCTTAGAAAATGTAAGTAAAAATTTTAAGAATTATTTATTTCTACACAGAATCAATATTCGAAACAATCTAAACACCTTTCAGAAAAATTTTGCTGAATACAGAAATGTGATAAATAAGGCATTAGACTATATTGTGAGGAGCTTGTCAACATCTAATGATATGGAAGCATTAGCCATTGCTAGTTACGCACTGACCTTAGCGAATCATAATTCTAAAAATTTATTCATACAGCGATTAGATGCAATGTCGAAAAACGAAGGTAAATATTCTAATACAAAATTAAATATAAAAATTTTTGAGCAAAATATTTTTTTTAGATGGTAAAAAATGGTGGATGAAACCATTCCCGGAATCAGAAAAACGTAATCCATGGTATAATCGAACTCGATCTACCAATATTGAAATTTCTTCATATGCAGCTTTGGCATTCTTGAATAACGATTTAGTGCCAGATTCAATACCAATATTAAAATGGTTATTGGATCAAAGGACAAGTTCTGGAGGTTTTGTATCATCGCAGGACACTTTAATTGGTATAGAAGCTCTAATGGATTTTGCCGAAAAAGTTTCATCTCGTAGCACGAGCATAAAAGCTGTTTTTGGTTATAGCAAAGGAGCTGAAGTAACCATGAATGTCAATGAGGAAAATATTTTGGTTTTGCAGTCACAACAAGTATTTTAAATTCTTATAACATCAATTGACCGAATTAAAAAATACATATTTTTTCAGATTCCAACTAATTTGAAAAATGTTACAATTACAGCAACTGGAAATGGTATAGCTTTAGCGCAAGTCTCATATCGTTATAATCTTAATGTTACTGGTGCATGGCCCAGATTTACTTTAGATCCACAAGTTAATCGAATCTCTCATGCTGATTATTTACATCTTTCAATTTGCACTAGGTAATTATAAATATTTTAGAAATAATTTTCGAACGGTAAAAACGGTAAATAAAATAATTAGCACACTAAAAATAAAAATATAAAGTTAAGTATGTAGGTATATATCTATATCCACAAATAATTTAAGCTTCATAGTCAAGCGAAATATTTTTCTGCAGGATTATTCAGGTGTATTAAAGAACTTACTTTTCCAAAATTACAACCAAAATTAACTGTTAAATGAATATGTAATGAAAAAGAATTCTGTTAAGAGAAATAAAATCAAGAACTCAAATAAACTCCAAATTTGAAGTACTAAGTTATTTCAACAAGCGAGCAGTGCAGATTTTATAGACTAATTGAGAAATACATAAAACGAAATTTTTGAAACAGGGATTTCTAAAAAGTATTATTTAAAATTTATTTCAGTTTTGTTCCTGTAGCAAATGGCCAAAATCGGTCTAGTTTAGCGATAATGGAAGTTAATCTACCGAGTGGGTTCACAATTGATTTAGATACTCTACCTTCTTTGGAAGCCAATGAAAGAATTAAGGTACTTAAAAAAAAACAAAAAATTTAGTATTCTTATTTTTTATTAATTTTAGAAAGTAGAAACAAAGAAGAGAGACACCGTTGTTTTAATTTATTTTGATTATTTAGAGCAGAGAGAAATTTGTCCAACTTTGGATGCTCACAAAACACATAAAGTAACCAATCATCGTCCAGTTCCAGTAGTAATTTACGATACTTATGACAGTGGTTAGTGAATCAATGAAATTTTTTACAAACATTTTTTTTTTTCATAAATCCATTTAAGTTTAATTTGATTATTTTGAAATTTTGTTTAGCTCACAAAGCTCGAATGTTTTATAAGGCTCCCAAATCAACGTTATGTGATATTTGTGAGAGTAGCCAATGTAGTAGTTCATGCGGTCCCCAAGGACAGCGACAATCAAGAAATTTGGAAGGTTCAGACGACCAACGCAAAACATTTAAAGCTGGATCCGGTGGGGGAGCGTCATCAATAACTATTCCGTTAATACTTATACTAACTGCATTATTTACTAAAATGTTTTTCTAAAATTTTAGTTAAAAAGAAGATTGTATTTGAATATACTAAAAATTTGATTCTCACAACTTTTGCCATTAAAAAATGTTTTATTTTTTATTATTTAATTTTTTTTTTTTTATTTAATTTTTTTTGTTTTACAGTTGTTTTGTGTAAATTTTTTAAAGCTTTAATATTTTAACTTTAAGATATAAGTGATAACATAAAATGTAGACAATATATAATATACCTTTTTGTACTAATTTTTTTAACAAAATTCTATAAAAATAAAAAATACTAAGTTAAAAATTAGATAAAAATTAAATGTAATTCATTATATTTTAGACTTTTATGATTTAAATTAGAATTCAATGACCCTCCTGTTTTTATTAAAAACAAATTAGAATTATACCAATTTTTTTTCTTAATTATAAAAATTAATTCTTGAATATTTAATTGTCTGCTTTGAGTGTAAAATCAGATAAATTCTTTCTTCACAAAAATCAGCATTCTGTATTAGTTGTATTAAAACTACAATCACGCAAAAACATCGGTGACTTTTTCAAATTTATTGCTTAAATACTGTTGAATATCAAAATTTCAACTTAGAAAATAAAACCACCAGATGTAAAAAAACGGTATAGGAATATAGTGATATGATGAGTTCAGAATTTTTTATTTAACAGAAGAAATTAACAAAACACAATTATATTTTTAATGTAAATATTCGGTGAAACTTTTTGAAAAAATTGCCTCAATTAAATATTTGTTGTCCTCCGATTTGATTTAGTCAAGGCATCTATTTTGGAAAAAATAAAAATTATCAATGGTTGTCAGACATAAAAAAACAATCAACCGGTTTAGGTAAGATAATAAAGTGCTAATTTAATTTTTCACTTCTTTATTATAAATATTATTGTATTCATTATTTTCAAGTGAATTTCGCGATTCGGATTTTTCATAATTTATTAAATAAGTCAATGAAAAAATTATAAAAATTCTTAATTATATACTTCATCTTTCATCATTTGATTTATTTTTATCCGAATCTTTAGTTAGATTAAAAATAAATTTTATGTTTAATGAACCTAAAACACTGCCATTTTGTAAAACCGGAAATTTAAATTTAATAATCCTTTTTACTTTACTTATGATATTTCATAATTCGAAAGTATCTTGTTGCATGGAAAATTAAGAATTATGAAATGTTATAAAGAAAGTGCGAAGGTCTAATACATTGTGTCTATTTTTTGTGGAAATTGTGTTGCCATCCATTATTACCGTAACATTTTACACTACATTTACGAATTTATGAAAAAAATATTCCCAAATTCTTTCAATAAGTGTAGTTAAGTTTTACTTCGAATTAAGTGAGTCTTTTAAGCTGAACTTAATCAACTTAATTGCAAGACGTTTTTGAACCTTTTGAAGGTGCTTGACATTAAAAATAATTATATCAAAAAGTATATACTTGAAACCAAAAAATTGTAAACAAAAAAATACTTGAATGAATTTTCTGTTATCAAACTAAATAATATTATTTAGATACATGATTCTTAATCAGTACAAGTACAAGTTTATATTGAATAGAGAAAGTATAAAAACATTAAGCTGTGACTATTTTAATATCAGTTGATCATTGAGTATTAATCACTCATCGTGATAAATTATATTTTTAAAATCAGATTTATAAGTTAATTTAAGAAAATGAAATTCACTGTCTCTATTATTTTTGCAATAGTTTTAACTATTAGCCTAGTTGAAAGTGCGCGAATTCATTATAGCAATTACAAAATGTATAATGTTATATTCGAGACTGAGGAACAATTTAATATTTTACTTGATTTAAGAGTTAATTCGACAGAGGTAAGTTTAATATTTAGAAGGGTACCTACAATAAAATAAATTATAATTTTTCAACTCTTTTAAATAATTGAATTAATTGATTTTTTAAGGTATCTTTTTGGCAATTATCTCATGCACAAAAATATGCTGATATAATGGTCTCACCTGAAAAGCAAAGTTCTTTTGAGAATTTCATGAAAGAAAATGGTTTTAAGTACACTGTGCAAATAAGTGATGTAGAACAGTAAGTAGAATATTCTATTTTTGTAATTACAATCGATTTTACAATGGCTCCATAATTGAAGGTTGACTCTTCGTAATTTTTTTTTTATCTTATTACCAAGACGTTTCTTCAGTTAATCACTTGAGTAACTAATTTACCGAATTTATATATCAACAAAATTTAATAATTAAATTTTTTATTTCCAGGATTCTCAATCAATTCAATTAACTTTATAATTAGGGAAGAGTTAAGGAAGGAAGAGAATAAAATAACTTAAACAAAACAAATTCAAAAATTTATTATAAAAATATTAAATAAAAAGTTGGAAAAAACACAATATATTTGCAATTTAAGTTCTAGAAACAAACCTTTTTATGTTTACGAAACCCAGGTCTGGTATTTTTGAGCTATCAATTAATTTAATAAAGTAAATTTTTGTTTTTCCAAAAATGTAATCTAATTAACATAAAACTCTATTCTCATTCTATAATTCTATTTCTACTCAATAATATTTTGACTGAAAATCTCGTACTTAACTTAGCAGTTCACACTCTTTGAAAATCAGATATTAATATTAGTAAATATTAAAATTTGTATATGTATATTTGCAAACTTTTTAAATAATTCGCAACTATTGAATAGATCTTAATAAGTAATGTAATATGTCAGACCAAATGATTTAAAAAAAAACTTCTAACATTTTTCTTTTTTATTATTACAATCCTACAATTAAGAAATTACGTGTAAACGTCTGCTAATGGTGTGAACTTATACTATGATAAATTGATTAATTTACAAAAAAATAAATAAAAAATCTAGAATAAAATGCTTAATATATGAACTAAACTCAATGTTATTTAAAGAAAACATTTTAGTAAAAAAGCTCTAAAAAATTATTTTTATTAAAAAGAAAAGTAGAAAAGCTCGTAGTCTAAAGTCTAAAACTTAGTTCTAATTTATATTCACCAGATTTAACAGTAATAAGAAAATGTCTATATAATATAACTTTTTATGTTTTTAATTGTTTTTTATTATGTTTTCGTTATTAATATTTCAAGAGGAATTTATTAATGGTTAACCGAAAATCTGAAAATTCAAATATTATTATTAACCATTTTATGGCGCAAATTTTTTATAATTAAAACCTCATTTGACAAAGGACAGTCGAAGCTTAAAAAAAAATAATTCAAATTTTTTTTTTCTCTCCCACTCTTTTTCAAAATGTCAAAACAAGAAAATAATGTAATTTTTTGCATTCAAAGGACACCCAAATTTTTCAATTTACATTTTATTTCAAAAGCTTAATTCAATACCTTTAATCTGCATGTCTAAGCGTCTAAATCGGTTATTTCTATCAAAAGTTACGAATTTTTACAATTATGGGTTTTTATGAAAAAATGCTAAAATGTGGATTTTTCAACCCGCCCTAACACTGAAGATTACACTCGAATCGATCTAAAAAAGGATCGGTCAATTTTTTTGGTACACTTAACAAACACTGAAAGTTTTATTTAAATCGGAAGGGGTCGGGCCCAAGGCTTGATCATTTTGGCGTGTACGCGCTGTATATATGAAAATTTGAATTGAATTTTAGTTTTTTTTTTATTCTGTTTATTTACGAAAATAATCTGATATGGCTATAAAATTAAAATAATAAATTCAGTTATTTGGGTGATTAGCTATAATTATTATTAAATTTTCTTCAGAAGTACATAGTCAGTATCTTATCATCATCAAATAATATAAATAATCTAAACTTATCATTTAAAAAAAGTTGGCTTATCAGTTATCATTATTATTTGTTATTTTATTTATCTTTTTTTAAAAATAAAAACAAAGAAACAAAATATAAGAAAGACATCGTTTTCGAGCCCCAGATTCAATAAATAGAGTCTCAAAGATTTTTCGATTCCGGATTCTAATTCTAATTAGTTTGAATAGGATATGATGAATATTATTATCCAAATTCAGTAATATTCTACAAAAAAAAATGTATGTTTCTTGTACCTAGTATTTTTATAATGTAAAACTAATTTCGACAACTAGAAGTATTTAATATAATTAATTTAATGTCAGACTCTATAAAAAATATGTAAACAAAGGTTTTGTATAAAAAGAATTAAGGAATTAAATCAAAATTATGGCTCTAATAACGAATCAAATTAAAAAAAAATAATTTATAAAAATTGTTTGTCGCATCATTAACAGTCCCGTCATCAGCAACATAAAATGTCGATTAAAAAGTGAAAAAGTGAAATATTTTATTTTGCGAAAATAGTACATTTTTTACAGAATATTACTTTATTTTGTTATGAAAATTGTCCATAGAATTTCAACAAACTATTACACAATCTAAAATATAATACTCTAATAGATTAAATTAACACTATAATAATGAAAGTAACAGCATTTTTTGTTTGTTACTACTTACTTGATACTGCTGGTTGAGCAATAATGTAATACTTAGCTAGACCTTTCACAAGAGGATGTTATGATGAAATTTATAAAGAATATGTAAAAAGATACAGATACAGATAAACTAAATTTATAAGCTTTCCATAATCAACGAAATAAGTGGCCTTATCTTGTTGGACTTATTAAAAAGTACAAATTTTTTCTTCTTCACCCATCTCTCTCCATGCAAATAAAATCTTCTTATATAATATGTATATCTACTATAAAATAATGCAAAATAATGCAAATGTTTATACCTTAATCTAAATGTAATTAAAATTATGTATAAATCTGTAATAAGAACTGATAATAAAAAAAGTATGCAGCTTTCATGGATTATGATCAATTATTTTTTTTAGTAAGTCAGTAGAACGATCATTAAAAATTAAGAATTTTGTTTCTAGAATTTTTTCAATTCATTTTTATATCATTCAATTCCATTTGCAAACAATGAGTAGACAGAAAAAAAATTTTATCAAGCTTTTTTTTTTTGTTATAAAAATAAAATACTGCACAAGTTTAGTATCCATATGATCAGTCAGTATTATTCTAAATTTTGAATATAAAACATATTTAAAAAAAAAAAAAACTAATAATGTCTTTACTACTAATTGTGATATCTTTTTTGGTTTTATTAATAACATCATTATATTTATTTATTCAATATCGGTTTTCATATTTTAAGAGGAAAGGAATAGTACATTCCACACCAAAATTTCCCAATGGAAATATCACGGGAAAACTTATAGAAGATTTAAGAAATTTATATTCACAATTTAAAAACATTGATGAACCATTTTTTGGTGCATATTTTTTTTTTAAACCTACTTTAATTATAAAAGATTTAGATTTAATAAAATCAATTTTAATCAGAGATTTTCATTATTTTCCTGATCGGGGAATGTACCTTAATGAAAAAGATCCATTATCTAATCATTTGTTTAGCATGAGACCAGATGGATGGAAAGATCAAAGAGCCAAATTGACACCAACTTTTACATCTGGCAAAATGAAATACATGTTTCCAACACTTGTTCATATAAGTGAGCGGTTATCAAATGTTATTGAAAATGAAATTAAATTAGAATCTGAAATAGAGTTTAAAAAATTTCTGGTTAGATTCACAACTGATGTCATTGGAAATGTTGCATTTGGCTTAGAGTGCAACAGTTTAAAGGATCCAAATACAGAATTTCTGAAACAAGGTCAAATTGCTGTTAACCATGCTTTTGGCGGCAGATTAAAGAGAATTTTAGCAGGTCAATTTAACACTCTAGCCCAAATAATTGGTTTAAAAATGCATACTGAAGAAACTATAAATTTTTTCCAAAATATTGTTAGCCAAACGATCCAATTACGTGAGGAACATCAAATTCAAAGAAATGATTTTATGGATCTGTTATTAAAAATGAAAAAATCTGAAGAAAATCCAACAGGGATAGATTTTAATCAAATTTTAGCACATTGCTATGTATTTTATTTAGCGGGATTTGAAACAAGTTCTACATTAATGAATTTTGTACTCTATGAATTAGTTCTTAATGAAAACATACAAGACAAATGCCGTGAAGAAATAATTACAGTGTTAAAGAAACATAATAATGAATTGACATATGAAGCAATGACTGAAATGCAATACTTAGAACGGGTGCTTAATGGTAAGAGATATGCTTCTTATGGTTCCTTTTTATAAAACTCGGAAAATCAGGAATCGAAATCAATACTCACCCGCGTGCAAAAATTTCAGCTCCCAGCAGTTTCGATTCTGCGTTGATTCTTAGTCAATCAAACAGAATTACATTAAGTATAATTATATAATAATGTACTCATCTCCAGCTTAATTCTCATTCACTAGACTTGGAAGCCTATAGTCATCAAGTACGTTTCAATTGAACATATCTAAGGTTTATGTACAATTTTCATTTTAAATAAAAAAACTCAATCAAAAATAATTATAAATTGTAATGTATGTAGTTCCAAATATTTAAGCATAATGCAATCGCAATTGTAAGAATATAAATTGAAATCAAACAATTTACTTCTAAATACTATATTATTTCTTTCTCAGAAACTCTTAGAAAAGATTCACCAGCGACACTTTTAAATCGTTATTGCACCAAAGATTATGAGGTCCCCAATTCAAAATTTGTAATTGAGAAAGGTACAAGCATTGTTATTCCAATTTACGAAATTCAAAATGATGAAAAATATTATCCCAATCCAGAAGTTTTTGACCCAGATCGTTTTCTACCGGAAGCTGTTCAGCAAAGACATTCAATGGCTTTTTTAAGCTTCGGCGAAGGACCAAGAAATTGTATCGGATTAAGGTAATTTTTCTTTGTATTTGGAAACTAAAATGTTTAATTTTTTTATTATTTACATTGTAGATTCGGCCGAATGCAAGCAAAAATTGGTTTGATTCAATTATTGAAATCTTTTAAATTTTCTGCTGGAGAAAAATTACAAATCCCCCTGAAAATTAATCCAAAGAATTCGATATTACAAATGGAAGGGGGATTATGGTTAAAAACAAATAAGTTAAATTAATTTTAGAAAACAAAAACAGATTTTATTTAAAGCACTAATTAAAATGTGTAATTAAAGCTTTTATAAAAGTTACGACATGTTGTTTAAATTGGGAAAAATGTTAATATGATTATTTTTGAAAAAATTAAGTGTAATAATGTCGTTATTATTTTTATTAAATTTTTTTATTTTAATTGTGTATAAAGTATTATGTATTTTATATTATTTTTGTAAGTTCGTTCACTTTACTCAATTTTTTACGTTTCTTTCGTAAATAAAAATTAAAGCCACAATAATTTTTGTTCGCAAGTATAAATTTATATTAAACAACAATCTCATCACATTTTCATAAAACTAAATAACTAAATTACATAAAAAATCTTATTTTTATAAATATCTTAATTTTCTCGCTGTATTAACCATTTCTACTATGCCATCAGTCGTTTCTTCTGCTGTGGGAATAATTTGAGATGGAGGTAAAATAAAACCATACTTACCAGTATCACGAAGTTCAAAAGTGTATGCTAAACGAGTTTCATGAGTATTGTAAGCCCAATCAGGACTTACTCCACTAGCCACATCTGTAAAGAAATATTTTAGAAAATATAAATTAGTGGTACAGCGTCAACAACTAAATTCATGTTGAAGTCTTTGCTTAAATAAACTTACACAAAACTGATGCGGTTGAACCATATCTGTAACCAGTGTTATGCCTTTTTTTCAAAGAATCTGTCGTTGCTTTTGCTACAGCTTGCATGTCATCATAATTTGGAGGAAATTCTGTACCAGAATGACCATAAGGTGATAAAAGCAATTGACCATAAGAATGTATGGACAAATAAATCCCAATATTGTTCTTAATTTTGGAATAATATTCATCTAGAGCTTGCATTTCAGGTTCCGAAAATGGCTTAGGTCCAGCATAAGTTTCAGCACAAGGATTGTTCGAAGCACCTCCATTTTCTAACCAATGTGAATCAAAATTTCGATTACCATCGGTACCAATACAGGATGATCCTTGGTTTGGTTGACGAGTTTTACGCCACAGACGATCCTAAAACAATATAGCTACTTTTAATCTGAAATTTAAAATTTTCTAAGTTCAATTTAACCTTGGTTCGACTATATTCAAAACCATCGGGATTTATATTTGGAATTATATACCAGTCAACATTTTCAGCTATGTTTCTTATATTAGTTCGATTAGAATTAATTAATTCATTGATAAAATATGTAACAGTTGCCGATGTTATCCATTCTCTTGCATGAATATGTGATTCAATGAATATTCCTGGATTTCCTGACTTATAAGAGATTTTAATACCTTTGATATCACGACCTTCATAAGATTTTCCTATTACAAATGGTGTGATAACTTCTGGATTTGACCGAGTTATGAAATCTAGCCAATCGTTAATTTCACTCAAAGAATGATAGTTTTCCCAGCCAAACGAGAAAGGTTTTATTTTTAAAGCTTTTTGTTCTTCTTCTTCAGTATTTATTAACCTGATGTAGAACAATGTGAAATTTATCTAATTAGTAACAGTTAATAGTTAAATAAATGAAATTGTTATCTTACTTTTGGATATTCATTATTTTTGGAAAAGCTTTGATATTATTATATTCTAAGACTTTCTGAAAATCCAAAAGTTTTTGTGGACTTATCATTATATCCATGTGTGAGTCACCATTTTTCATTGAATAACACCAAATTGAATACTATATTTATATACGTATTTAAAATTCAAAATAAAAAATAATTAATATGATCGAATTAAATTGTTTTAATTGAAAAATTAAAAAATATCTTGTTGGTTTCAGTTTTTCGTTATTATTCTTGACTTTAAGTAGTTGACTTCATGTTATGTACCTATTATCTACATATTTATTATAAGTAAGTGAGACTGCCAATTTAAAGTTTGGTTGTTATTATTATTATTATAATTTTTATTATTATTATTCTTATAATTATTATTATTATTATTATTACTGTTATTATTACTGTTATTATTAGAATTTTAATGTTATTATCGTAAAATTGTAGCTTCAGAAATTGAATGATATATATGCACAATTTGTACAATTGGAGAGATTTATTGTGTATGTTCAAATTTCATTGTTAAGAAATCGTGTTTAGCGCTACTGTAACCACAAAAATTTATTTGTACTTACAAGCTAACTCGAGTAGATTAAAAAAAAAAGTAAGTTTAAATTCTATTTTTGTCGGAAAAAGATTCATTATACGAGCATTTAAGTATACATTAAGACTAAATTAAATTATTCTGTACCGAGATTTCGTTATAAAGTGAGTGAGTGGGTGAAATGAAATGATCTCGCCAAATGATTCCACCTTTTTTGAAAAAAGGAGTTTAATAAAAAAAGTGAGATGATTGTTCTCGAAAATATTTCGAAATTATATTGTATGTCATTTATTATACATAAAAAAAAAAAAATAAAAAAAAAATTATAAAAAAAATAAAAAAATCTCACACAAATAATTTCAAGTGAGTAAAGTGACAGTTAAATCGAATCATCTCATCACTAATGCCTTGAGCCATAAAGGAAGTATAATATAGAGTAACTATGTCAAACAACTTTTTAAAATAACGTTTTTATTTTTTTTCCTATTTTTTCAGACCCCCAAAACATATGTATAAGCAAAAAAGCTTTTCTATTTTCTCTAATACTCATTAATTTTTTTTCTATTTTGAGGATGTTTAGTTTTATTACAACAAAGTTCTAAAAATTCGAATGTAGTTGTGCGAAAAATCATAACAAATGAATAAATGAAAAAATATGTGTCTAAATTATGTATTGTTATGGTGTGCTAATATCAATTTATAACATCTATGATTTTTTTTTTAAAACTAGCATCTTCGTCTTTATTGAAATTTATAAAATCCTTATCATAAGTTATTTCAAATCAATAAATATATATATTGCAATTTAATTTTTACATTAATAAAGAGATAATATGTCATAATATTTTATCTCCTTTGGATAAAATATTCTTAAACGATAGTGGGAGACATTGTTTTATTTTTATCGTGAATTTACGTTTAATTAGTTCATTCTTTAAAATAAATGTATATATTAAAATATTTTGCATGAACTTTGTTTTAACTATTTAAATTTTGAAATATAAGGACATTAAAAAAATTATATCGGAATATTTTATTATTATTGGAAATTTATCAATTTGGATACGGAATTAAAATAAGTATAAATAATTTGAATAAAATAAAGTAAATATTTATTCATTTATTTTATTTATTAATAAGTAGGTAAACGCACTTTTTTGAATGCGCGACCTTCACTTAAATAATTTAGTAATTCATGAAGTTAGAGCTCCATAAAAAGTAGTCGGCTAAACAAATTATCTTCTATCGACCCCAATCATAAAAAAAAAAATAAAAATAAAAAAAAACTAATGATGTCCTTGAATTGAAATCAGAACAATTTTTATATCACAAAAATTATGACAATGATTTGGAAATATTTTATTTGATCTGTTTGAAATTACCAGATTTCGTATAAAAATGTTTGATAACTATTTTGCTCAACATTTTTATAAAAAAAAGAATTTTAACAAACTGTATGCAATGCTGTTTGTACGCAATAAAATTATCAAAAAAATATGATTTCTGGAAACAGACAAATGTTATGAACATAGATTTAAATTTTTGGAGTTGTTATTAACACTTTTAATAATAAAAGGCTCAAAATTTTTAAAAGGGATATTATTACAAAGTTAAAGTATACTTTGAAACCAAAATAAAAAACAAAAAAAACATTATTCCAATGATATAAAATAATGTGAACATCGTCGGTCTCATGCAAAAATCACGGAACTGCAAAAACATAGTTTTGAGAAAATTGGATTTAAATTTCTTTTTTTTAGTACGTTTTGATATTTTCGGGAAAATAGAAATAGTCATTGCGTATATATAATTTATGACAGCTTTCAACTTCTAACTTTGAACATATTAAAATTTTATTTTTTTATGATTTTTCTACAATATTAGGTCAAAACGGCCAAAATTACAGTTTCGTGATTTATGCACGAGACCGACGATATGTAAATTAAACATGTAATAAAATGAATTTATTAATGCTTTCAAAAATAATTTTTTTATTTACATTTATCTAACCCAATTTTTTTTTTTATAGAGAACAAATACTAGTAAACATTAAAATACAATTATAATAAAGGAAATATTTTGTTTATTTTTAAAAGCTTTATAAAAAAAATATTTTAAAAGCTATAAAGCTCTCTCGTTATAGCGTTATATTCTAAAAAAAATAAAAGCTTGGGGGTCTGATCTAATTTTGTTCAACTTTTTTTATTCGAATTTTTTGTATGGGACTAGTTCCTCTATTTATACTTCCTTTATGCTTGAGCATAGCTAATACCGTAAAGCAATTTTTGAAGGAATGTTTCGGAAACCTGTTCACAGCTAATTTTACCTGAAAGCAAAAAAATCAACTGCAAACAACTGCTTTTGTTTTTTTTATAATATGATTGTGACAGAAAAATGCAGCAAAACCAAATTTCGATGCAAAAGAAACGCTGTGAAAAAGAAACAAAAAAATTATTTTGTGACGTAGTCAATTCTGTCTGGAGCAAAAAAAAAATAAATTCAGTTTTCTAATTAATTATGAAATAGTTTTAAGAAATTCTTTTTACAAAAAATCAATAAAATTAATATCTTTCGTTTTTCATAATTTTTATTTAAAATAAATACGAAATAACGCAGAAAATCGGTTTTTACGGTAGATCAAAATTGCTTTGCGGTATTAGCTGTGCTCAAGGCATAATAAATACAACGAAATCATTTTTTGTGAAAAATGAGTCATCTCATCTCACTCACCTATTATTTTCATAACGAAATCTCGGTACTGTTGAAAATTTGGAAATAATTTTATAAATCTAATATTTATTTTTACTTATTATCTTACATTTCCAAAATCATCATTTTCCAATGATTTCAAAACATTCAATTGATGTTCCGATGAAATAATTACAGTGTAAACTCGATAATTATCATAGCGAACTTTATCATGTGAAGTCACAAAATGCACTAACAAAATAGTAAAAAATAAACACAAAACCGAATTCATTTTGAAACGTTAGAAGATCATAAGTGAACTAAAATAACATTATATGTCTTGAATCATTTTATATTAAGCCTGCGTATTGACTCTTGATTATTGAACTGATTATTTTAAAAAAAAAATCTTATCTTAATTTATTGAAAAAATATATTTTAAGATTACTACATATTGGTTGCACCAAAGCTTTTTATTATATTTTGGAAATATAAATATAATATGTATATATAAATAGGTTAATCCAAGTTATAAACAATATCATAAATTACTTATTTTCCTTATTTTTCATAGTTTTAAATTAAACCTTTAACAAATTTTATTTTTTTAATTCTTTTAGTTAGTTATGTAGGTATGTGTCGATCATTTGAGATCCGTTTTTCGTTCAAATATTTTAATAATCATTTGAATATACATTTTAATTATCTCATCTTTTTAATACAAATAGTTTTACCCTTAACATTATTTCATGTAAAATATATACAAAATATACCTCAATGATTATATCAAGAAAAGTCTTTTGATATTTATAAACATATCAATACACTGGCTAACAATTTAATATACATTGATTAAATATTCAAATTAAATAATATTTATACTTAACTTGAAATAAATTGATTTTATAAAAACAATATTAATAAAACTTAATTAACATTGTACACTAAATGGATTAACTATCTCCTCTGCTCGGCTGAATCAATTTTGATGCTCTAAAAAGGAACGACCTAGGCGACCCTACGACCTCTAAATACACTGCAGGTCAAATTTTATTAAAATCGGTTAGGCCATGGCCAACCCAGGAAACAGATATATCGTTTATACGCTATCTCTTCTAAAATTGGTACGAACTTAAGAGGTTCTTTGGTCGCTTTTTTCTTCGGTCGTCTTTAATTGAAAAAAAAAATACTGATACTAAAAATATTGATAAAAAAAATGTTATTAAAATCATTCCAGCTTTTTCTGAAAAAAAAACAGTATACTAATATACAAACTAAAATAAAATGTACGTTAACCTTACCTATTTAAGTCAATTACTAAAACAATTATAATTTAAGAAATTTATTACCCAAAAATTTCTCACAATAATAATAAAATATATGTTTATTGGTCAATAATCACTTAATAAATAGATAAACAATATTATTGATATTTATATAAAATCGTAATTCTGCAAAATAAGAATTTTTTCAATTCATAAAAACTTGAAATATATTTTCTTCATCCCAAATTTGAATTTCTCAAGTGAGCAATTTAGTTATTTAAATTTATGTTTATGTAAAATTATGTATTTTTTTTTTTTTAAATCTAAATTATCAAAATTGTTACTTGATGAAAAATTTTCAAACATTTTTTTATCGGAAATTTCTAAATTTTTTTATTATAAATATAGAAAAAGTCTAGGCTGGAACGAAAGAATTTAATAAGTTTCCTGGTTGAATACAAAATATAGTTTAGGAAATAGTTCAGGCTTCATTATACTATTTCCTTATATATTTATAACATAACACTAAGTTGTGTAAAAAGATTATGACAGTTAGTTATTTAATACAACACTTTTACATGATGACACAAATTAATTTAAAGTTTAATAAAATGCTTAGAATTAAAAAACTATATTATTTATAAAAATCAATATATGACGACAGCAGATCATCTATTTTGTAACCATCTTCTGTAATGCATAATAGCTTTGAAGCGACTGTCATGTTTCCAAATCTTATATGAAACGATGTAGTACCAGAACTCCAAAGATTAATCTCAGAAAATTTATAAGAATAAATAAGATTCTGAAAGTAAATTAAAAAAAAAAAATTTATTTGATTTGGTTTTTGAGATTTGTTTTTGTACACGGGATTGCATACTTCCATTTAGAATTAAGAGTATTAAAATTACCACCAAAATTGGTCAATAAAAATAAAATTATTGTTTACCAAAATTAAAAAAAAGTTTCGTAGATCTTAAAATTTCATCATTAAGAATTTTTATTATCGTGATATCAAGTATGTATTAAATCTAAAAAAAGTTTAGATTTATTTTTTCAAATTTCTATTAAATGAATTACCTTTGTTTTATAGTTGATAATGTGAAAACCTTGATCATTGATTGCAATTAAAATAGTTTCCGGAATATTTGAATGATTTGTTTGTTTGACTTCAAAAAATGTTGCTCCAAACATTTCTTTTTTACTCATTTCCTGAATAAATTTTCTCTTCAAGTCATCTATCTCGTTAATTTTCTTTAAAGTTTTTAATTGAGTTGAAACAGATTTTTTCAAAGTACTACCTTTAAGCAGAATTAACACATCTTTTGGCATAATAGTTTCCAAAAATTCACAGTTTTGACTTTGAATCTGTTCGTTGTTATTAATTTTATATAATAAAGCACCTATTTTTATTGCTTCATTTTTAGAAATTTTATAAAAGCCTTTCAAATAATTGAACAAAACGTGAGGAAAGTAGAACAATAAATCTGCTTTCACATTTTCTCCCAATTTTACATTTATCCATAATTTTTTCATAAAATACAATCGATATTTTGGATCAGAACTTTCATTATCTTTTTCTAATAACGTAGAGCTCTTCAATTTTTCCATCAGTTCAGTAAGAAAATCGAATATAAATTCATTGTCAGGTAAAGAAACTAATCTATTTTCAGCTTTAGCAAACATACCGTAACCCTCTGATGATTTTAAATCCAAACGTTCCACGATCTCTAAGATTACATCTTTTGCCCGAGTTGAAGATTGAATTTCGATTGCCTCGGTACTTTCGTCAGGAAAATAAATTTTGTGAAATATATGTGCACTTCTATTTTGAATTGATTCCACCTCAACTATATGAGATGGATATTTCCTCTCATCTGTAATGGCAGTTTTTCTGAGTCGTTTCAGTGATTCTGTTGCCAATGGATGTGATCTTGTGTTGAGAAATTCTAGTAACTCTTTAAATATCGCCGAAGTTGGATACATGATTCCTGTTGCCATCCACATTAGATCCCAACCCCTTTCTTCACTTTGAGGTGTTGTATTATCAGTTAGCTGTTTCATAAGCTGACAAAAAATTTCATCTTTTAAATCCCTATCGTCTAAGCATGATTCAAAAATAAGTTTAGGGTCAATAAGAAGCTCATTACGTGCTTTATCACCCATGTACTAAAAAAAATGTATTAAAGAACTCAATTAGATAAGAAGGAACAGAAAAAATAATTAAAAGTAAATTTTACCATCAAAATATTTTTAAATATTTCTATTGCATTTTCAAATGCTTTCGTATTTTCCTTAAGATCCTTCAGTAAAGGAACATGTTTTATATCCGTTGAATGCTTCCATACAAGGTTATCTTCTGTTAAAATTTGGTCTGGATTTTCAAGGCTTGGTAATTCATTTCTGTAAGAAATAAATAAAATTTAGAAAATATAGAGAACAAAGTTGATAACTGATAACTGGTTTCGATTTCATCGGTAAGAAACCATGAGTACCACATTTTTCATAACACATTCTATTCAAATGAAATTTTTCATATGTACATTTAAGATTATTGATAGAATGTGGTGCTTTGATGAATGAAAATTTAGCACTTACAAATCTTGAAAATATTCTGCAGCAAACTTTTCCAATGTGTGAACTTTATTTTTATTAAATTCGCTTGATAACTCTTTTTTTTGTGTTTGTAGATCTGACTTATCCTTTTTAAACCATTTTAAAATGGATTCATCGGGTTTTAATATAGTTGGCAAAACATAAACACAATCACTTGGAAATAACCCAGATCTGCCATCAATGCATTCTCCTTTTAAATCAAAAATCTCAGATTTTAAAATAAATTCACCATTAATTTTTTTATCCAATTTTATTAAGTCTCCAGGCATCAAATCTAAATATTTTTTTCTTTTCGATAAATCTGTTATTGTTTGATTCACAACCACATATATTGATTTAGCTTTCAAAGTACTTAATACACAATTTAAAACTTCATATACATCTTTCGATTCATAACATTTGAAACGATAACTCTCATTTTGTATTGTTTTCAATGTAATTTCATCAACTTCAACAGAAGACTCTTCAATATCAGCAAAACTATCTAATACGACCGAAACTATTTCTACATACGATAATGCAATCTAAAATTTCACAATAATACGTTGTATATTAGTTGCTATTTTTATTTAAAATAAAAGATTAAATAATTTATCTTGAACCTTTATTGATTGAATTAAAAAACCATCTTTTACTTAAGCTTACCAATATTTGTTCACTCGAATCGAGGAAATATAACCCACAGGAATTTATAGCAATAATAATGCTGTCTGCAGATAGCGAAGATCCTGAAAATTTTAAGGCTTCAAAAAATCTAGAAAATGTCATTGGCCAATTTAGTTGGGCGAAAAGAACAATATTTTCCTTTGCAAGTTTTTTATCAATATTATTTTTAACGAAATCCTTTTTGATAAATGCTTCAATAATTAGTTTTACATAAATAGATATTGAATTTTTGTCAGTTTCCAATAAATATTTTGGTAAATATAGTGGCAATAACTTTTCTAAAATCTAATAAAGTAATTAAAAAATCAAATATTTCTCTCATTTTTTTTTAATAAGTCATACTTTAGAATTAATATTCTGACCGTTTTCGACGTAATATCTTAAAGCACAAAGAACTACAATATCTTCCTCGTTATTGCATCGATATTCATTTGAATTGATTCCGCGAACCACCTACAATTGTATTTTATATAAAATTAATATCAAGGTATTTTCTGCACAAAATCTTTTTTAGTTTGTTTAGTTATTTTAAATACAAATTTTCTTATTATCTTTCTATATATTTAACAATTAATTAACTAAATTATAATTTTGTTTTTGGAAAATTACTTCCAAAAAAAAACTAAAACTGTTCATATTAATTTCGAGTAAAATAAAATGTATACCCAATCTTTTTGAATATACTATGAAATATTTTTATTTCGAATCGGCACATTTGTAATAATTTCAATTCACTTTATGAATATTCTAAAATAATAAGAATTGTTCGAGCTCTAGGGAAAAAAGTGAAGAAGTTTACAGAAAAATATAAGAACGAAGCACAAATTTAGCACAATTTTGAACTATCCTAATCTCATTCAAATATTGTAAATTAAATTAAATAAAAAAAAATTTATTATTTTAATGCGATTAATGCTAATTACTATTTAAATTTAATATCAATGAACCTGTTCGTAAATTAGATTTGTTGTTAATTCATCTTCTGACGGATTATACCATGGGCTAAAGGTCTCTTTTCTGAAATATAACTTCCACTGCGCATCATTTTCCTTATTTCCTTGTTCTTTAGCGTATTGCTCACATTTTGATATAGCATCCATTATATGCTCACGACCATTACCTAATGACATGATCTTCTGGAAAGATTTTACAGTAATGGAAAATCCAAAGATATCTTGAAGTCCTAAAGATTTTGAAATTTCTTCAACAACTTCTCTTGCTGTAGAAGCTGAATCTATTTGTAATTTTCTTGTTGAATCATCCATTAAACTCAAATTTATTATGAATCTATTATTATTTCGAATAGCTTGTAGTTCAAGTAGGGATGGCGGTTGACTTCGAAGACCATTCTTAAAATTAGATAAAAGTTAAATATTGAAGTTGTATTTGAAAAAAAAATACCTTCAATGTTCTATTCAATTGATTCT
Source organism: Hybos culiciformis (assembly GCA_964007475.1). Lineage (NCBI taxonomy): Eukaryota > Metazoa > Arthropoda > Insecta > Diptera > Hybotidae > Hybos > Hybos culiciformis. The sequence continues at coordinate 144,032,828 of OZ023273.1, read as the reverse complement.
CACAATATGATGAATACAATTGGGGCCCGTAACTAATGAAACTTCTTAGATATTTTTCAAATCGAAGTGATGGAGGAAAACATCCTAAGCATAACAATAACAAAATCCAACCTGTATTAAATGACGCTTGATTTGGATTTTGTTTTATTTGCTTACAAATTTGGCAATAAATTTCATCTCTAAAAAAATGTTTGTTTAGAAATCAAACTGTTAAAATTCCAATAAATTCGAGTTAAATATACCTCAATTGTGGTTTTAATACTCCATGACCAATAATAAAATGAATTTTTTCCAAATTTGATTTTTCATTGCATAAAAAAGTTTTATAGTAATTTAAAAGTTCCGAAGAATCTTGAAGTTCTACGGGGAGTTTGGTAGACTTTTTTAATGTCTTTTGGAACAATCGTTTCTGAATAGAGTTATTTTCTGGAAGCGACTCTACAGCATAATTTAAATGTTTACTTTCAGATCTAATTTTAGTTAAATTTACGGTCAAATTTTTCATAACTGATGGTGTGCTGGATTGCTGTTTATTCAAATTACAATTGAATTCTTTATTGTCTACCTCCACAGAAAATTTCTCATTACATTTTGAATCAGGCATATCACCCATTAATCTAAGTATCGTTATCCATAATGCCTAGAAAGTATAATATTCTTATTTAATATAATTTTGTTCTAGTTTTAAAAATGAGTCATTATTATAATAAAATAAACGAGAAGAAGCACAAAAAATGCAAATACTATATGTACACAAAATTTTTAGTTTCACTGGGTTTTCGAAGGTCGAAAACTTGCTTTAAAAATTCAATTAATCGGACTACTATACTTTTCATAAGATAAAGCTTCCTTTTATTATAAATAAATAATATTGTTTCTACACTGCGTTGTTTTTGTGTATTGGCGTTTAGCATATATTCGTAATGGGTTTGCTTGAAATTTTTAGAATACTTCTCGAAATTTCAATGTCCTTAAAATTTACATATTAACATATTAGTAGATTGTTGAAATTTCATTCATGAATTTCCATTTCTATTGTACTGCAATTGTTCAAAAATGCATTTCGAAATAAACTAACGAATTAATACTTTCAGAGCTTATTTGCCTATTTTGAGGCGACATAGTTAAAGAAATTATATTCAACCGAATAAAAAATTTATATATTTTATAGTATAAAGTCAATTAGTTATTTAAATATTTTTTAGTTTATATGTTTTTATATATATACTAATTGTTTGAGGAATAGTATAAATTTAACGAATAGTACATTTAAGGAATAGTTTCATATTTTTTAGTAAGTTTCTAGTGAATTAAAATTTAAAATACAAACCTGAGAAGATTTGACATCTACCAGCACATTATGATACAATAATGATGTCTTTAACGGCTTTCTGCTAAATGTGTATGTTGCATCCGTATTAAAATAAATTGCACAAAATTTGCTAAAACTAAACGGTGATAGATCTTCTTCATTCTTAATAAGTTTTGGTAATTTTATTGTTTTAGAATCACAATATTTGACGTTAGATTGTTTTGCGCCACAACAAAGAATCTAAAAATAGTTTTAAGAAATCGTACAAGGGCCAACGAAGCTGCGGATTTACATAATGCGGAGATGTTGCGAACAAGTTTAAAATTTGAAAATTTTTGTTCGAAATTATCTATATACGCCGCGTTTTGCAAATCCACCCCAGCATAAAACTAAAATAGAAATCAACAATAATTTACTACTCGTTTACTTTTTCACAATTTCGAAGTGAATAACTACAGGGTGACGGATAATAACTGATAACTATAAAATAATAAATATTTTTTAAAAATAAAAGAAAAGTTATTAAGTTAACTACTATTTACTTCAATCAACTGGAATTCAATAAACATCGCCGCCTACAATAAATCGTTATGGCCTATTTTTATTAACGATTTCAAATACATACCTAATAATATTATCTATAATAACACTATACTTAGTTGGAAAAATAGTTATCTTTGATTGACCAATTTTTTTTAAGTAAATACTCCAGTTGTACTCCAATTGATTGAATATCAAATTCAAATTCTACTTAGTAATATCTCAGGAAAGAAACATAACTACGCGTCTTAATAACAAATAAAACCGTAGATTTTTACCCAATAAAATATAGAAAAAACAGCTCCATACGAAGAATAAATACATAAGAATTTGGTATGTTTTTATTTTGTTATTTCTGTTATGTCTCATTATATTTTTTTGGTGTTTTTATATTTAAAAGTTATTGACGAAAAAAGGTTCTTTCGTTTTCGTTTTTGTCGGAGTCTAAAGCCTGCGTAACGTCGTATTAAATTTTTTGAAATGAAACCAAAACCCAAGGGTTGGGTGGGTGTACACACAAGTACTATGAAAATGGAGACAATATTTAATTCATTTATTTTGAAAGAAAAAATATCCACTTTTGTCACTTAGTCGGTTATATAGTTAATTAGTTACATTAGTCTGTGCGGTATAATATACAGAAGAAAATTACAAATCTGTTAAAAAGATAAATATAAGCAATAAATAAAAGAAACACAAAATATTTCATTTTAACGCACATTTTATTATATATTACACAAACAAATATAATAAATATAATAAATATAATATAATATATAATTACAAGTATTATCTTTACAAATAAATATAATAAATTAATAATTTTATTACCCTGATTAAATATAGCATACGTTAAAAAATAATAGAATCGCCAAATTCAAAAAGGACTCATCGCTTACCTACATTTTTTTTTTCAAATTACATAAATCTATCGCCTTAAATTATTTTTCTATTGGTTTTTGAATTCTTAGTTTAATGAATAAAAAATTATATTAAAAAACATATAATAATTTATGAGAAATGTTTAATTTTATAATTAAAAACAAACAATCAGAAAATAACATTATTTTTCTTTACATACTTAAGTTTAATTTCGGAATACAGTCTGACGAAACTAAATTTATGAATCTTGTTTTTGATGTCGCCGGGGGATAGGACATTTATTCGGGAAACTGATTATGTTAAAAATAAAATAAAATATATATTCATCGTATAGTATTCTAAATGCAGTATCCCGCGAATAGCATCAAGTTCCGAGAATATTTTAGATTCAGTATCTCGCAAACATTTTCCTCGTCTGAAAAGGGACTTAGCAATTTAAGCGCGGCAACTAATTTTGATTGATTGTACGATTATTACAAAAAATAGTAACAGTTAATTTTTATAATTCATGGATATGTAAATGTTGGATCAATGGCCTCCTGGTACGCAGTTCAATGGACCATGTTGTAAAATGGTTAATAAAAAACAAAATGTTCAAAAAATAAAACTAAAAAAAACTTTTATACAATTTAATATTTTAATTTACCTACAATTTTGTGACAATTCATGTAATATAATTTCTCACTTTTATCGAACACAAGAATTTTCTTTTTTACATAATTTAAAAATGACCATAGAATTAAATATAAATTATTTCGTACAACTTTAAAAATTTCGTATTTTATTAATATTTTCTTCAATCGCACCACAATGGTTTTCGACATATGCAACATCTTTCGCTCTAGAAAAGTATAGTATATAATGAATTCGAGCAGTAATGCCAAAAATATTATATTCTAAAACTTTAAAAGTAGGTATAACTTTTTCGAATATTTTCCAACTAAATTAGGAAAGAGGAATAATGTGGATATCAAGCTTCAGAAAAAAAATTTGTTTAAAAAGCTACTGAATGTAACGAATGATATAGACGAGTTGAATGTTTATTCAAATGGTCTTTTTTCACAATATTAAAACTTGAACCAGGTTGATAGAATTGTTGAATAATGCTATCAAAAACCATTTATTCTAAGTAAATTCTAAGTTGCTCAACTCAAGTTGAATAAAGATTCGCAACTCATCAATTTCATGCTTAAGGAAGAGATGTTTTAAAATTTCAAAGAAAAAGCTTTATATTAACTACAAATACCAATAAGTTCCGAACTTAATGTAAACAAATTAATTGTAATTTTCTCTTACAACCGCTCTGAGCTATAATAGTTATTAAATTTTTAAAACCATGGTTTTCCCACTCTATAAAAGTACTTATATTCCATTTTTTGTCATATAATTTTAAAATAATAATGCCAATGATTCAAAATTATTAATTCTTTGCTATTATTTTTTTTAATTTTTGAATTCAATGCCTCTTATGATGACAACATTTTCCGACCGTTTTTTTGAAACTGAAATTTCAATATCCCAAATACGACCATCATCAGTTAAAAATTACTTATACAACACAGAAAGTATGTTATAGGCTTTGAAATATAATATTTGAATTTTGAAAGTTGCATATTAAAAATAATTTTTTAATATTAAATAATTTAAATATTTTAGATGCTCATGGTCAGATAATGTTTGACAATCAATTAAATTGATTTTTTATTTTTTAAGTTTTCAAATAAAAAAAATTTACCTCATACGGGTATTTCAATGGTGAGATAGTTTGACACATTATCCTGTCAAACATTGGATTTTTGAGCTGGAAGTACAAATTTTGGATTAACCATAATCATAAATTTTATGCATTTATTAAATTTCGAGGGATTTATGAAAAAATTTAGCCAAATGATAAACAAAAATCAATTACTGAGATTTTCTTTAAAATCGAAAAAGGGAAAAATAGAAAAATAAAATTGATGTTGATTAAAAAATAATTATTATTAAGAACTGAAAACAGACATTATATACTTAAAAGAATAATTTTTAAATTATGTTTGTTTTGCTCTAAAATATAAGGTATTCATTACTATCATAGTATCTACAAACAAATGTATGCACATAACCTCCGTCATATGAAAAATTTAAAAAAATATATTGGGAATTGAAAATTACAGAAGTTACAACACCCTCCCACGACACGACTATTATAATGAATCGGAGATTTTTGTGGGTGGGTGCTTTCCAAAACTATTATGTTCTCTTTGCATGCGGAAAAATTATATTTTAGGTAAAATAAAAATATATAAATATTAAAAAAAATATTTCCCTTTTCAGTAAAAAATATGACGTAGGCATGTAGGCACCTTTTATAATTAATTTGTTTAGATATCCTATGATGTTTTTTTAAAGTTAATTTTTTTACGTTGACTCTGGCAAACTTTTTCATGAATCTCTTCTTAATTTGAACAATGTAAAAAACTGTGGAAAAATTCAGATTTGAAGTACTTTTAAAGTACTCATTTAAGTAAAGTACTTTAAAAGAACGGGAAAACCTTTGAACCAAAATATACTTTAAAAGCGCTTCGCGTAAGTACTTTAAAAGTACCTATATATCTAAGTATGTAAAGTACGGAAAAGTACTTTAAAATTACTTTAAAATCGTGAATTGAAAGTACTTTTTGAGAGCTGACTGGAAAAGGTGGAGAAAATTATGTTTATATTGTCAGGAGTACATGTATTTCGTATTTGTAAGTGTTGTGAGATGCTTAACATTATTTTGTATTCGAACTATTATTTGTCTTAAAAAAACTATCGATTTTTGTGCCTCTTTCAGACGAAGATAATGTATGTATCCTAAATACAGAAAAAACTAAGTAAAAAATGAATTCGTGATGAAAAAGGTATGATGAAGTAAATAAATAATTCAATCAATTTGAAGATTTATTATTAATGCATAATTTGAGTTCTATTGCAATTGTTCTTAAGGATATCCCGATACAAAATTTTCGAATTTTGTATTTTCTGTCGCCGAGCTAAGATACTGAATTTAGTATCTGGGACACTGAAATGTGTATCTGAGATACTAAATTGTTTATCTGAGGTATAAAAAAACCCAAGCAGTCATGGCGACTGTTGATTGAAGTGAAAACTTAAAACTTAAAATAGGGGGCATCTATTTTGATAAAAAAAAATTATATTTTCTGTCCCCACCCAACATTTTTAGTTAGGTAATCTTCATTAATCCCGGAGCTTGCTATTTAAAAAAAAAAAGTTTTTGTATATTTTGAGCCGGGGACCTTAACCATATGTTCCTACCCATAAATTTCATTTCACGAGATCTAACTATTTTAAGCTGGAGAGATTCTAGTTATTATTTCCATTTATTTTCCGCTATTATTTAGGTTCAATAGCCTACTCAACAGAACCAGCCTATGCTACAGGCGAGCAAAGCCCTTGCCTGGGGCGCTGAAATAATCGCCTTTGCATAGGGCGCTTAAATTATTTAAATCTTCCAACTAACATACCGAAAATTGTGAAAATATTGAAAATTTATTTTTACGTCTGCGTTAGGGGTTTAATTTGATACTAGTAAAATATTTTGTCAGAAACCTATATATATATTTAGAACCTTAGAACCTTTATAGTACTAACTATATAGTTATACCTTTATAGCACTAATTATAATTAAATAAAAGAACAGTCTTCTTAAGTTGGAATTTAATATTTCTGAACATATAGTATACGAATTTCGAATAAAAAATTATAATTATAATGAACAATTGAGTAATATATTATACTAGCTGTACCCGGCTACACATTGCTGTGGTTTTGCTTTATCTGTGACATTTATATAATATAGCCGTCAACCCGTAATCAGCTACGTACTCTGAATGGAATTTTTGTTGTCAGGTTCATAAACAATTATAGGAGCTAGTTATTTTATAAATTTGGGGAAAATATCTAAGGGGAATTAAGATTTATCATTTCTACGTATTCAATTAAATTATATGAAATCGAATGATATCCTTCCCTTAAACAGGTTCCCAAACAAAACTAAATTTGTGTTTTTAATCATTTCCTCTTTTTACGTACGAAATTTGAATAAAATCTGACGAACTTTTGAAGTCCGCCCTCAGGTGAGTTCTCTGGGTAGGGGCCCAATCAAATTTTAAAATAGCCTATAACGACCCCCGACCTCCGAAAGAAAGACATGGTTTGAAAACGATCGGTTGAGCGGTTTAGGAGCCTACTCGGTACAGAAAAAGAGCCTACTTTTGCTTTATATATATAGATTTATTTAGAAAGTATAAAAAATGTTTATTAACTTCATAATCTATTTAAGGGCGCCATTAAAAAGTTTGCCTAGGGCACTATTTAGTCTTGAGCCGGCCCTGCTACTCAATATTGAAAATATTAACAGATTCTAAAAATTTATATACAATTTAAAAGTATGAAACAAAGTTTTGAATGAAAAACTGTTTCAAAATTTGACTTTAAAATGGTCCAAATCGGCTTTTGAATAAAATTTCGCAAAAAAAAAATCCCTGCATGCTTCTCTTAAGGCTAAGGGCTCGAAATATCTTCAAAACTATTTTTTTATGTCAAAAAAAAATATTTGTCTCGAAAAAAAATTTTATGTAAGAATTGAAACGAATAAAACGTTTAAAATTCTAATTCAAATTGGTCTATGCAAGGTTCTTACCTTCTTTTCACTTCAATAAAATAAGTTAATTATAAAAATATATTATGACACTAGAATTGCGGATACTAAATTCAGTATCTCTCATACCGAATATATAGTATCTCTCATACATTATCGCGCATATAATGTCCTCGTCTGAAAGGCACCGTATACTGTACATTATCGGTAATATTATCCTCATCTAAAGGATGCCTAAGAGTTACATAAAAGTTCAAAATAAATTTAAATTTTCTAATTTTAGATTCCAATATTTCTGTTGCATTCTTAAAAAAATAACAAATTAATATTTATTTCTATTTTTTTGTTCATATTTTTAAACAATTAATTCGATGCCTTAATTTTTTTTATTTATTTTAATTATAACCGTAGTTTTAAACTTTTTAAGATTATTTAGTTACACATTTAGTTCACAAAAATTCACATCAAAAAAATAGTTTTAAAACGATTTCCTAAATTTTAAAATAGATAATAAACCTATTTACCTATTTTGTTATATATTAAGAATTGATGGGGAAGTGTCGATGAAAATTTATGTAGGTGTCAAAAAGAAACAAATAGATTAAAAAAAGGGACGAAGTAATACCAAAAATAAAATCCAATATAAATAAAATGTATCCCACATACTTAAAATCTCAAATACATAAAATGTCAAATGGAAAAGAATCCCAAATGGATCAAAAATACTAGAAGCTTAAAAAATCTGTAAATAGTGCAATGTTTGAGTTCGATATAATGGACACATTTAAACAAAACAATTATAAAAATTTACTCAAGTAAGAAATATCTCTCGAAAATTTGATGTGATAAATTTGATCTTCAAAATCAAATAATTTTCGAGCCGAATGGGTTTTTACGGAATTATTTTGAATATTTTTTATTCAGTGACATTTTTAGTTATTTTAAATTGAAGCCGTCGATAAGTTACGATTTTCAGTTTTGGAAAAATGTACCGAACCCTAAAAATAAATCTACAATAAAGTCAAATTCAACTAGCAAATAATATTATTAAATTTAAAAATGAGATTAATTTTTTTTAAATGATGGACACAAAGTTATAACATTAGACATACAATGATATTACATATTTACATAGTCATTCCATCGAAGTTTCTTTTTTGACTCATTTAAATATTTACATAAATTAACATTATTTATTCTGTATACATGAATTGAACACGAACTACTGGACGGACGTAACTACATATGTATATTTCACTTATTTTATTAATTAATCTAAAGTATTAACGTAGCTAAACTACTAGCCTATATGTATTAACCTAGTATACATTATGTATAAAATTATTATAATTTATAAATTATGTGCAGTACCTAGTGTGACACATTTTCTCGACAAAAACATATTTTCTCAACTCTTTTCTATTATAAGCGAGACTCAAATGTATAATAAGCAACCGGTCTTGATAATAACTTACTTGCAATTTCGCTTTTACTAGTACGAGTAGCTTTTTCTTCGAAAAGACCTAAAATTTCTCTTACACTTAATTGTTCAGAGTCCAAAAATTCGAATGCTTTGTCTACTATACTAGTATGGTCCTCCACATTCATCTGATTGGTAGCTTGGTTGCCACATTTACTGTTAAGAGCAGCTCTAATAGATTTTTCTAAATCATCTACACGTGACAAATAATTACTTTTGGCTACTCGGTCCCAATTTGAATTGCCGCTCGCTTTCAAAAAATTAGCTTCAAGAACATGTTGGACTTGAAGCTCTTCCAATTTACATAATCGATCTTTTTTAATTGCTTGGAAATGCTGCCGAAATAAGTAACCGCGACATTTAGCTTGAAAATCTACAGTTGATACCCTAAGTTTTCGATAATATTGAGATAGTTGACGTCTTTTAATACTCGCCTGAAGTCGATTAAATCCGATTCGCATTTGAACGAATTTACGACGCATATTGTAACCTCTCCAAATTTTTTGAATCATTACAGTAGCTGTAGTCCATTTCTTATACCGACGCTTGACAAGGAATCCTCTAACGAAACGCTGAAGAGTCAATATGTGCTTATAAAATAATTTTGCTCGTTCTGTTTCTAAAATTTCATCATTTTTGTCCTTTAGAAATATTTTTGTTCGTCCAAGTTGATATTCGGGAGAGGTAAGCATTTTATCGCAAATCATTTTTGTCAGTCCAATTAAATTTTTTGAGCTAATATTAATGTATTTAGGTATAAAAATTCTATACCTTTGCACAAATTCGAGAAATGTATGACGAATCGGATATCCAGAACTTCTGATTCGAGCTGTTTCCATCATACCAGAATATCGTAATTGACGAACACACAATTCTTTATCAAATATCTGAAAAACAAAAACAAAATGCCAGTTGAAAAAGTATGTACATACTAGGCACTCATATAAAAATTTTGTATACTGTATCCAGTATTAAATTCAAGTAAATAAATGAATGCTAGATGATTTGTAGACTTTATTGCAGGGAAAGCGGCTCAAGAAAAAGATGCCACAAACGAGTTACTAAAGCGATTCCCTACAATAATCCTTAATCATTTAAATGCTAGAGGTTTTCAAAGTTGGGCCGGTTTTGTTCGTAGCACATAGGGAACATACAAATTTACAATAATTAGTACATAATTTTCTTATATTAAAGACTAGCTGGTGCGCGCGTTGCATCACCGTTGAATGAAATGAAATGTATTTTTTTGTATATTATGTGTTTTTTATTGAATAAACGAATATTTAAATTATTTCTATTATTGTAGTGCTCAAAAGTGTACACAATATATTTTGATTTAACCGTCAGGAACATATAGAAATAAATCGTCGGGTTTTCGGTCACATGAACAGGCCACGTAGCTGTCCATCTGAGAAGCACAGTTTCAATACACAAATAAAAAACAAATCTGAGCTTCCAGTTTATATGTCACATTCTCAGTACATTTGTTAAAAAATCATACTATACGCATGATCTTCCTTTTGCCGAGATGCTCATTGTGTGAAATTTTCATGTCAACCGGCCGAATAGTTTCTAGAGAACATACAGACAGACAGACAAAAATTGTTTTTTACATGTTCAAATTAGATAAAAAAAAAAAGCAAGAAATCAAAAATTCAACTTACATTTGGTGCTTTACATTCATTTGGCTTAATACATCTTATGAAAAACGGATAACAAGCTGACAATGCTTTCATTAATAGATCTAATGATCCTCTAAATTGCGATGACAATGTGACAGACCTTTTAGCTGTGTCTAATTTGAAATGTGGGGCAAATAAACTAACTAAATATTTATTTGATGATTTGGCCACAATTTGTTTGAGATCTAAACTAAAAGAATCTCGATTTTTATCCAGAAATCCTGCAAAAATAAGGTTTTAGTTAAAAAGTGTTGACGAAATATTGTATTTTTATACCTTTGCATTCATAAAAAACTGGTCCTGCGTAATGTAGAATTCCAAACTGACTCGGAGACGATTTCGGTCTCAAAAAAACTGAAGATCTAGCATGAGTCGAATGTAGTTTCTCCAAAAGTGAAATATCTGATCCTGTAATAAAAATAAAATAATTTTGTTTTCGTCAAACTTTGGAATTAACTAAGACATATTTTTCCATACCTCTCGGAAATTTGCTCTCTTCGTCAATTAATGACATAATATTAAGGGATTTCATAGCAATTAAATCTAAAATTTTTTGATTATCTATGAAATTGATATTTTTCCAATTAATGCCTTCTGATTGATATTCTTCTTGTTCCAACTGAAACGATATAGATATTTTATAAATTATGAAATATGTAGAGTGTAATGACCAGTCGGTAAAAAGTAAGTAATGATGTATCCACATCACAGATTTATTGATAATAAAATCTTATCACAATTATTTCATTAGTTTTGTACTCGTGATATTTACATAATTATTAATGATTTACAAAAACCACACAATTTTTAATTTTATATATATACATTACACTTAATTTCACAAAAAAAAATATAACGAAACTTTTAAAAGGTAGACTTGTCTACAATCGTCTCTATTTGATGTTAGACAAAAGAAAAAGAATCAAATTTTCCATGCAATAATTAGAACTTCATTATATTTTAAAATAAATGTTTACCTTGAAAATATGCCTAACGAAAAATTGTTGCAAATTTTCGTTGGCATAATTAATACACAACTGTTCAAAACTGTTTTGATTAAAATTTTCAAATCCAAATATATCTAGCACACCTATTGAACTTAAGTTTCCTTTAGGTACTTTAAATATCGTTTCATTTATATGTTCCACAATTCTTAAGAAGATTTTTCCATAAATTGACTTGACAAATGCATTTCGACCCTCAATAGCTGCTTCTTTATTTAAATTCCTAATTACTCGCTCACCATTTATTATAAAAGTTTTTTTTGTTAAAGCCTCACTTAAGCTATCCTTTGAAATTCCTAATAAATTTGCTATTCGATTTGAATTTACAGCATCAGTTATTTCCGATGAATCCATGTTTCGAAAAGTAGTGCCTTTGATAACTAAATTACCAAAATGTAAAATAGCCGCAAGCAAACGAAAAATATTTGCAATTTCTCTATCTTGAAATGATAGAATTTTCATTGCAGAACGAATATCACAAAATTCTTTAGCATCATTACGTCCGGGACACACTAACGAACCGCCCTGATTTAAATAATAATATTTTTCGGCATCTTCAAGTTCATATTTATTTTTTTCCTCTCTACTCATTCCGGCTAACATCGAATAAAATATATGATAATTGCGCTCTCCCGAATTATGTGAAACTATTCTTGATTTCTCTAAAAGATATTGATCTATTTGCGCTCCTTGAATTACACCGTCAGAATTAAAAAATATATCAATATATTTCCCAAATCTGGATGAATTATCGTTTCTTATCGTTTTAGCGTTACCAAATGCTTCCATAATTGGATTAGCTTCAATTATTTGTTGCTCAATCCATGATTTTTTTCCACTTATTGCTGCTAAATATTGCAATATAAATTTTGTTGATTCAGTTTTTCCAGCACCAGATTCACCAGATATAACTATGCATTGATTTGAATTTTTTTTATTCATTTCCTCAAAAGCAGCATCACCAATTGCAAAAATATGTGGTGGCAAAGCCACATTTCTATTATTGCGATATGCTAAAATTTCTTCGTTTCTATAAATTGGTAGATATTGATAAGGATTTATTGCCACCAAGATAGCACCAGTGTAAGTCTAAAAATAAAGAAAAAATTTCGAAAAATTATTGAATGCCAAAATATAAGGTTTATCTTTTTTGTTAAGCCATAACTTACATAAATTAGATTCTTATTATAACGTATATGTAAATTTCTTAAGATTGCATATTCTTGAAGATCACCCAAATTTACGATATCTTCAACACCATTTATTGAAGTTACATGCATTTGTTTTATAATAGATTTAGAATTAACCCAAAAAACATTATTTTCATCGTCTTCGATTAATGTCTTTTCCCTTTCGGTTTTTTTTATTCGACATCCAAATGGAACAGAAAATTCGCTTCCACGATTCGTTGACATAACCCAAACGTATTCCCCCTAAAAATAGTGAAAATTTGAAATTTGATATGAGATAAATTAATTAATTTTAAAAAGTTTAAAGTTTAAATTAATTGCGGCTTTTATGTATATTTATATATTTTACAATATATATTATATATCATATATGCATAAATCTTAAATCTACCAAATTATAATGTATGGTTTAGTAATTCGTTATCTTATATCTAATATATATATATATACTTCAACAAAGATCTATATTTTAAGTAATAGTAAATTTTACTAATGCAAAGAATTAGTTACATTTTGCGATTTTTACGCCTAAATCGGGAAATTAGCAGTGTAGTAAAATAAAATAAAATACCTTTTAAAATCTGTAATAATTCTTGTAGAAAAGCGTTTTCATAAAAAACACACAAAGGGCTTAAAGTTCCAGTTTTTTGTGGGAATGAGTGGGAATACAATTTTTTTTAAACATTCAAAAATTTCGTAAAAATTTTATTTTTTAAAAGTCACCAATAAAATCGTTGAAATAATAAACAAACAATTTCTGTTATAATTAGCAATTTAAAAAAGAACCATGAAATATTTTGGCGCCACAAATAAAGTTTAAAAAAAAACATTTAATACCTTATTTAAAAAATTGTCATTCCCATTTACACATAGTTTGAAAGATGTAACTATCTTGTATTCGAAAAATATAAAACATAAGGTAATATTATGTATACTTATTTGTACTATGTACATAAAACCTCATATCTACAAATAGAAACACTTGAAACATATGTGCTTTACGTGAATTCTTTTAATTTAAAAATTCTAAATCAATGATTCACACACTATTTTTTGATTAAATTTTTTGATAAGTAACTTTATTGATTACATTATTCTGTTATCAATCAATAAAGCTAAATTCAGAATCCCTATATTGTTTTATTGATTTTCTTTTATGGTTTTTACTTTAATTTGTTATTTTAATAGTAAAATATTGCCTTATAATTAAAATATTTCAGATTGAATTGAATTGGTTCATGAATTAAATCGAATATTATTAATCCATCAAAAATACAGAATAGAAAACGTACGTAATAATTAATAAAAAACTTATAGAATTCAAAAATGTTGAACCGAAAATTTTGAAGTTGATAATATATAGATTTCAATTTTCATCATAGTTAACAAATTCAAAACTAAACTGAAATTACAGTCGATGACTATCGACTTATTATACTGTACCTACTTATATAGGGAGGATCTCTAGAAAATTTCCTTGCAAAATGTGGTGTTTGAACATAAAATACATAGGTTTAACTTATCATAGTAAAGTGATAAAATACATAGGTTTAACTTATCATAGTAAACAGATGAAAATCTGAGTCAAGTTAAAATGATTACTTTTAGATAAAACAAGTTTTTTTTATTTAATTAACATTAATTAGATAAATTAGGCTTTTAAAAATTTCTAATAATGACTAAATTGAAAATATTTTTGAAAATTTCTCTTAATTTTAATGAATATTTGTATGGATACCTACCTTAAAAAATACCTTAAAAAAGAATAAAATATAAATCAAGAATTAATAGTTAGTTAATTGATTGGAGATCATTTTCATGAATTTAGGTACATCAGTAAATTAAATTAATTCCAATTAATTAACTAAATCGAAGTTAAATAATTTTTTCTCAATATGATTATTAAGTTTAATTGAAAATTATTAAAGTTTATATCTACGCCTAAAACTGCACATAAATATATAGTTTAATGGATAATATTCTACAACACTGTGCTATATGTTGAACGTAGCCAATATTTTGCAGTAAACAGTATTTCTTAATAAAGATCTGTCTGTTATTTCTTCACTACACTATAAAAAAAAATATATTTAAAAATATTTTGAATATCACTCTAGCTGTTTATACATAATTTCCAATGCAAAATATTTTTATTAATATTTCCCATTCAAAAAATCTTTTAGCTAACAAAAATAAGTTATTCTCTTAAACTCACCAGTTCGTTAGTATTGACCATTGTAGCATTTATTCCCGTAGAAAATTGAAAATTTAATATTTTTCCTAAACAAATTTCTTTAATTTTCAGTAATCGTGTACTAATAGTTCGAAAAACTTTATTTTAATTCAAAACAATTTTATATTTTCATTTTTTTTGCAATTTCCGTATTGTTTATATTATTTTTCTAATTTTTATTTAAAATTTATTTTTTTTTATTTTCAAAAGTCGTAAATATCCAAAAAAAATAAAATAAAAAAGAAAATGTGTACAAAAAGTTTCTACGATTTAAATTTTAAAATTTTCTAATTATTGTAACCAGTAACCTATATGTGATTCGTATAATAATCGCGAGATTACTAAAAAAATAAATTCTTAACTTTCATTTATAATAGATGGCATTAAATCAAGATATTGATAACAAAAATCAATAAAAGCTTGTACGCATAATCGCCAATGTTATCATTATTTAAATTACTAAAAGCTGTGAAGTATGATGCGTTTTACGCGTTTTACATCATTTCAATATTTTTTTAAAATACAATATCTATTTCATAAATAAAGTATGGAACCTGTTTGCCACAATTTCGATTTAAAATACTTTCAAGCTTAACATTTTTAAAGTTTCTACAATTGACTTCCAATTTTCATCAAAATCCATTCATCGGCCCAGTTTGTATACTTGAACACATTTTTAGCCATTAACATCTACCCCTCTCATTGAATTCAATTTTCAGTGCCCGGTTTGAATCTCTTGGTAGAATTAGGGGTTAGATGGTTTCTAAAATCGACTTACCGGCACTAATTTTCAACGAAATATATTGAAAATTTAAAAATATTAAAGTTTTATATGAAAATAATATCAAGTTCCTTGATTGAGAGCTTTTACTCCAGAAATTAAAAGATTACGAATTTTTTGACGAATAACAGTTCAAATACGCCAATGCATTATCTCGATCGTTAACGAGATAAACGATAAATCTTCATATTTCTAATTTTGCAATTAAGTATGTACACATAAGAAAAATACTAATTTTTGTTTTCCAAATTTTCTATTTACTTTTACTTACATAAAAAAAAACGTAAATAACTTAGTTCGTTATATTTGAACCTAATATGTAATGTTAAACATCATGGTATTATACATAATAGTTATAAATAACAAGTTCCAGTTTTCATATCTATCTAATCTAAAATAATAATTTTAAAATATTAATGTAATTTTTCGAAAGATCAGTAATTTTGAATTATGTATTATGTTGTTCCTTTTGCTTAACCAGGTATTAATACGTTTTTCTGGATCGTGTCACAAGTTTATAAAATTGCAATTTTTAATTGAAACTAAAATGAACATACAATATTATGTTTAGATAGCTTTCAGAAGTTCATTGGCTTTAATATGGAACTAAAGCTTCCTATTTTTTTCAAGACCAATTTAAATACATTGAATATGAACAAAAAAACATAAACTTATTTCCATACACCTACTATAAAACTTGATGCTTGTTCAATCAAAAAAGTCATTTATTTTATAAATTATAAAGTTATCAAGCTTAATATACATATTCAATCTTTTTTATATTTAGTTACAAAGGTTTTACTTGTTCGACTTCTATTATCACTTCTTCAGTTTAGTAGATAAACAAAATTTGAACAATGTTTTGAAAAGCCATTATTCAATTATTCTGACTATATTAATATGTTTAATTTTGAAAAATTTGGTTAAGGGTTTCCAACCTTCCATGCGCCCTGCGCTAAGGTTTACTCTGTACTGTATATATTGATTCCCCAAGACATCCAACAAAATTCTTTTTGGATTACTTTATTTTATACCAGTCATGGCAATGACCAATTCTGGACCAGAAAGAAAAGTAAAAATTTTATTTTAAATTTAATTTATTTTAATTAAAAGCTGTGAACGCAGGGGCGGATTTACACATATGCCGCCTTTAGGCACAATTAAAAAAATTTCGAAAAAACACATTTAAAAAAGACATTTAATTTCAACATGAAATAAAAAAATAGTTTTGAGGAGATTTCGAGCTTAACCGATTCTTAAAAATTTTAAAAATAAAATAATAAAAATGTTTTGGACCGAGCAAGTCCTCTTAATTAAAATGTTTATGAATTTATTTTGGTTTTTAACGTTTTATATTTTTATACAATTGCCGAAAAATAATTTTCATGAAATTTTGCCGCCCTAGGCTCGAGCCTAGTGTGGCTATTCGTAAATCCATCACTGTGTGAACGATAAAATTTTCTACATTTTTACATTATTATTGAAATTAATTAGAACAAGGTTATTTCACGGTAGATACACCTATTTTGTTTTCTCGTTACCGAAACTTGACTGGAAACGGAGCATAATGAATCTATTAACGATTGATGTAAATTGAATTTGTGATTGTACTAATGGCGCAGAACTAAGAAATTTAAGAAAATAAGTAAATCGTTGGGGGGTGGGGCGATTTGAAAAAAATGTTTGTTAATTTTTATAAAAAAAAATTTCTTAGTTATAAAAACATTAGTTTTATATTATAATTATTTAAATTAAACAGATAAACATATCTATTTTCAAAAATGAATTCAATCATTTTTAATTTATAAATATTATAAAAAAATATTTAAATTAAAAGATCAACATTAATTCTTCATAACTTAATTTTTTTTTGAGATAACACCAACAGATGTCTTCAACCTGGAAAAAAAATTAGTTTTGAATTTTTAAATTACATAAGTTACTCACATAAGTTACGTTATACCTGTAGTTAAAAACTACTTCAAAATTAAATCAATTTTTCTTTTCGTTTACTTTTGTTCGCAAATCTCCCAATTATTTGACGTGGCTCCAAGTTCATTTGGTACTGCGAATTTAATAGAGCAAGACCGACTAACTATTGACTTATACTATCTTAGCCAAGTTTTCAATCGTTTTAATCTGGAGAAACTTCTTTCACAAGAAGCAACACTAGATGGAACAGTATTAAAAATTTGTAGCAGCCTGTAAATATCGGGATAAATATCTTTGCACAAGCTACTGTGACTAAAAAATAATATATCCTCCGGCAAAGTTACGTTACTGTTTTTCCATTTATTTTGCCATAGTTCAACTTCCAATGATATTGTTAATTGGGAAACTTTCAAGCTGCGACATTGACGCGTCTCTAAAATTTCATTAAAATCTTTTAAATTGATGATATTTTTTAGAAAAAGCCAGCACAGTTTCATAATTTCAGAATTTTTCAGAATTTCAAAGAGTGCTAGACAGATTAACTGGCTTATTGAATACAAAAGATGCAGAACAACAATTAGAATGGACATTAATTTATATAAACAATTTGGTATATAAACAATTTGGTGGTATAAAAATTTAAATTTGCAACAAATAATAGTTTAAAACTGGAAAATTGACATATCAGTCGTTCTCCTGTCTGAGATTTTGGAATAAAAATATTATCATACTGATTTGGAAGGGACCGGGGGAGGGCGACGGTCGCCCCTACCTGGATCCGCCAGTGCCATTGCCCATATTGCATGGCGGACACAACCTACTTTTTCACTTCATGCCTGTGTTGTTTAGTACACAACACTCTATCTTGTCCGCAAACCTTTTCAGATTAGCGAGATAACTAATGCCAGAATTCAAATGAAGAGCATGGGCTTGGGCAGAGACAATTCACGATCTATCTTATTCCTACATAGCCGACCAGTTCGTAGTTTCGTACATATTCTTTAATGTCAGCACTTATTAAACCTATTTCATGTCAGCCTTTACTTGCAATATTATTTTCATCGGGTAATAAACATGAGGGACGTCAGCAATTCAGCTGGTTTTGACATTTAATTAGATTTTTTTGAGAAGTTTTACTTTTTAAAATTATAAAAAAAAAAAAGTAATATTAATTTTCCCCATCCGTAGAAAGTTTAAAATTTGAAGAAATTTAATTTTAATTTTTTAATTCAATTGCGAAAGAAAATAAGAAAAGTGAATGAACGAAAACTAAATTAAAAACAAAAATTTAAATTTTTATCAATAACCTGCCAATGGCCTCTGCAACTTCCCAAGTACGCAATTATTTTTTTTATCATTTTTTTTTTTATAAAAATTAATAAAAAAAAATATTATCATCATCCATCATGATGCAATAGTCTCTTTAAACAATTTTTTTCCCCAAAAAGGTTGAATCCAGTCTCTTAATTGAAACCTTGACTACCTTCGTAGTTATTTAAAAATCGTACGTCAGCAAGAGCAAGCATCTATATATCATTGTCTGTTCTTAAGATTTCGGAAATTACAAGTACCTACCTAACTTTGTATGTGTTCACACAAAAACCTACTCAGTGGAAATTCTAGATAATGCTCTAGGTTTCTTTCAAATAATTTAGTAATGAATTATTTTTTTTTCCGCAATCATAGGGCCCAAAGCTATTACATGGATTCAAAAGAGTTACTCGATTTGAGAGTGGACTAGGTGCACTATTACCCGAAGCGTACAAAAAATTTTGGCGTGAATGGAAATTAACAAAACCAGCTGCGGTTCACTATATACCAAAAGAAGGAAAATGGGAACGTGATGAATTTACTGGTTTAGTTCGACCAATTCAGGGTAAGTAACTATACCTATAACTATATCTACTACATACGTACCCATGCTCATTTTGTTTGTAAATCGGAAAATAATTTATTTTTAATACTTTCTTTTTTTTTTAGATATTCCAATTCCTTTAATTGATACACTCGAATCCCATGAAGGAATTTGGGGTGGTGAAGCAGTTATTAGAGGCTATCAAAAACGTCATCAATTGAAACGACGTGTTCCAAAATTTTGGATGCCAATATTGAAGAGAAGCGTTGTTTACAGTGCTGTGTTAAACGAATACATGTCGATGGTTGTTACTGAACGAACAATAAATATGATATTTGATTGTCATGGATTTGATCATTATTTATTGAAAACACCAGCATGTGATTTAAGATCTCTTTTAGCACTGAAATTGAAAGCAAAAATATTGCGAAATCTTCAAGAAGGTTGTCCTAATTTAAAAGACGATATTGATAAGCAACAGTATGTTTTAAAAGAATACGGAAAATATTTAGATCAGGTAAAGCTACAAATTTTAAGAAACATTTTTTTTTAAAGCGTGCTTTGTCAACAATTAACCTTTTTTGTTTGTCATTTTATATATATATTGTTTTTAGTACTCACCTGATGAAATTGAATGGTACGGGTTAACGTTCAAAGAGGCAATAAAAAAATTGCAAACTAACATTCAAGAAGAAAATCCCATTTTACCACATAAAATTGAATTTCGTAGTAAATTAATAGAGCAATTGAAAAACGCTAAAATTACAGCAACAACTGATGATGAAAAATTAGAAACATTGAATTTAGAGTAAGTTAAACATATTTTAGGAATTTAGTTGAAGAAAATAATTTTTTTAAATGGACTGCTTTAGTTTCCCGTAACTCCATTTTCACGATTTTTGAATTTTTAAAATATCTTGTCTATACAATTGTCAATATTTTATTAGCTTATTATGACTGTAGATAGACTGATGAGATCGCTAAATCGCTTTTAATCATTCATAACATCTTAAAAAAGTGTTTTGAATTACATATAAATATGAATATTAAATACGTATTTTTAAATTTTTAAATACATAGTACTGAATTTTATAAGAGCAACATTTATTTCAACTGTTTTCAAATATTATAAATATTAATCTCAGATATTATTAACAAACAAATAATTTTTTTTAGGGATAATTCTTCATCACCATCAAAATGGCTATCGAAAATAAATCCCTTTGGCAAAAAACAAGAAACATAATAGTTTTCAATTATGGTTTTAAATAATTTATTTGAATAAAAAATTGTTTATTTCAAATTGGAGATTATTCATAGATGGGTTAAAAAATTTATATTTCTTATTTATTCAGTAAAAATTAAAAAAAATAAGCACCTTTTTAAGTAAAATATTTAGGCTTATTTCTAATTTTAAATTTGGGTTGCTCTTCGCCTAAAAATTTATCTTCAAACTTATTTCTATACAAAAATTAGTTTCAAATTTTTTTTACTGATTTTAATACCTTATTGATTAATGTTTTGAATTACTGCTGGCACCGGTCGAAATACTTCCACCATAATTTCATATTTTTTGTCCGAAATTCTCAAAGCTTTTTATTTTTTGATATTCTTCTAGTCCTGTAAACAAAATTTTAAGTTAAAATTCAAGAAAAAAGTTATCCCAAAATAGATTTTCAGCTTTTTAATGACGCTTACATACAAATTCTCCAGTAATCTTAGATGAAAAAGGCAGAAACCAGATTATTCGCACCAACAAAATTCAACATTCGTAAATTACCTAAATTTTATTGCCATTTAGGTTGGTGGTTAAATAGTTGTAAATCGAAAATTTACAATAACATTTTTTTTTTTATTTTAACTTAAACATTTTTTTTTAAATGACAAAAAAGTGATGTAGGTCCCACGAAATGAAAAAAATGTAAAACACCAGAAAACTTTGAGAATTAGGACAAAAAAAAGAATACTCTGAATCAAATTTCGACGGGTGTTCAATCACTTTCATCGAATATTTGAAAAGAAATTAAATAATATCGATAGAAAGTAATTTTTTAAAAACCGAACTATTTCGTACATTCTTTTATCTTTTAATTTGTTCTCATTTACTGAATTAATAAAAAAAATAATGGTTTGACCTTTGTGTGAAGTTTAAAAATTTTACGTCAAAGTAGTATCAAATAAATAATTAAATGAATAAAAAACTTTGTAGCATAAAATAAAACTACAGAATAATAAAATAGCATTAAAAAATAAAATGTCCGTTATAATTTTGATAATAGTAATTAATTTTGTTTAAAATTAATTATAATTTTTTGAATTTAGAACACACTTAACGAGATAAAATATTTGTATTGATATATAATAAAAAAGGAAATTGAGTACGTACCAAGAAAGATATATTTTGGTGACTACTTTTACAAGGTGATAATGTATAAGACAAATTAAAATTTTATCGTTTGAAATTGACAAAACTTCACTTTTTTTCAGTTTATAATCAGTCTATTTTAATAGAAAACCAAACTTGGTTTAAAGAAGTTTACTGAATTTAAATACTTTTTTGCGTAACGAACGTTTTTGTTTGAGCTTGTGTATAAAAATATAATTTAAATTGTTTAATAATAATGTTTAATAACTTTTAATTAACAGAAAATAAGTTCTATTAATTGCAATACGACTAAAAATATTGTTAAAAATCAGTTATTTGCAAAATTATATTTTTGGTCCAACAGTTTTATCAGGACAAATATAAAAATATTAGATATTTAAAAAAAAATTGTATTAAAATTCTTTAAATAAATCTTGTTTGACATTCGAAAATCTAGTTTTCAGAAAGCCGAAACTTCTATAAATAATTATTTTCGTCGATGTTGCGCATAAAGTTTACCAATAGAAAATATTGCTCCTTAAGGACTAAATAAATATTACAAAATTATTAATTCTTGTTGTATTTTTTTTATTTATTTATTAAAGTAAATTGTGATTAAACTTTAATATAATACCAATATTATTCGAATTATAGGAAAAACATAAATTATTAAATGTAATAAACATAGCCAATTTGAATAAATTAATTAATATAAAAAAATTATTTAATTTACTGTTTTTAAAATTAAAATTTGCACTTGAACAAATTTTTAATTATGTATAAAAAGTATTTAAATAATGTTTTCTTATTATTTATAATATATTAATTTTTGATATTACTGGTATACTGTGGTAACTTTTGAACTTTTTATCTCCCTCCTGTTGAAGGATTGTCATGTTGTTTTTTTAATGATTAACAGCATTGAAATACTCTTAAAAAATAAAAAAGAATATTTTAAACAAGTCAATTGAAGATAGAAAAAGAATGAAACGACGTTGCGCGAGAGTGTCATTCTATTTCTACCTAAGTACAACCTAAAAAAAAAATAAATACCTTGTGACTTCTCTGGATCTGCAATCATTGATTTTGAACCTGGCTTCCAATTAACTGGACATACTTCGCCAAATTTATCTGTGTATTGGAAAGCTTGAACCAAACGTAAAGTTTCATCAACGCTACGTCCAACTGGTAAATCATTAACAGTAATTTGTCGTAAATTTTGATTTCCATCAATTATAAATAATCCACGAAATGGTATACCAGTTGCTTCATCCAAAACACCATAATCACGTGCAATTTTCATCGACTTATCAGCCAACAACGGAATATCTAATTCTCCTAATCCTCCTTTCTTCCTTGGTGTATTTATCCATGCCAAATGAGTAAAATGAGAATCAGTTGAGCAACCAATAATTTCACATCCAACTTTACGAAATTCATTGGCACGCTCAGAGAAGGCAATAATTTCTGTTGGGCAAACGAATGTAAAGTCCAATGGATAAAAAAATATTACAACATATTTTCCTTTAAATTGAGTTAAATCGATTTCCTTAAATTGTCCCTGAAATAAAAAAAAATTGTTAAATTTTTTTTCTTATATATTAGGTATTACATAGATTATAAGAACTCTATGAATATATATTTTATTAATTTTCTTATGCAATGCAATCTGAATCTGATAAGTAAGAAATTAATTCACAACAAAAACAAGCTTTAATGATGTTTTCTTAATTAGTTGAATTGCAAAAGAATTAAGTATAGAACAGGGGATGATATAGATTAATTAAATATATATTTTATAAAAAAAAATTTTTCAGAAGAATACGGCAAAGCGTAATAAAGAAAAAATATTTCTCTACAATTATTGAATACAACTCTACAAAAACCTGTAATATTATTTCATCTAAAATGACTAAGTATTAATATTTATTGATTCCTAAAGAAAACTTTTATTATTTTAGAATGTATATTCTATATTGTATCTAATGTATCTACGTCGTTTTAGCATAAAATTTAATATGAAATCAATAAAATTTTAATTATGATATTACAATTACAAATTAATTACAATCCAAAGTAAATAGAAAAAAAAAACTGCTACCTAATCAACTTTCGTTATAAATGATTAATTTTGTTATCTTAATTGAAATTCAATATATATTTTAGTGCACCTTGTTAGGTAATATCCTGAACAGTGAACAACTGAATATAAAATGCTAAGAAATTCAGTTATAGGTATTTGTTAAATTTTATTTTGTTTTGACCAAATCTAGGAATTTTATTTAGTTATACAATAAAACTTTTAGTTTTCTTTAATTTATGTAGATATATGTATTTAGTTGGATTTATTTTAAAATCGAAAATTATAGGTATGAGATCTCAAAAAAATTTCCAATTAATGCAATGTTTTCTCATTCAAATTAATAAAATAAAAAGCATATTGAAACAGTAGATGCGCCTTATTTTGTGACAATCTAATCTTGAAGCTCTTCACCGCGGTGTTATTATAAAAAAAATTAAATATAGATTTATGGTGTAGGTATCTACATATTAACACAACTGGGAAAAAAAAAATCTCTGAACTAAAAAAATAATATTTTAATTGATTTTTGATTATTTTTTATACAGTCGTGTTTGCAAAAATTCTAGACATTGAACAGCTGATACCTATAATACAAATTTTTATTTTAATCGTATTTATCGAAGACATTCATTATATTACATAGATATATCCATATATCTGCCCTGCATTTAAAAAAACACAATTAAAAAATTAATAAATTTTATCTAATCTTGAAGGGATTTATTTCTTTTTTCTATGTAAAAATGGGAATTATAGACTTATAGATAAAACTAGAACTAAATTAAATTGACCACGTTTAACCAGGACGAAAAATCTTCAAGGTGTACGTAATCAAATGTCACAAGGGAAAAATAAATGATTTGAAACCAAGGATAATTTCTTATTAGCTAGAGACATATGTTAATAAGAAGTTACATATGTCTCTCATTTACTAAATCTAATTCTAAACTTGCCCTGACTGACAAGATAACTTTATTTTAAAATAAAAAAAAACTAAATAAAAAAATTTATGAACAGAAAAAAAAAAATTTATTCGCAATCGCCAGGTTTTTTTTTTTTTGAAAAATTCCTTTATAATACAAATTACAAAAATTCTAAACTTTATTTTAGTATTTAGTAACAATTTAAGTTTAATTCCAATTTTTAACACTAGGCTTATTGCCTATTTACATATACCTAGGTACGTATACCTACATACCTGTATATATATTGAAATTCAATAGGTTTTGATTGTTTGGAGTTGGCCAGTACTGGAAATTAGCAATTTCGACCTTTACCTACCTAAATCGTTTTCAAAAATTTAACGTATAGGTAGATACAAATATTATAAGGCGTAAGTGCAGTTTATGTGAACCACTCAGAACCGGCTGAAACCTTGAGGGGGTGTAGAGGCGGTGCCCAAACCTCCAAAACTGAAATCGGGGCCCGAGCCCCAAGAACTGATTTCAGTTTTGTAGGTTTGGGCACCGCCTTTACCCCCCCCCCCCCCCCCCCCCTCTAAGTTTCAGGCCATTCTGAGTGGTTCACATAAACTGCACTTTAGCCTATTATAACTAGAGATCCCTACATGTATTATACTATTATATGGTATACCGTATACTTAACTACTCTAGGTACCTACCAAGTATGAAACTCAATACTATTTATTTCTGTGATGTTGAGATAAAAAAAAAGAATATAAATTCTTTCTTGAAGCTGTCTTAAAATCTTTAAAATAAAAAAAAAAAAATTAAAGGGGAGAAGCACGTTTTTTCCATTCTGAATCGCGTTAGAAATATGAAGGTCAAACTCGTGCAATTTTATTTTCCTCATTTTTTTTTTTTTAAACTTAGAAAAAATTTAAAATAAGTAACCGGGTTACAAAAACAAAACAAAAAGTATCTTTTTTTTTTCTTATGCAATTTAGTTTTGTTTTTTTTTTTTTTTTCATTTTAATTAATAAAAAAAATTAATTAATCAGCATATTTTAAATGGAAATTTGTTTTTTACAATTTTCAAAGTAAAATTATAATAGTGCTGTGTAAATTAAAAAAAAAAAAAAAAACCCCCCAAAAAAATGCAAAAAATCAATTTTCATATAGGTACCTACACTTTTTCCCTCCAATTTCCGGATGCCGGACGCACGTCATTTAAAACTAGGCTTTTTTTTTTTCCCCCTATTATTTGAAGTTGGTCTGTTAACAAAGAAAATTCCAATCTCTGACGAGTTTTAAAATTATATGAGAATTTAGAGAATAGCTTAATTTCAATTTTCAACGCTTACTTGAATAACAGCGGTTCCCTTGAAATGAGGTGCTGGGTTTTGAATTATTGGTGCCATTTTTGTTTTTTTAATTGATTTCGTTATTTAATTAAAAAAAAATTATCAAGTATTCAATTTTTTTTTTAAATTGATTTAAATTTAGCAAAAAAGAAAAAAAACGGATGAGCAAATTAAACTTGATTACTCGTTGAAAAGAAAATTGCAAATGTGGATTGGATGGAAATTTTTTTTTGCATGAATGAAAATTCATATTGATGTAGCTTGAAGTTCATGATTGCTGTTAAAATGTTTGCTTCAGCTACATTACCACAAAAAATTCAATTCATAAATAACAGAAATCTGTCGAAGTAGAAATTGTTCACAGAAAATGTAAACAATTTCAACAATTGCCTCTAATAGCTTCGCTACACTTCAGATAAGCAACCATGAATTTCTTGGTTTGAAAATAGGTTGGCGAATGGGGTGACACACTTATAAAAGATGGTTTGGTTTGAAATTAAAAAAAAATTCTTTGTAAAATTAAAAAAAAATTCTTTGTAAAATAAAATTTTAATTTTTCGTAATTTAAAAAAAAAAAATGAATTTTTTTAATTTAAAGAAAAATTGGAAAATAAAAATAATATTCAATTTTTTTTTAAAAATATTTTAATTTATTTTCTTTTTTGACAACCTACAATTTATTATTATTTTTTTTATATCGAAGCATTTTAAAGTATGATTTTTTCTGTAAATTTTCTGCAAATTGACAGGTTATACCTTTTTGTTTTTGAAATGCAATAAAACTATGTAGTAAAATTTCTAGGTTTGTGTCGAACCTACTTTCAAACCATGAAAAAAAAAAAAAAATTTATATGGCAAACCAAGTACCAAACACAGAACGAACCCATTTTTTTCTGCAAAACATGGAATTCTGTGTTTGTAACCTGAAGTGTAGCGAAGTTATAAAAACTTCGCTACACTTCAGGTTACAAACACAGAATTCCGTGTTTTGCAGAAAAAAATAGGTTCGTTCTGTGTTTGGTACTTGGTTTGCCATATAAAATTTTTTTTTTTTTTTTCATGGTTTGAAAGTCGGTTCGACACAAACCTAGAAATTTTACTACATAGTTTTATTGCATTTCAAAAAAAAAAGGTATAACCTGTCAATTTGCAGAAAATTTACAGAAAAAATCATACTTTAAAATGCTTCGATATTAAAAAAATAATAATAAATTGTAGGTTGTCAAAAAAGAAAATAAATTAAAATATTTTTAAAAAAAAATTTAATATCATTTTTATTTTCCATTTTTTCTTTAAATTAAAAAAATTCATTTTTTTTTTTAAATTACGAAAAAATAAAATTTTATTTTAATATTTTTTTCCTGTTTGAAACAGAACATATTCAGAATTTTTTAGTTTTATGCAAATATAACGAAAACGATGCGTTTTCACCAAAAATTTGAAAAACTAGCACAGCATGGTACAAACAGGGCCAGATAGATTTGACAATTGGACCGACAATTCTGCAAATTTGAAATCTGTTTATGATTTATAAAGCTTTTGTTTTCTGTCATGTAAACGTAAACATTGTAAATTTTTCTTTAAAAAAAAAAAATAGAAGAAAATTTTAATATTTTTATAATTAATTTTTTTTGCCTAATAATAAATGGGAATTGAATGTTTCAGCAAATTTGATAAAAATGTCATTTTCAAATAATTCTGAAATTTCTGAACAACTAGAAAATGACGAAGTCAAAGAGATCTTACAAACTGGTAAGAAAAAATAAATTATAAAAAGACATCCCTATGCCTGAGACTGTACTGGATCTCCCACTGTAGCTGAGTTAAAGATCCCCAGACGTGATGCTTCTGATAACTCAAATTAAATTATGTCCACCTACCTAGGTACAATATGTGACAATTGTTTTTGTTTAGAACTGAATTTAATAAGATGTGAAGTTAAAACAACAACTTACCTACCTGTCTATCCAAATCCACCTACGTGTATATACGTATATCATCGATATAGAAAAAGGATCAAGAATCTCTTTTACTTTCCAAATACCTATATTTTGTAAATTGCATGTTTCACCCATTTTTGAATAAAAATTTTCCTTGCTGTGAATTAAATATTTACTCTCCAAAAATAGGAGTGCATTTTACATTATTGAATTTCATTGAAATATAATTCAAGAATAAGATTTTCAAACAAGTAGTATCTATAACTTCACAATGAGCTGTGGATCTAACTATACACTCTTCAGTTGACTTCTTGAATAAATTTTCATATTATAAATAGATTACCTAATTAATATTAAAATTACAGGCAAAGACTTAAGACAATATTCTCAAGAAATTGAAAAAAAATTTGAAGAAATCGAAAATAAGTCTATTGAGGATTACATCAAAGAATCACAAAATATTGCTTGCCTTCATGAACAAATCGGTCAATGCGATGATATTCTTGGTCGAATGGAATCAATGTTGATGAATTTTCAAAGTGTACTAAGTAATATTTCTACAGAGATAACGACCTTACAAAAAAAATCTGTAACGATGTCAATACAATTAAGTAATCGACAATCAATTCGTGGTCAATTAGGTCAATTCATTGAAGATATGGCTGTACCAGAGGAGATGATTGTAACGATTCTGGAGACACCAGTTATTGAAAAAGAATTTCAAATACAATTAAATTTACTTAATCATAAACTAAATTTAGTTAAAGAATTGAATTTTAAAGAATCCAAAGCTTCGGAAGACATAAATGAAATTTTGCAAAAATTAAAAATTAAATCAATAACAAAAATTCGAACCTACTTGTTGGAGCAAATTTATAAATTTCGTAAACCCATGGCTAATTATCAAATCCCTCAAAATGCAATGCTGAAACACAAATTTTTCTTTGAATTTATTTTATCGAATGAACGACATGTTGGTCAGGAAATTTGTAACGAGTATATTGATACAATGAGTAAAATTTATTACAGTTATTTTAAGGTATGTATGTATCCATCGTTAATATCGAAATTTGACAATTTGGACATAGAAGTATATTTTGTTCTATCCAATTTATTTTAGGTAAAAAATCTCTAATTCACAATAAAAAGATTAATATAGTTACTTGTTTTTGTTTTAGAGTTATTCATCGCGACTGGATAATTTGAAATTTGAAGAATCAATTACAAAAGATGACTTAATGGGATATGCCGAAGACGCATCATCCAGGGGTATTTTTTCTAAGACAACATCATTAAAACAAAAAAGTACAATTTTCACAATTGGTAGCCGTGGGGAAGTTTTGAATCAGCAATTAGAGGCTCCAATAATTGTACCGCATGCTCATTTGAAGGATAGGGTAAGTTTTTACAGTCAAGAAAAAGATTGGCGATAAAATATTTTTTATATCTTACTTATTTATTTATTTCAGTACACTTCTGAGGCACTCTTTAGATCGGAACAATATGCACTTGTAGATAATGCTTGTCGAGAATATTTATTCATCACTGAATTTTATATTGTTCGCAGTTCTCAGGCACAAGATTTGTTCAACCAAATCATGGGAAAAACCATGTCATTGATGATAGTAAATTTTTTTATATTTTTTAATTTGTCATTTTTATAGCTTTTTTTTTTTTAATTTTTAGAAAAATTTAGAAAGTAATATTCAAGATTGTTACGATACCATTGCAATGTTTCTTTGTATTCAATTAATTTTTCGTTATCAATTAATGTGTCATAAAAGATGTGTACCTGGATTAGACAAGTATTAATATTTGTTGCATAATTAGTTGCAAATTTGACATCAAAAACAAATTCTATTAATTAAAGAAAATAAACTCAATTGTTTTTATAGATACTGGGACTCACTGCAAGCAGCCATTTGGCCAAGGTTTGAATACGTTTTTCGTTTGAACATTCAAAGTATTCGAGATTGCGATCCAACTAAGTTTAACAAAGAAATGGGACCACATTATGTAAGTTTATTTATTTGAAAATAAATTCGGATGTCTTTAATGAATTGATTTTTCAGATAACACGACGATATTCTGAGTTTTCAGCTGCTATTGTTGGTATTTCAGAGCAGTTTCCTAATGAATTAGTTAGTCGATTACTTCTAGAATTACAAAATGAAGTTGAATGTTTCATTTTAAGAATGGCCGCAATTTTTACAACACGCAAGGAACAATTAATATATTTAATCAATAATTATGATTTGGTATTGGGAATATTAATGGAACACACCAGAGATAACTCTAAAGAAGCAGAGGCTTTTCGTGAACAATTATCAGCTCGAAGTTCAGAATATGTTGAAGAAATTTTAGCTCCACATTTTGGAGGAATTATTCAATTTGTTAAGGAATTCGAAATATATTTGGAAAAAGAACCTGAAGAACTAAGAAAACAAGAAAGACGTAGCTTGGCATTAGTTGCTAATTTTTCAGCAAATTGGAAGAAATCATTGGAAGAATTGAATCGAGAAGTGATAATCTCTTTTCCATCTTTATTAACTGGTTCACAACTTTTACAATTAGCTTTAACCAATTTAGTGCAATATTATCATAGATTTCATAAGTTACTGACACCTAATGCGAGATCGCAATTGACAAATATTCATGTCATAATGGTGGAAATTAAGAAATATAAAAGTAATTATTAACAAAAATATGTCTGTACTTAAAAAAGCTTATGAATAAAATAAAAGACATGATTTTTAAATGTAAATAATTTTTATTGTAAATTCCGCAAAAATAATGTTTGTTTAATGTTACTTTTTACATAATTAAAACTTTTATGTTATAAACTGCATTGTGTTTCATAAGTCAATAAATCGTTGTTAAATTAACGCAGATTAATGTTCATGTACTGCACAAATTCAGACAAACTGTAATTTATTCATATTTACATAATTTTCATATTTACAATTTCGTAAATTTTGTTGGGAAGAAGCACTAAAGTTTATGTCCTTAACATGAATGCTCGTTTCAACTGAATAAAACATTGTTGTTGTGGCATCATATAATAATTAATATAATAAATAATCTAGTTATTTTTGTATATCTTATAATTCATCCCACATTGTCATTACTAACTTCATGGTCAGCGAGTGATGTGATTAAAAATTACACCAAAAAATATTTAATTTTTTATTGTTTCTTAATTTGATTACTATATTGTATTCTTAAGATATGCAAAATATATTTAATTTTAGAAGAATAAAATATTTTATTCATTTCGAGATTTTTTTGTATATATCCTACTTCTACTAGCTTGTTTCGAACACAAATAAAAAGTATTATAGCTCATGGATATCTCTATTTTTTATGAAAATATGGCAATCATACATTTCTTTGGAAAAAGTTTTTATTATTATAAAATATTATATGAAAATAACAAAATAAAGAAAAAAGGTAAAGTAAAGTAAAGTAAAGTAAAGTCCTTTACAAATATTAAGTAGTTAAAAGTCAACTTTTAACTACTGCACAAAATCAATTTAATATCTGTGTGTGAAGTTTTAATCATATGTATATCGAAAATAAATTTTAACTTTTCTGTATAAGGTTAAAATATTTAAACTTGATATGTACAACTTTAAATAAATAATAAGTTATATATATAATATAATTAAATTGATAAACTTATAAACAATATTAATGTACGGCCAACTAAGAAATAAAACTTTAATTTAGATTTTGTCACTGACCTATAAAAGTTGCAGCAGATTCGAAACAAAATTTAGTAGAAATTACGTAACTTAAATAGTTTAATCTTTTCTGCTTACATCGTTCAATAATATGCTCTTGAATAAAAATTGAAACATGTTGCATAACTAGTATTTCAAATGTAGCAATAAATGTGCATTGATAATTTTCAAACTTTAAATATGAACTGTTTATATTTTTGTTTTCAATATTTATATGTACTTTGGTAAATTGTGAAACCGGACACTATTCGTTGATTTTAAATTTAAACTCTATGTAAGATGCTTTGACAACTGTAATTTTGAAGAACTTTCCTGTGTACCGATTAATTTAAAAAAAAAATCTTTATTTCTTTTTTCTGTATATTTGATTCAATTTCTTTTACAACAACAACAATAATATAGCTATTCTTTAAAATTTATAATCTTGTTTAAAATTTTTCAATAACATTTTTTTTTCTTCTGAATAAAAAAATACAATAAAATTGAAAAATTGCATTTTTATTCCTATCTAATTTTATTTTGATAAAATGATAAAATTGAATAACAAAATTTATTTTAAAACAAAATAGAATTAAAACAAATAATCCGTACAATTATTCTTAAATTTGTTATGATTTTTGCCTAAATGAAAAATAAATTGCTTTAAGTGCGATAAGAACATTGTATTTAGTCAGCAGTTTCTTTTCAGAAATATCTTATTTATGAAAAAAAATTTCTTAACTTCGTGTGAAATAAGTAATTTTAAGTTCAATAATCTAATTTAACTTAAAATCACTAATTTTATTAAAAGAAAAAAGTATTTTTACTAGCTTTAATAGTTTAAAAAAATCTGCTTAAGTTCTCAATAAATGAAAATTTTGTATAATTAAAATAAACATTTTTATATTTTGGTTTTAAAATCTAAATAACTTTTTTTTGAAGCCAACGTTTAAACATTTATAATTTTTTAAAAATTCATAATTTGAAATTTATTAAAATTTTTATTTGGAAATTATCTTAAATAACTTAAGTTCTATCAAATAATTTTCAATTTTATAGATATTCTACTATAAAAATCAGTCACAAATTTTTTTTTTGAATAGTTTTTAACTTTATAAGGAAAAATAAGTTTATTTATTTTTTTTTTGATTTTTATTTTCATATCTTCTCTTTTACTCTAACATTACAAATTTATTATGGCAATAATCACATGTTTTTCATTTACTTACATATTCCATTAAAATATAAATTAAAAAAAAATTAATATTTATTAAATTAAATTGAAAAAGATATTTTTTTTAAATTTGTTCCTATAGTGAGCATTAATTTTACTTTTTTGTTTTCAAATGACTTATTGCGTATATGCAGGTATCGTAAAATATGAGTTAAACAGGTTTAAATAGTTTCATAAATAAAAATTTTTGAATCTTATCAAGATAATTATTTTAAAGATATTGTTCTTTTTGATGACATTTCGTTAAAATCATTTATTCAAACTTAATTTTGAATTATATATCTAAAAGTAAATTAAAACAAATTTAAATATTCATTATTAGATTAAAATTATGCCTTGAAATAAAAGAAAAGTATATATAATTTGAATAGCAAGATATTAATAAATAAGACTTATTGCTGTTAATAATCTTAAAAAATTGCATTCCAAAGAAATATCGATTATGAAAATATTTTTTACATTTCCTTGAAGGTCTCAATTTATCAAAAAAACCAAATAAAATCAATAAAAACCATTTTCATTTAAACCAAAAAGAACTTTTGCAACAGGAAGTAAAGTTTCGAAATAAAAATTGTAAGTTTTTTAAGTACAAAATCCTAAACGGTAACAAAAGATCTTGAAACAATTATGAATCGAAGAATTTACCAGAGACCTTTAATGTCAAAAAGATGTTAAAGTTAAAGAGTTAAAAATCCTTAAGAAAATTTTTTTTTGAATATGTATTGTGATTTAGATTTAAAATATTGAGTCCTGAAGAAATGAAAGCTATAATAATTAACAATAAATTTCAAAAATTAAATTAAATATTTCAAGTAAAATTTAATGTTTCACCAATCTGAGCTATTTTTTTTTTAAATCATAAAGCTAATGTTTCACTTTAAAATTAAATAATCGTAATAATATCCCAATAATAGTACATTGTTTTTTACCCACCCCTTGATTTTATAATTAACTTGGCTTTCACAAAATTATGTTTTTCATTTACATAATAAAGATGTTTATTTAAATTAATTCATTTCGCTCGAATGATAAAGTAGTCTAAACATGACTATTTACTAATTTGACTTAAAGCATTTTAGTTTAATAAATTTTTATTTTACAAAAATTAAAGAGTTCTTTTTCAAAATCACCGAACAGTGATTAATAACATTTCCCTACCTAACCAGAGCAATATAACTATTACAGAAAAAGATTTTGTCTATTTTTCTTTACATTATTGTAATTGAAAATTCTTTGATTCTAGTTCCTCTTATTTTGTTTATTTTCTAAAGTTATGAATTATTATTATCTCCACAACATTGTATGCAATCCATACAGTTATTGTGCTATCTGTTACCATCTGTTTTTTTATGAATATCTGTTGTTAATGTTATTTGTTGCTAAAAAAGAGATAATTTGAATGGAGAAATGTTACTAAGTTATTAAGTGCATCGAGATTTAAAAAAATTATTCGAATCCACATTAAAGTAAAATAAATAAAATAAATAACTGTGACTTGAAAATTTATAGTAACCAAAAAAAGCTGTATTTATCTCAAGATTTACCTAATCAAACAAAAATAATAAAATGTATAATGTAACTGAAAAGAAATCAAATATTTAAGCAATGAAACTTTAATAATAACGAATGTAGAAGTCAATTAAGATCTACATGTTTTTTTAATACAAAATAACTCCTATCATTAAATATTTATTCTAATTTTATCTCAACAAAGGGGCCCCCAAATAATCTATATGGAAATTATCCGTACGAGCGAAATTAACTATTATAGTACATTTCTGTCGTATATGCAGTACTGCGATTTGAAGCAACAATAGGACCTATTGCTTATACAGATATCAGAAAATTCTAAAAATTTTGATTATGCAGAAATGTTACCGAAAAGTAAGGCCAGAATTCCGAACTTCATATTACGAAAAAAACATCAATAGCCCGAATCGAAAATAAAAACAAAACTACTCAATTTAAATCATGGTAGATTATTTCGGTTTTTCGTATGGATAAATGTCATGTAGTTTATTTCATTGTGCCTCGACAAACCTGAAGTGATTTGACTGTTTCCAGTAAAGCTTTCTTCTCGTCCAATAAAATTGAAATATCATCCTGGGCAGCTTTAAGGTATGATCTCAATGTTTCATTTTCTTGACGTGTTTTCAATCTAAAAATTAAATAGGCAATTAAGAAATTTTTTAGTTGTTAAAGCTAAGATAAAATGAGTCCCAATTAATTTTAAGTTTACTGTCGAAGATTCTGGTTTATACTAAATTTCTTATTCCTGCATAATTTTTAATAGTTATCAAAATATATTATCAAACGTTATCAAATAATTAAAAAAAAAATCATTTATCAAATTAATTACCTTGTAATTTCAGAATTTTCTTTGGAAGCTGATAATTGCTTACGAAGAGTTTCATTATCTAATTTTAATTGCTGCATTACCAATTGTAAAGATAATACTTCTTTGTCACGTCCTTGTGAAATGTGGTGTTCTAAGAATTCAAAGTTAAAAAATTAAATATTGAATATTAATTAGTAAATTTTTAATAAATTAAAAAATCACCATTATCTTTAGCTTCATTTTTATCAGTAACGGGTTGAATATGTAATAATCCTGTTTGATCTCTTTTAATTATCATTTTTCCAATAGATAAGTTTATAGGTATCGGTCCTGGCGATGTTATATTAACCGGTGGTCTATCTTCAATTAAATTAAGTTTTACTGCTTCCAATAATATCTAATTTTAAAAATTAAAAATGGTGATTATGTAATGAATGTTTTGTTTTAAAAGTTAAAAAAATATATGTACATCCGATTCATATAATATATAAATATATTTGAGTTCTTGGCACAGAAAAATAAATTTTTAAATAAATATTGGGTAAACAAGATTAAATTAAATTTTTTTTTGTTTTTTTTTTTGCAAATATTTACGTTTAATGGTAATGGAGGTGTTATAATTTCATCTTCGATTAAATCAGCCAAACCAATCACAGTACTCATATTTAAGTCCATATTCACATCTTTCACTCTAATATCTGCGTGATGAGTAAACCAACTGAAATATAATAATAAATATTACCTAATTGAATTTTAAAATTGAATATGTATATTAAAATAACAACCTGTTAATAATTTTGCTGTCATGAATTTCTAACGTGGGATCGGGTGGTTTCAAAATTTCCTCTAACCTTAATTGAAATGTCGGTGGTGCTTCTGGATTGTAGGGTGCTAAGTTCCATCCACGACAACGTGCTTCAAATTTTCTCTGAAAAATTTTTAGCTGTTTATTTTTATTCAGTTTTTTATTCTTGCATAGTAATTTCTTTTTTGTTCAATTTCTCTCCTAGCAGATATTTTTGTACTGAAGAATTTTCTATTTGTTCTTTTGCTTTTGCTTAACACGACAGTTTTTCAGATAATTGTCTACAACTTAAATAATTTCAGTATTTTTATTAATTAGTAGCAGAGATAATAAAGTATGAGATGTCGCATTGCTTGCTAAAAATGGATTGATTTTTTTTTTAAGAAAAAAATGGACGTTCTGGTATGTTCATTTTATTTTGTACTCAGTATACATCAACAAACCATTTGATTAGATAATTAAAAAGATTTTTTTTTTCAACATTTTTGAAAAATGATGGAAAATAAAAAAAATACATCCAATAAGCCAATTAATATTTTATCATCTCTGCTACTAGTTCTCCAGTAATACAAATCAAAGTTGCTGCCAATTAGTTCCAGATCTTTACATTTTTTTATCCTATGCTTGTCTATTCCTTTGCTATATATACTTTTTTATCCTATGCTTGTCTATTCCTTTGCTATATATTTAATATTGAAGTCTAAACTGAATAATTATTTTTGACACAGTGCAAAACAATAAATAATTTAATTTTTCTCAAATGCAGTAATAGGAATAGAATATTAATATGTTGGTTTTAAAAAGCGTTTTATGACACAACAATATAAATTTTTAATTAGATTTTGTTTGAATAAATTATTTTTTTTAGTAAATTAAAATTTTTTTATTTAAATTCGTTCAAACGCTTCTCTCTTTGTTTCAATTCTTCTTGTGAACTTCTGTAATTTAAAATGCAGTAAACAAACTATCAGCTTTAGTTTGATAATCGGAGAAGAAAATTTATTTTCGAACATTAATTTTAAAACTAAAAATCAAGATCAAAATACAAAAAACATGCTTATTGAAATATGACTTTTAAAAAAATTAGATCACATCAAGTTACAAAAATTAAAAATTTTAAATAAAAAGTTTTTGTGCTGGTGCTTCAAATTAAATATACATTTTTTTTAAAGGGTGGCAATCAATTGAGAAATTTTAGGAAATAGAAACTATGGATTTAAGAAGAGATATAAATTTTCTTAAAATTATTTTATAAATGAATCATTTTTAAGATATTGATAAGTTTTTCAATAAACGATAACGATTATCCTTCAACCATGTGCCATTTAAAAAACAATGTTTCAGCTCCACATGATGATATAAAAAAAATTATTTTTCTTAACTAGTTCTCTCATCTAATTCCATTGTTCTCTTTGTTTAAATATTGTTTGATAGCATTATTTTATTTGCTTCTGATCCACACTTGTCTAAATGCTGCAGTTTCAGTGTTACAAAAAAATAGAAATACGACCACCAAGAAGAATTACAATTTTGCTAACTTATAAACAAAATTAAGCATGTAATTTTTTTTTAAAAATCACATCTGTAATTTCTCTTCCACTTGATAGTGAGGCTGCTATTAATGGAAAGCTCGATGAATTCATTTTGAAACGACTGATAAATAGTCTTAATTTAATATTTACTTGATTCCGTTTGAAATACTCAGCATATAAATATAATTCAACTGGATTTAATAAATTTTAAGAAACGAATACAAGTTTCTTTCATTTCATTTTAAATGGGAAATATTTTCTTTTTTATTCTTCGTTTCGTATCATGTAGAATGTAGATGTATGTAGTTGTATCTAATTAATAATCCTCCAGGTGTGATAATAATTAATGATTTCAAAAAACCGTCTTGATAATTTTCCATTAATAAGTTTAAAATAATTAAAGTAATTTGCAGAAACATTTTATTTATATTTTTGAAAGAATATTGTGAGTGTGACTCATTTTTATGACTGTTTATTTTTTAAGGGGTTTACCAATAAATTTGTTTGTAATAATTTAATATTTATTTTTTTCATTAAACTATTTGTTGAAATAAAATGTTGAAACAAAATATTAGATTAAGTTAAAAAATATTTATAAATTTCAATAAAAATATGTTTTTAATATTGGTGTATAAAAACATAAAAAATAAAACTAGGTGGTGTAGCCAATAAAGTGTAAACAAAACTTAATAGCCAATAAAAAATTGTGTATTTTCTCTAATTTAAATAATATTAAAAACTTAAATTAAAATTTGAAGATAAGCGGTAACAATATTGTTCTGTTTTTTAAGAAACCAAACCTATTAACGGGAGTATTTTAAAAGAATAAGAATTGGTAAAGAAAAAAAAATTTCACTGTTTTTAAGCTTTGTCTAACTCTTTAATTGATAGATTGGTAGTGTATTGTACTTTTCCTCTTTATTTTTGCTTTATTTTTTAAAATAGGAACTTTATCTTTGGAGTCGAATGATTTTAGTGTGTAAACTCCAGATTTATACAACTTTATCGTTTGCATTGCAAAAAATAATCATTATCAAAACAGGACATTACCAGCAAGATTGAATATTTATGTTTTGAATCCCAACTTATGCTGTTTCCTGACTGGAAAATTTATCAACGACTTCACGAAAATAAGAGCATCTTATAGTTTATTATCATAGTGTATGTACAGAGTAAATGAATCTGTCATGCAAAATTAAACATTTACTTCTTTTTTTTTAACAAAGAAATTAAAAGAAAATGGCATATGAGCGTTTATGTACATAAGTTAAACTTCTGAAAGCACTTACTAACTTCTTCGTTTTGGTCCCTATTATGATAACGATATGCAAAATTTGGAAAACTATGTATTTCACAAATAATATTTAAAAATTATATAATTTTATATTTATTATATGTTTTGAATTTTTCATTTATATATATTTATTTAATTTTTGGCCTTATATATTGAATCCTTAATTGTTTTTAATTAAGATTTTGTTGATATTCAACCTAAATTTCAAGTTCTCAATACGTTGTGAGAACTAAAAAAAAATGTTTGATTGTTGAAAAATATTCTGCCCATGTGCCAAAATAAATTATAACTTTCTTTTATAACATTGAAGCAGCAAATAAAAACATTAAAATTTAGTATTCCTCGTAAAAAAAACTTAAAATTATTTTCCTAATAATAAAAATAAAATAGCACAAACAGCTGTTAATAGGTTTTGTTTTTCAAAAACATAAATTTTTAAAATCAAATATTCAGAAATTAACTACAACTTCTTTGTTGGAATTTAATTATTTTTAAATCATAATGTTGAAATAAAATCATATTATATTCTTTATAGAAATAAATAATTAAAATGAATGAAAAAAAAAAAAAATAACTAAGTAACTAATATTCAACAAATTTAAAATAAATCAGTTACATGTACCTTTGTTGATTGGTGGACAGTCTTTATTTTTATAGTGTTTTTATATATTTGAATTATTGATAACAATAATATTATTGATAACAAATTTTTTTTTTTTTTTTTAAATACGATTTTGAAATTTTTGAATTTTTAGTATAACAATTTTTTTTATAATTATTTCCATTACAAAATTACAGTAGTTTTTTAGTATTTGATATTGTTTTTTTTGTTTAAAAATAGAAGAAAGAAGAAACATGCAAAAAAAAATAATAATAAATTTTTGAATATATATATAGCGACACATTAACATTATTTTAAACAAATTATGTATATGTATATAATATTATAATTTTTTTTTTTATTTTATAATTAATAAGAAACAAGGTATATCATTCATGTGCTCTCAATATACTATCAATAAATAAATATGCATTGAATTTCTAAAAATTGATAAAATTTCACTATATAACGAATTAATACCATAAAATCATCAAGAATAAAAAATATCTTAAATTAGCGTTAAAATTGGGTGTTATGCCTTAATAAAATTTAATTAACTTACTTTGAAATTTTTCGAAAAAATCTATACCTATTATACATACTCTAATCACTTTGAAGTAATACTTGAGTTTCATCGAAATAGAATTACAAACAAATAATACTTCACAGTGAACTTGCATGATTAAGTAGTTCATTATTTTACGATAATGATGAAAATATTATTTGGTTTATATATAAGTGGAAGCTAGTCAAATTTTTTTTACACATTTCTGTTGAATAATAAACGACGACCAGGATAAATTTTATTTCTTTAAAAATTGTGAAAATTATATTAAATAATTTGTTTCACTTATGACATAACCCTTTGTTAAATCAATTAAATCCATTTTTCATTAAAATAATTTAGTTTTATTTGAAATTAACGCTAAAATAACAAATTTCCAAAATAAAACAGTTGAAGTAAAAATATTAGTATTAATTTTGACAAAATTAAACAATAATTGTGTCATCTGAACAAAAAAGACGAATTTTCTTTTACTTCGCAAAATAATTATTATGTAAATATGTATAAATTCAAAAAAAAATATATATAATAAAAAAATTAAAGATAGCAGATATTGATATGACATGAGCAATATACCAAATTAAAAATTATAAATTTCAATGTCGAATTTAAAATATACAGAAATTTGAAATCAAATATCTCAAAAATTTTCAACGTCGAATTTTGTTTAAAAAAATAATAAAAAAAATTACTAAGCGAATATGGTACATACGATGAATTACTTAAAAAAATATGAAGAAGGCTCTTTTCATTGATCTATTATTAAGAAATATATAAAATCGACTAGAGTCTTATTATGACAGTTCTTCAAAGTTATAAATAAGTTAAAAATACATAAGTTAAATATTTACTGAAGTATCAAAAATTCTCAGAAACTTATTTTAAAATACTTGAATTTTTACATTAGTAAATACTTTTTTTACAGAGCTACGGTAAAAATAACTGCGGGAAATATAAGTTTCTTTAATTTTATAATCGTAGTTTGAGCATACTTCACTTTAAATACCTATAACTGAACTAACTGAAATCCAAAATATAATTGGATTAATCTATTAAAATTAGAAACTATTATGTACAATAAAAGTTAGAACCTAATAATTACACAAAATTTTATTTATTTATTTCAAATTTGAATAATTAACACAGGAAGTTGAATAATATGTTTTTGTAATATACATTATTATATTCAGATACTTTTTTCTGTAAATAATATATGTACAAGTACATATAAGTATATAAAAAATTAAGATCAAAAGCGATAAAAACATAATTATGTTAGTAATTCAAACTAAATCGAAAATAAAATAAATAGAAATTAAAAAGACTTTAAAAAAAGCAAACATTTGGAAATATGATCCTTTTTCTGAAATTTACGACATTGAGATTTTTAGAAAAATCAAAAGCTAAAGAAATTATCAAAATATTGACTGTCAAAAGTTTTCATCACTGTTTATTCCCTTTTTAAAGAGAATTTTAAAAAGAAAAAATATCAAAAGCAATCAATATGATGATTTTATGATCAA
The DNA here is from genome assembly GCA_964007475.1 of Hybos culiciformis. Taxonomy (NCBI): domain Eukaryota; kingdom Metazoa; phylum Arthropoda; class Insecta; order Diptera; family Hybotidae; genus Hybos; species Hybos culiciformis. The sequence continues at coordinate 143,991,030 of OZ023273.1, read as the reverse complement.
TTTAAATTAAATTTTAAATTAAGGAGTAAAATGTGTTTTATAAGTTGTGAATGAAAAAAATTTAATACCTGAAGTTCATCCCATGGAATGGCGCTACATTCATCACTATTTATTGCAGATACTTGAAGTTTTAATGAAGATTTATATCCTTCGGCTTGCTTAATAATTTCCAAAGTAGTTAAGCTAAAATATATTTTCATATTTGAAGGAACTTAAAAAATAATTTAATTATAATTAAGGGAAAGAAACACTAATCAGATTTAGTTACTTTTTTACAAATTGATAGGTAAAATTGTGGGTAATAAGTTCAAAATTAAGGTTCTTACATATTTTTTAGAGTATAACAAACATTTACCGAAAAGTAGCCATTGATACCAAGTCTCTCCTTCGCCAGCAGCTGCCTTCAGATGGTTCTGATGGTGAGGACATATTTGTTTTATAATTTGTAGGCTCCTCATATACTTCACTGGCAACTTCAACTGGTGACGCTTTTAAATTTGAATCATTAGTGAATGGATTAAGCCTACATGGAAATAAATAATTTTTCAATTATAAAATAAAAGAAATTATTACGAACAACTTACTTGAACATCACATCAATACATTCCGTGGTTTTGTCATCACCCATAATAATTGCAAAATTTTCTGAATCTGAACTAATGTCACTATAAATTGAAAAAGTATCACTTGCATCATCATTCACATTTGTCGACTTGATTGCTGAATCAATAGATGTCATAAAACTGTTGAATCCTTTTTTCATTGACATAAAACCTGAGAAAGACAAATATTTTAAAATCCAAAAATACAAAACATTATAAACCCTCATTACAACGAATTTTCCACCACAAAAATATTTTCATCTCTAGAGGTTTTTTTTTTTAAACTAAAAATCTGTCATATATTCTTTTTTTTACTTGTATTGAAGTAAAATTTGAAAATATGCTCCTATACTATTAAAATAATTAAGTCTTGAACACGAAACACATTTTAGACCTATTCTTCGTCGGCATTAAAAAAATAATTATAAAAATGTGCAAATCTAATAAAAATAAAAATACCTTAAAATAAATTAATTGTCTTTTCTTAAATGTCAAAAATTATTCTTTTTTTAAAAATGTAGGTACTATAATATTTATAAATATTAATTAAAATATTTATTTACCTGAGTTTAATTCTTTGGATATAGTGTTATCAGTAATAGAATTCCTAGATTTATTGCTAATAATTTTGGCAGAAGTTGTTCCTCCTGAAGATTGGTGAGACTGTGAAAATATTCCAGTGTCCGGTCGAGAGCTAGCTTGACTTGTTATAGATGATGCCATAGTTGGAGTATTTTGAATTTGAACATTATAACTATGTATATCAGAAAATTATTAAAAATTTATATTTTTCAAAAATTAAACATTTTTTGAAAATATTTGAAACATAATTTACCCTCTAGGATTTGGATTGGAAACATGTGTTCCATTATTATTATCATATGGTGGTTCATTAGTTATTGGTGATGGAGTATCTGCACTACTAAATGCATTTGTATTTTTTAAATGATCTAAAGACTGTGGCCAAGTAGTATTCGTACCTGTTTTGAGTTAAAAATAATAAATCCTATTAACTTTTTGATTGATAAATGATAGAAATCTATTTAAAAAATAACTACATGCGCATGCTAATTTCAATCAAGGAAATCCATTAAAACTATCATATGCCGTAATTCCTATTTTTATTACAGAAAAAATTATATGCATATAAAGGAACATGATGCTATAAAAAATATATAAATTTTGAAATTTTAGGAAAAGAAAAACATTTTTACTTCTTTAATAAAAAGTTTTTGTCAACATAATATGTACTTGATTCTTGCGCTGTAATAAAAAATGATTGATCGGTGATCAATTAATTTATTCGTGTTTCATGTCCAAACCTTGTCACGAGTTTATTTAAGTTGTACAATCACCTTATTTAATGCTATTAACTAATATCATCAATGAGTCGAATATGAACTAGAGTAATATATGTGGAGTAGGTACTATTAATCTTATATTATTAGCTTATTAGTTTATTTTTTGTTTTTCACAATTTTTCATTTTTTCGAAAGTATTTGAATCATCATTTAAGGGAAAAAGAAAATAAGTATTTCTTTGCAAACGCAGTTAAAAATTCGGCTAACGTTTAATTTTTTTAAGAGTTTCTTTCAAAAATTTAATCAAAATTTATCACTCAAGCAATACATTTCTAATTTTATACAATTTTTGAACTCGCAGACTCGGTTTTAATCATTATGTAAGATCGGACATAAATTTAAAAAACAATTATACTAATATAAATAGAACTAATTTTTTGATTCTAATTATAATAAATTACATTTAATGAAACTATAGGTAACATAGTTTTAATTTTTTCAAGCGAAAGATTTTCTTTCAAATTAATTATTATTTCCAAGCAAAATATTTTATCTACTTCTAAAACATATATTTGCAAATCAAAAATATAATTGTTAAATATAGATAAATTGAAATTCATAATCCTGAAGTTTTTTCTTATGAAATTTATAATCATAATTGATTTAAAGAAAAATTCAACCATAATTCTGGGTCGAAATATTTGATCCAATATTGTAAGAATACTGGTCTGAAAGTATTTCATATTATCAATGTGATCACAATTTAATTCATTCCAACTAAAAAATTTAAAATATTTTCATATTATAAACAAACTCCTTTTGAAACCATATTTGAAAAGTATTTTATAAATTTCATCCTGACTATAAAAAAAATTAATTATTTTATTTTTTCCATATGATTTAATTAATGTAATGAGTAAAAGAATTTTTTTTGTGATGTTCTCGCGAATATTTAGGTTTAAAAACGAAATGATAAAAAAAAGCTCATCTAAATAACTCTTACTATTTATGTGTAAATCATCACCCAAACTAGCAGAATCTGGCAGAATAACACTTTCAGCATCACATCCAGAAGATTCCTTACCAGGAGTAACTGACGGCATTATTAAAGTAACCTCAAGTTGAGGTACAACACAACCAAATATTAATGATTTGTTATTATTTTGCTAAAAATTAATTAAATTAACATTAAATATTCTAAAAATATGTTTTCTTGACATTTTTTGTGATCATAGAATCAAACTGTCAAAATTCGAATGAACCTCACGTAGTTATTATGTTTAATTGTTCATCACATATTAAAAACTTGATTAGCTCGCATATAGCAATTTTAAGCGTTACGATATAAAAAAAAAATAGGTCCAATCACGAAATTTGAATGAACCACGATATAATCGAAAAATATTTTTTTTTATTGAGCAGCTCAGTAAGCTCTTTAGATAACTGCTTGCATGTGTTAAATTTATAAAATTGGGTCCAAAAAATATATTCTTCTATTCTATGATCAGTTTTAACAAATTATCGAAATATGTACCTTTTCTAAAATTCGTTCCGTATCTACTGTTAAGAATGTTGTTAATTCAGTCATTTCTTCAGCTAATCTCAATAAAAATAAAAACTGATAATGATCTATTTGTACACTGACTAAATTAGAAACATGTGCAATACAATGAATATCAGCTACTTTATTTTCATTGTCAGAAGTTGAATGATCAGCTACTGGACTTGGTGTTGGCATAATTTTAGTTGGTTTAAAATTTGATCCTAAGTCTGATTTTGTATTTATGACAGATTGAGTTGATTCTCGCCTGAATGGATTGTGACAATCAGCAGTAATGATCTTTTGAATCTGCAAACAAATACAGATAATAAAATTTTAAATTTTAGATCAATGTTTCAAAACTGTACTTACATTATCGAAGTTGTTCTTCGAAGAACCGTGCAACCATAATGTTATAGGAACTGCATCAATAAACGGTATAGTTTTATTGGAACCAAGTGAACGTGCACCCGTAAAGTCTATCCAAATAGGATCTAATTTAATGCACCAAACATCTCTAGGCTCACACCAAGTCGTATAGCGTGAAACATTCATAACATTGTTTAGCTCCGAATCGAAACCAAAATTTGTTGGATTAATGGCAGAATCATTTTCACCATCCAGTTGAACACCACCAATATTCGTTTGAACATCACTTGCAGCAACATGTGATAAAATTCGATCAGTCACTATGCATAAATCTCCGTGCGTCGATGGAAAACCACTGCCAAATACCAAGCTCCCCTCTTGTAAAGAATGCAGTGCTTGTGCTAAATCAGCTCTTGATGAGCCTGTTTCACGAATATTTGTTAATGCAAATCTTGCAATTTGTATTTGCATTACTTTTGGTCTATCACGTTGATTTGGAGCATCCAATGGTGATTCAATAACAATTCTTGGCATAATTGCTTCAACTTTAACATCCATATACATTAAACTAGGCTCGGAACTTTCACTTGTATTAGCTGATGCTGATTTTGGAGATTCAATCGTAGGACTAGTATTCACAACACTGGTTCGCAATAAACTTTCATGTAAATTTATTGCGAATGAATTAAACCACAGAACAGATGATAAATCAAAATGAATTTGCAACGGATTAATATAGCAAAATATTTTGGACGGAGGTACTGCAATGGAAAATAAAATAAATTTGGGCATTTACCTCATTTATCTCATCTACCTACTTAAAGGTGTAAAAAAAACAACAAATATATTTTACTCCGTTAAATGTCGATGATTACCTTTCATACGATTTTATGATTTAACTTTATTACACCGACGACGAGACATATAGCCATAAACCGAGAGCTTTATTAAACTTTTTATGAATAGCGGTAAGTACCATATTTATTATCAAAAATACTTACATGGAAATATGAAATCTCCAGGATAATAAAAATATGTGAATTCAGCATGTAGTATTGGCATTTCTGGTGGAAATGAATATCTATCCTTATCACCTGAAAAAAAAATATTGTTTACTACAAATTTTGAAAAAACTTTTTAACAAAATTTATTGTTTGAATGAAAATATATAATTTTGTCACCTGAAGCCTTATTTGATTTCCGCTTTTGTTGTGCTTATTAAGTTTAAAGCAAAACAAAATAAAAAAAAAATATGTACATTTAAATAAATTGCAAAATTATTAATAATTATTTTATACATGTTGTGTAAAAACAGTAGTTTCAACCTAAAACAAAAATAGGTAAGAGGATTTTTATTCTTACACAACACACATTGAAGCAATCAACGTAATATACTTAAAACTTACAAAAGATGCCTTTAAATTAATTTCTTTAAAACTCAGATCAAGTTTCCAATAAACAAATAAAACAAATTTTAATCCGATAGAAAATGCTTAAAGATAACTGATTAATGTAGATGTAGTAAGAAGCTGGAGCCTAATGACAATTTTTTTTTTATTAACTCAAATACATTTGTTAGCTAGCACATATTATTATCACTGTCTTTTTACTACCTGCAGCCAAGTTTTTGATGACTTAAGCAAGCGAATAAATTAGAGTTAAATATGAAAATATTATCATGTACTAGTTTAGTTAGTTCTAGACATTTATCCTCAAATTATCGAACTTGTTACAAAATTTAGTCAAAAAAAAAAAATAGAAAAAAAATCTTTTATAATATTAATATTTACCTGCAATAAATTCTTTAGGCATTTGTTTTTTACCCGAAGTTGTTACACGATATAAGGTAAAATCTTCAATTCTTAAAATAACACAACAACTCATTAATTTGGCTAAATTCTGTAAAACTGAACGACTAGCGGCAGTTTGTTGTTGCTGCTGGCTATTAGGAGTTGACTGACCAGAATTTAAACCACTTTGATTAAATGCAGGTGATCCCGGTGATCCGGGTACACTAGTTCGTTCTAATGGCGTATGTGTTGGTGGGCGATTTGGTTGACATAAACTAAGTACAGCTTCCCGAAATGAATTTAAAGATTGCTCCAACCACATAGCAGGCGGAATTGCAGCTTCTTTATATTTTGCCCAATGAGCTCTATCTGCTTTAGCTAAATGATAAGGATAATAATCAATTTGAAAAGCTTGAATTGAAATTTGTAAAGCACCACCATCCTTAAGATCAGGATGCGCTGATCGACCATCTTAAAAGAAAATTTGTTGTGTTTGTTAGGTTATTTTTATTAATTCTTAAATCTAGGGTTTTTAAAAATATTTTCTTACCTCCTTCATCGTCGCATAAATGTAAATCTATTCTCTGACTGAAAAAATGATATGATGTTTCTCTAACATCAAAAGCGTTAAACAGTTTTTGGGTTGAAGACAAATTACTGAAATCTTGATTTCGAGTTGACTGCGCCATTTGTGCTTGATATTCAGGTAAAGTCTAAAATTAATGTGATAAATAATATTACTAATACCAGCTAATCATTTACGCCAAGAATCTGATCATATTATATAATTTACTCACTCTACATAGAATAAGTAAAATAGTTATTGGAAATAAGTCTTCAGATTTCGATTATTACAAAATTTATCTAAGCTTATGGAGGAAATTATTTTAAGTTACATACAATCTAATAAAATAAATTATGAAATCATGAGGGAATAGGAAAATACAGAATAAATTTTTTTTTGTAATAAAATAAAGTTGTACGTATGTTCATATTTGAATTCATAACACTACTGGATTTAAAATTGAAAATTTTAAGACTGCATTTTAGAACTAATCATTTAGGAATATTTAATCTATATATAATTCAAAATTTAAATTTAATTTGGGAAAATAATTACCTCTATTTTCTTTTGTGCCTTAGTTTTTTGAGTTTTCTGTGTTGATAATTTTATCAAATCGGATAATGAGTCCACAAAATGTAAGGCAGCTTTTAATTGTGAATCAGTCAGCACCCAAAGTAAATCGTCTAAAATTAGAACTAGCCTTGATGCTAATATACTGCAATCACTCAAGCGCTTTCGAATTGTAATTCGACAACGAGCTTGATTAGTTAAAAGACGAAGTGGTGTTAGCGTGGTATCCTTAGTGGAACTGGCTTCAATTCGTACCGTCTGCCATGACAATTCTTTAAAAATTAATATAACACCTTTTTGTGGGTCTTTTAGCCGAGTTATTCGCAGATCACCAGATAACCATTTCGGTGATTTTGATTCAACTCGAATTCTAGACATTTGTACTGATGCTGTAAAAGCAGGACTTAAAAATTTCACATTGACTGTATTTACAATAATCGTAATGCCATCTACAATTTTATGAATAAAACTGTATTTCCCTTGAGGTGCTTGCAAGCTACTTATTGGTACACTATTTGACCCACTATTAGTCGTCCCACCGCCATCAGGTCCTCTTGTATGCATTTCGCAGGTTTCCACTACTATATTAACTTCATCTAATGTCTAATAAGGAAAAAATTAAGTTATTTGTAAAAAACAAAATTTTTTTAAGATAAACAAACTAACCAGAGTAATTGGAACACTTTTCAGTTTAGTCCAACTTATTCGAAACAATACATGATTACACCATGCTGATTTTAATCTTAGCCAAGACGGCAGCTCTAATAATTCAGTTAAAACATTTTCATCTAATTGTAAATTTGACAACTCTCCTTCGCCGCGGAATGTGCTTAGATTGATCTTATCCGATGATAAATTTTTCGTGTAACTAAAAATAAGAAATTTATATGAGTTGAAAATATTTTTTCGAGATTTAAGAATATATAAATTGATGTATAAGCAGACTAGATTGAAGGAGCTTAAAAATGTTTAATCCTCCACGGTACCCAAGGAATCGAACAGGAAAGGTAAAGTAGATTTCAATGAAAATTGGTGTATCGTAGAAATATTAAAATTAAAAATTTGGAAAATATAATTGAGATTTAAAACGGGCTTTATACTTCATTTATGAGATACTGATTTTTATTTTTTTATTAATAATGAAATCATGAAATTATTAAACATTTTGTGATAAGAAGCGTAAAAAAATAATAAATTTTATACACCTGAATGAATTCAAAAACTCATTTAACTAAAAATTGAAAGTTTTTAACAAATTGAAAAACTTTTTAAAATACTTAAGTTTTTTATTTATCATGAGTTTAGATAGAACGTATAAGAAGGTATGATTTTTTTTTTTTTTTTTTGTCTTGAAGGTAAAAATAATGGTTTAAGAAACTGAATTAATAATGAGATTTTGTAACAAGGAAATGAAATCAAATGTGATGAAAAAGTTTGCATAACATTTTTTTTCTCATGAGACTAACGTGGTATAATTTCATTGCTGCTTTTCCTTTTATCATCGAGAAGTTAAATTTTTTTTATTTCAAAACATCAATTTAATAAGGCTTACTAAAATTTCGACAAAGAATTCACCACTTCTTTTTAGCACACTATTCTTTTATTGTTATACTTTGCCAGTTTGAGTAGAATATGTTGAATCACGTATGAGTAATGAAAGTATAAAAATCTTTGTAAATATTATTCATAAATAAATTATAACATCGTAAATTTAGAACGAAAATTCCTGAACAGTTGAACTAATTAAGATCCTAAACTAGAACTTATGTACATATTATTCAGTTTAAAAACAAATGTGAGAAAATTTGTTTGTCATTTTTTTAATTATGTTTATTTTTGACAATATGATCATATTTAGAATTATGTTTGTAGGTAGGTATAAAACTACCGGAAACTGAGTTTTATAATAATTTTCCAAAATAAAAGAAAGAGCTGGGATATTATTTTTTCTAATTTTTGAACAAATTTTTAACAAGAAATCAGATTTGTTTTAACTATTTATATACATTTATTTATAACTACTTAGTGAAAGTAAAAGTTATTGAACCTAAAAAGTTATAAAAGAATATTGTGTCGTTATTTTTATCTCTAATTGAATTTTTCAATCAATATTTTTTTCCTTTTTTTAATTGTATACTTACAATGAAAATTTAATTGGTATAATAGTTGTGGTGTTGTTATATTTAAATGTGGATAACAAAATTAGTACATAAAAAAAGAAATCATACCAAAACATAAAATTAATTGTTAAAAAAAAATAAAAAAAATTGATAATAATGAATTTTGAATCTAGTTTTTGATTTATTATAGATAATGTAGTTGTTTCTGATAATTCGAAAATAACCTATTTTTGATTAAGAAAATCGCATATTTTTCATCAAACTAAATGAATATTTTTATTATTTTCTGTCTCTCTGTCACACCGACACTAAAATTCTTTAAACAAAAAGAATTATTAAAATTTAATTTAAAATAATTAAATGTGTGGTTTTCAGCCAGTTTTCCATTAAAAATTAAAAAAAAAAATACAATAATTTTTCATTAAATGTCCGTCCGAACGCCCTCAACTTAAATAACTCAAAATATGCGAAATCTCAAATACTTTCGACTAAAGGATGGAATTCTACGACTAGGGGGGTCTAAATTATTTTCACACAAAATTTATATATTTTATATTTTCGTAAAAACTTTAATGGGTGTGTTGGGTTAGGTAGATGTCGATTAGAGGAACTTAAAAAAAATATTAGACCAGAACTGTTTCCAAGAGTTCGAACGGGTCTAGATTTAGATGGAATTTTTTACATTTGTATATGATATATATTATATACGATTAAATGGCATTAATGGTATATATATGTTACTGAAGTATACCCTAAAAATATGTTTAGCTCATGGTTCTGACCAAGGTATCTTAAAACTAAAATATCTAAATATTGAAAACGGAACCTGTACTTCAATTTTTATGAGCTACCTTTTGTTTTATATTTTTAATTGGATTTTAAAATTTATAAAATTGCACACCATGCCTAAATGGAAGGAAGAAGTCTGCAATAATGTCTGTTGGCAGAAATATTCAGGATTTCAGATTAAATTTTCACCATAGCCGGGAAATTGAACACAAAAGAGATCAATAGGCTCTTCTAACGCCTTATTTACGTACATCCAACCATATTTTTTACGTGAGATCTTTGATAAAAACTATTTTCCGATGTTATAATGCTCCGATAAAAGCATACCTACTATCTACTTTCTCTTCAGACATGTGAGACTTTGATTTGAAAATTGTCTGAATCTCTGTTTTTACAACACATTTTTTTCCTAGATGCGTGTAAATCGTGCTTAAATTACGTAAATGTTAAAATGTAACGTCTTTGACATTTTTCAATAATTTCATTTTTTTAACCTACTTTCAAAATTTTTATTCATAACATTTAATTAAAAAAAAAATATATTTTCATTTTTAAATTAAAAACTTTATCACATTCAAATGAAACTTTAATATTTTTTAAATTAACAGAGATCAGATTTGTGCATTGAAAAACAAAAAGTCTTCATACCCCAGCAGACACCCTATATACACAGAATTTTTCGTTGAACAAAATAAAAAATGAAAAAAAAAAAAAACAAAAAACAAAGTAAACATTTTGTGTATGTATGACTGATACTGTTGTATATAAAAGTTTCTTAAACTTTTATCTTTTTAAATGATATCAAGAAAATATATAAAAAATAAATTACAAAAGAAACAAGAAATTTTCTATTATTTTTAGGTGGGCCAAAGGGCAATAAAAAAAATTAGGATTAAAAAATATTCTTAAGTATAATAAAGAAAAATATTAATTTTATTTTTTGTTTTCAATAAATTTAATTATATTATCCCTTTTGATCTAGAAATATTGTTTTTTTTTATTTCATTTTTTTTTTTTTTTGCATAAAAAAAAAGTATAATTTCCATAGGGAAAATAATGTTATGTTGTAACATTGATTAAGAATACTTTTAGTATTCTTAATCAGTGGTTGTTGTAGGTAGATAAATACCGAGGTAAATACATATTATTCCTTTTTCACAAAATATACACAAAAAAAAAAACAAGTCAAAAGTCAAATCAAACTAGTTGTAGATATTTTGAAAGTTAAAACATATTTGAAGTTTTAAAGCTAATTTAAAATCATAAATGTTATTTAAGAAAAGTTTAAAACAGTCTAAATACTAAGATTAAGTTTTCTGATTCAAAAATAATAATGTAAATATAACTTATCAGTAGTTAGTTATTTTCGAAAAATTAAAAACATTTAGGTAGGTACCTAGATACTATATTATTGTGTTTATTATACTTTTATAAAACGGATGGAACAACATTAGGTAAAAAAAAAAAAACCAAAAATAATAATTTTATAAACGGGCTCAAGTGTTAAATGCCCTCAACTGGTCATATTAAGGGCGGCGTCAACCTTTGAACTAAGAACTTAGACTAGGGGCTGAAAATTAATTTTCATTAAAATTTGGCAATGGATAAAGGTCATTATTCTATTTGAAGTCAAAATGCGAAAAACGTGCTGTTAAACATGAGTTATTGCGTTTGCCGTTTAATTTCATAAAATTTTAATTTGAAACTAGGTTCACTTTCATTTGTAATTGATAATAACTGTACTGAGAATCTGGATTACAATATTTTAATGCAATACTTTTCCAAAATTTTGAAAGGGAGAACAATGCAAAAAAAAAAAAAAAAGTGAAAACAAGGAAAAAAATCAATTTCCTGTTCATTAAAAATTTTACGTAAAAATAGAATTAATAAGGAAGAGAATTAAGGAAATGAAAATTTTTTTTTATAACATTTGATTGTGGAACAAATCTATATTTTCCAAATAGTTTTTAAAAGTTATTTAAGAAGTGCTAAATCCTTATTTCAAAAATATAGTTTGTGTCGTTTATGATATGGAAAAATCAATTTTTGAGAATCAAAATCAAAGTTGAAAAAAAATTGTTTTTTTCTTTTATAAATACCGTGATAAATGTTTTAAAAGTTGATTTTTAATTATCGAAACCATTTTTTTTTTTTTTAAATTTATTCACTTTATTTTCATATTTTTTTTTATTTAATTATTTTTTTTATTATTAATTTATTTTTTTCAGAAGAAAAAAATTACACGAACACGGAACCGATGACAAAATCAAATTTTATGACATTTAATTTATGAAAGTGGAATTTTTCTGCTTCAGCAGCAGAGGAATTACAATAATTGTAAACAAAATATCTGTACAATTTTTATTCAGAATATTCAGATTACTGCAATCTGTTATGTTTACGTTTTCCAAAAAAGATCTGGTTACAGCAACATTTAATTTTTTTTTCGTTCTTTTAAATTAACTGATGCTGAACTTATATTCTTTGTTAATCGTATCGTATCTGAAAAAAAATTGTTAATAGCTTCGACAGAAGTTTTTGTTTATTCTTTAGTTAACGCTGATAACTGGTCCAATCTTCCCTTTTTTTAAATATTAATTTTTATTTTTATTTCTACACTCAGACTAGAGCACCTTGAAATAAAATCTTTTTAAATCAATTCTTTTTTAATCTGGTAGCACTTTTTTTTACAGAACTATAAAATTAACAGAAATAGAATTTTCATCGCTTTACAGAAAAGTGACAACAGTAATCTGTATGGTGTTTATTTACATTTTACATCCATGCTTTTTTGTTTTGTTTGTTTTGTTTGTCTCCTTTTGTTTTGATTATTTTGATATTAGATTTGGCAAATGGAATAGCATAGCATAGCAATTGGTAGTTTTTATTTGGTAAGGTTTTAGTGTTGCATGAAAACTGGAGTACATTCTAAATATTTAAAAATAGGAAGGAAGAAGTACTACTTATTAAAAATAAAAATAATAAATAAATAAAAACCATTATATTATTTTCGTTCAGAACTCGATTATGTCCAGGAAATCTTTGTTAGCGAAAAAAAAACCTCAGGATTTTTGGTTTAATTGCGAGAAATGTTCAACATTAATAGCTTCGAATGACTGCAATTCACATGAGAAATTTTGTCCAATTGAGATTGATTCTGAAGATTTTAAAAATTATCGTAATTTGTCATTCATAAAAAATAATTCGTTCTACACGACAAGCGTGGAAAAACAATTAATCACAGAAGAATTGGCAGAAATACCAAAAAAACATTTGAACAATTTAGTTTTCATTAGCGAAGGTGCAATAAGATTATGTCGATTCTTTATTGGTCAGAAAATATTAATATCTTCCATCGATAAACCCGAATTACCACCAATTATTCGAACAATTTGGCCAAAACCGGATAATTTTATGACCACAATTTTTGTGAGTGAAGATGGTAAGACAAATCAAATTTTTCTCGTATTTAATAATGTGCTTTAGATATAGGGACTAATACTAATAAAATGGTTGAGTTAATGAGTTAATGATCGGTTTGAAATTTTTATTACTCATTGACTAATATTTACTACTCGTCATTCACGCGCGAATCTTTGAATTTAGGTAGCGACTACCTCTGTTGAGGCTTTGAAATTTTTTTTCCTATTTAAATGAGGTCTAAGCGTTTATATAGATTAGATTATTTCAATTGAATCCACAATTGCAGTTTCAGTCATTAATTGTCTAACATAAATTCATTTTTTAGATTATGAAGAATATTTTTCTAATTATCGAAATCATCAATTAAAACTGGAAGAATTGTATTCAGATCCAATTCCAGCCAATGAAATCACATTAGAGCTATTGGAACCTAAGCAAATTGATTTAACGGCCGCAAAATGTGAACTAGAAAAAATTTTGTCCGCTCAATTGAAAACATTAATTTTCGTCAAAGGAAATGAAATTAAAATTAATTTTTTGAACAAAAATCTAATTTTTTTAATAAAAAATTTTGGATCCGAATTTATGGATGAAAGCTTAGAAATGAAGTTAAAAAATTTAAAACTATCCCAGCAGATAGAATTTATTAAAGTTACCCATAAGACAAAAATTAATATCGAATTAAAAGATTCAATAATAGAAAAACAAGTGAATAAACCAACAATCACAAAAGCGGATATTGGAGGATATTCTGAAATTAAGGAAACCATTGAAGATTCTGCAAAAATTGCATTAGGATTTCATAAAATACCTCATGATGTTAAAATTCCAAGAGGAATTTTAATTCACGGTCCACCTGGTTGTGGGAAATCGATGATTTGTGAAGCAATTTCTAATGAATTTCATTCGCTGGGAACTAAAATTATTAAAATCAAAACATCTGAAATTTTTAGTAAGTTTTTCGGTGAAACTGAGAAAAATTTAAACGCAAAGTTTGAAGATGCATTTAAAACATATCCAAAACCTTCAATAATATTTATCGAAGATGTCAATAACATTTGCCCTAAACAGGAAACAAATGAAATCATAAAAAGAGTCAGTGTAGCATTTCTAGATTTACTGGATACAGTAAATTCAACCGAAAAAGGAAGAAAAACATTTATTTTGGCAACTAGTGGCAATATTGAAAATTTGAATTCAGGTACAATTTTCAAAGAGTATTTTTCTACAAATAAATGTTTATTTATTCTTAAATTTAAGGTATTAGACGTTGCGGGAGATTGGATATTGAATTAGAAATTTCACCACCGTCACCTTTAGAAAGATTACACATTTTAAAAAAACATTTGGCTAAAACTGAGTTTAACCTTAATGAAGAAAATATTAAGAAAATTGCCGATGTTACACACGCTTTTGTTGGTTCTGATTTAGCAACTTTAGTGTACAAAGCTGCGATGAATGCACTAAAGCACCAGAAAAATAAAATAACAATAGAGGATGTGGATTACGCTCTAACCCAAGTTAAGCCAAGTGCAATGCGACAAGTTTTAATAGAATGTCCAAATGTTCGGTGGTCTGATGTTGGGGGACAAGATGAATTAAAATTAAAATTAAAGCAAGCAATTGAATGGCCATTAATTTACCCGGAAAAATTTAAACAACTAGGCATTAAACCACCAAGGGGCGTTTTAATGTTCGGTCCTCCCGGATGTTCTAAAACACTAATTGCCAAAGCGCTAGCAACAGAATCAAATTTAAATTTTCTTTCTATAAAAGGCCCTGAACTGTTCTCCATGTGGGTTGGGGAATCTGAGCGAGCCGTACGCGAAGTTTTCCGAAAAGCACGACAAGTTGCTCCTTCAATTATATTCTTTGATGAAATTGATGCAATAGGTGGTGAACGATCAGCGAGTGGACAATCTGTTAAAGAACGTGTACTAACTCAATTACTCACTGAATTAGATGGTGTTGATACTTTAAAGGATGTTACGATAGTGGCCGCAACCAATAGACCCGATATGATTGATAAAGCTTTACTTCGACCGGGTCGAATAGATAGAATTATTTATGTACGTCTGCCAGATGAAAATACTCGCAAGGAAATATTTAAAATAAAATTACGTAAAATGCCTTTGGCTGACGACGTTAATGTGAATGAGTTGGCCCAACAAACAGAAGGTTATTCAGGAGCCGAAATCCAAGCTGTATGTAATGAAGCTGCTTTGAAAACATTAGAAGACAGTTTTGATGCTCAACTTGTAGAGAAAAGTCATTTTGAAAAGGCTTTGCAATTAGTTAGACCAAGAACCAGCAAAGAATTATTAAATTTATATGACGAATACTTGATAAAGAAATAATTATATAATAGGTGAAAAATATTATTTTGTTTTTATCTCAAAGTAGCCTTCGAATAAAAAAAGAGAATTAATAATAAGCTTTACAAACTTTTGCCCAAATCATAAAAGAAGAGGTTGTCTACAATTTTTTATGAAATGTTCTTTTGATAACTTTTTATTTCGAATGTTCCTCAATAGGTGTGTAAGAAATACTACGAAGATAATGGTGACATTCTTCAAAACGTTAATAATAAGGCACTGTACAATTATTTTTTATGAATTCAGACGAGTTAGATTTTTTTTTACAATTAACTTGTTTTAAATATCAAAATACGCGAGTTCTGGCGAGTCCTTATTTTGTATTTAAAACGTAACAAAAACTGACTGATCTTTTTGACATTGAAAAAAAATTTTAATTTGTCGCATAATTCTTGATAATTTGTAAGTCTCTGAATCTGAATAAAAATTTAATTTTAAATTTTTGTTTGTTGGTTATGAAATCATTGGGCTGGGAACTTATAATCTAAGAATTTTGATTTAGTGAAAGGCAAGAAAGGTTGCAATGAGGGGATTTTTTGAGGAAAACGCATAGTGTGAACAAAAATTAATTCCTAAAGTTGGCTCTTCGCAATTTTGAAATTTTAACTTAATTAGGGTAATAAATAAAAATAGATTTAATTCTGTTACTCCAATTATCGATAATTTTTTGAATGCTTTTTATTATTATAATAAATAGATAAATCTACAATACTTGTTCCTCTATAAAAATCTACAGCTACAATGTTACTGGTTTCCTTTAATTCTTCTCTATATAATTTAGTGACCTCAAAATTAATTGAATTGGCCATTGCTCTTAATCCTCCATATTTATCCAAAATTGTTCCCCAATAATCTGGTGTTAATTCAGCCATATCGGATACTGGTCTATCATATAAATAAGAATTTTTATGTTTATCTTGCAAATATTTTTTCAAACTATTCCAATCAGTTTTATCGCCCCATCTGTGTTCAACTGATTGAAATAAAATGCTTGGGTATTTCGATACAACTGTAGGATTTTGATATGATAAGAAAACATTTTGTTTTCTTTCCCAAACATTCGTAAATTTTGTATTCCATTTTAAAGATGGATCTACAAGCATACTTCCGAAGCTTTCGTTCAAATATTGTACTAGTTGGTAATGTCTGTCCAAATCATTTTTTTCAAATCCTAAAATTAAAGAAAATAAAAAATAATCAGGTAAATAATTTATATGTTTGGCAATTGAAAGGGGCACTACCACTACAATTTGTTTTTTTTACTCGTCTTCACTGTAGATCCAGTTTTAAAGAAATTGAAATAAAATCAGAATTTCTTCTTTCGTCGTGAGAATGCTCAAAAATTAATATAACATTGTTTGCTGGTTATAGAATGTTCACAATTTTGTATAATTGACATAAAAATGATATACCTAAGTACTTTTGAAACTGGTACATAATAGTTCCTTTAAATTTCAAATTTCGAACATTTTGTGATCTATGAAAAATTAAAGTCATTAAATAAAAAAATGTGATTTTAATTACATTAATGCTGACATTTTGCTTGACGCTTTTGACTTATTTGGTAGAAATTTACATTAATGTGCTTCCTTCTTTTGTTACATGTTCGAATGGTAAGAACGATCGTAGAAACAAAAAACACAAGTGCAGTACAAGTGTAAAGAGTTTCGGCCAATAAATATGAAGTTTGTTATTTAAAAACAATTTCAAATATTTTTTTTAATTTTTTTTAATAATTGTAACATTTTTTTTTAAATATGTAATAAAAATATATCGTTTGAATTTTACAATGGCTTTACTTAGCCACAAAATAAGCCAATATGTTTTGGGCCTGTAACAGCATTTCGATAAAAAAGACTCTGAAAAAAAACCTCGAAAAAAAACGTTAAAAAAAATTCGAGATTTTATTTTTAAGCTGTGACATACAAAAAACACAAAATTCTTCTATAAGCGCACAGCAAGTTTTAAATTGTTTTTAGTCTAGCTAATTAATTTTCATATTCTTTTAAAATATGAAATTTTTATAAAATTTGAACAGATTTCGATGAAAATCAGTATCGGAGGTAGTTTGCGTCGTCGGGCTGAGGCTGGGTTTTATTAAGAATTTGTATACGAGTGCATGATTGAAGGAAACTAAAAAAATGTTAAGCCTCCCAATTGTTCGAAAGAATCGGAGCGAGGGATTTGATTAAAATGGAATTATGGCTGGAAATCGACGGTTAAGAAATATATCTGAAACCCACATACTTCATTTAATGATATACACTACACTTCTACATTTTTTTCCGAAAGCCAACACTAATTCATTTAAAAACACTTTTTCTTTTTTCTTTTTGATTTATTTGTTTTTTTTTTTAACGAAAAATTGCCCTGACCAATTTTTACAAGTTCCAATCTTTAGACCTTTTATTTTTTCGTACTTAATAAATAATATAATTGGAATTTTTAACAGTTCAAATCGAATTATTTACTAACCTCTAGTGAATTCATGAACATCGAATATAACAATTTCATTTGTTTCTTCTACAAATCTTTTAACGTCATTTATTGCCGATATAAGAGAGATTTGTTTTGTAAATCCATGTGTTATGTAGAATTTTAATTTTGTTAAAGAAAAATAACCAACTCGAATATCAAGAAAACGTATTCCATGCATTAATTGTGAATAAATGCTATCATCTTGTGTTAAGGAATATTTAGTAAAAAGATTTAGTTGATTTATATGTTTCTCTGGATCAAAATTAAGTCTAAATGCTCCGCTATCATGAGTACCTGGTATCATTAAATCTCTAATTTTCAATTCATTAATTTCAGATTTCATATCATTCATCCATGTTGGATAAGCTCGAATACATCCAGTTGATAGAATGTCACCATTTAAATTAACATAATTTACCCAATACGCGTAACATGATGTTTTTATATTAACTTCATCAGACAATTTCATATTGAATTTTATTTTAGTTGTAATATAATCATCCGATTTTTTGGGCTCTATTGATTCTATAACATTGACATTATTTTTATTACTTGTCAATGTTAAATTATTATTAGATAATGTAAATTGGTCTGATTCACCATTAGTTAATAATATTAAATCGCCTGGTTGGATTCTAGCATTTATCCAAGAAACTTCAATAAATCTATTTTTCGCATTGAATGTTAACCATAATTTTGGTAAAGAATCAGTATTGTTATTATTACTGTCCAATTCAGCTGTTAAGGGATACAACTCGATAGGTTTAGGTATTAAAATTATAGATAAAATAAAAATATAAATTTTATTTATCATTTTGTGCATATTAACTAAAATTTTAATATATAATCCAAAAAAGAAAACGAGCGAAATTCAATTATTTGTTGTTTTTTTTTTTTTGCTAAAACTTCAATAACTTAATTATGCAGATATGTAATTCATATTATATGCTGATAGTATTTTAACAGTATTCCAAACCTTATACAATTTTTTATTTTATTTTACACCGAATTAAGAGTTTTTTTACTTCTAATTATTTTTTTTTTAAAAGAAATCACCTTATAATTGTAAAATAAGCTAAGCTTGAATTCGTCGCAGAGGAGTTGAAATTAGTTTTTTTGTTTTTAAATAATAATCAATAATTAATTTAAATTCTTCTGTTTGAACGAATTTTATCGACTAAATAGTGTTAAAATTTTTTAATAGGTTTTTATTATATAAAAAATTTCTTACAAAATGACAAAATAACATTATATATGTATATTATCAATTTTATCCGATTAATAGTTGTTATTATTTTTTTAATAAAAAATCCATTGTTATTAAAAAAAATATATATAAAATTAAATAAGCGCAAATGTTTCTGAAGTACCTACTTATAGAGATTTGTTTTCAACTTAAGATTACCATTTTAATTTCGATTAGAATGCACAAAAGAATTAATAATTTTTTTTTTTTTTTTTTACATAAATAGTATATATTATAGTGTCTTTTTCAATAAAAAAAACTTTAATTTATTTCCATATAAGATAATTCTTCTTCAACGACAACTGCCTTATATCATCTTTTCTTTTCCAAAAAAAAATTGAAGTTTATTCTCATGAGTTATAGGTATATCTTGAAACTTGGTTAATAATACCAATAAAATAATATTAATATGGGGTTAAAAATTCAAAGCTGAATGTTTTATTGCTATTTATGCCTTTTATAATAATAATTATTAATACAAAATGTAAATTAGTTATATCTTATGTGACAACAAATATTGATTTTTTTTATTAGCGAGGCTCTTGTGTTCCTTATCTTATCTAAGTTGTCAATATTGGATTGCTCTTCATAAGTAAAATTATTTAATTGTTTAACAAAAAAAAATCAATATCAATATGATTAAATTAGGACTTTTTGTTAAATTTATAGAAGTGCCGAGTTTCTTATTTTTAATATTGTTAACACGGTCATTATGATTTCATTACGTACAATATTTTTAGAACGTTAGCTCTTTTAAAAAAACATTCAATAATATTGAAGTGTACAAGTGATTTTATAATTTAAAAACCCCCTACAGGTTATAGTGAAAAAATATATTATTTTACACATGCGTTTTCAGGGTAGAAAGTTACTCACGATAATAAAATAAAGTATTACACACAACTTAGGTAACGCTCTTGTTGAGTAATGTACTTTTAGATTATGATTATGAAAATTTATTGATTCTACACTATTATAAAAACTATATACATATAATAAGATCGGAAATTGATTTTTTATGCGTGAATGGATAAAGATCTCTAATATAAATAATGTATTAGATTAGAGAATTATTAAAAGACATTGAATATCAAAAGGAACATTCTTTATTAGACCAATTTTTTTTTTTTTTTTGAATCACAATATAACTTTTCTATAATTATAATAAATTGATAAATCCACTATATTTGTACCGCGATAAAAATCACAAGATACAATATTACTTGTTTTACCTAAGTCTTCTCGATATAACTTAGTGACTAACCAGTTCATTGAATCTGCCATTTTTCTCAATCCACCGTACTTATCTGAGATAACTCCCCAAGAGTCTGGTGTTAATTCCGCCATATCGGAAACTGGTCTACTTGACAATCTTAATGCGTCATATGTGTGCATGCGTCTTAAATATTTTTCTAAATCAGCCCATTTTCGTTTGTTTCCCCACCTTTGATCACATGGCGGGAAAAGTGTGTTTGAAAATTCGGAAACAACAGCAAAATTATCATATGATAAAAATATATTTTGTTTTCTTTGCCACACTGTTGACAACAAGGTTTGCCATGATAATGACGGATCCACTAATAAGTGACCAAATTTTCCACGAAGATATGATACCAATTTTCTGTGAATCGTCAAATCTTTTCCGAAACCTGAAATCAAGATTGAAACAAAATAAGATATATAGAAAAAAATAAGATTAAAGAGCTAATAATAAGTCTCAAGCCTATTTAAATTTTTTAAACTGATTAAAGACTTAGATAAATATTAAGATAACATTTAAAAATATCGTTTAGTTCTCATATAAGAACCATAATTTTTGAACTTTTATATATATATTTTTTTTTATTTCACATGCGGATAAGAATTAAAAATTAGATAAAGCATATTGATGCCTTCCAAAATATTTTGGCAAATTGCAATAATAGTTAAGCTGTTGTGATAAACTTACCGATAGGAAATTCTTGAATATCAAAAATTACAATTTCATTAGTTTCCAATACAAAATCAATAACTTGATTCACAACATCATTTAGCGGTACCTGTTTAGTAATTCCATGATTAATAAAAAATTGCTCTTCTGTTTTTCGATAATATCCAACTCTAATATCCAAGTATCGAATACCATGCATTAATTGAGATCGTATGTCATCATCCTGAGTTAATGCGTATTTTGTTACAAGTGTTTCATTTCTATCAGGATCAAAATTTAGTCGATAGGAACCACTGTCATGACTACCTGGAATCATTAAATCACGAATTCTAAATTGTCCAACAACTGATTTCATGTCATTCATCCATCTTGGATATGCTCGAATACATCCTGTTGAAATAATTTCACCGTTTTTATCAATATAATTAGCCCAATATGCATAGCAATCGGTTTCTTTAGTAATATCTTTTGAAAATTCTAAATTAAATTTTATATTTGTTGCCACCCATTGACTCGGTTCTTGTGGTTGAATTGCGCCAACAATTTCTATGGCAGAATCACTAGTTTTCCATCCTTCATTTCCGCCAATTGATATAATAGTTGAATCTAAATCACTGCCGCTTCCTTCAACACCCATACCATGATCTGATAGTGATACTTTTTGAAAAAAATCTGTTTTTCCATTTGTTATTAATATAACATCACCTGTATGCATTCTAGCGTTAATCCATGAAACTTCAACAGTTCTGTGTTTTGCACCAATTGTCATCCAAATATTTATCCCCGATTTCAAAGGATCTTTGTATTCTAGCACTTTTGGTGTGGCTAAAATCACTTTTAAAGCTAATGCTGTGAAAACTATGACTATATATTTGAGCATTTTAAAATTTCTTTTCAATAATAAACTTAATTAATTTTATTTCTGTTATTTTAGAGATTCCATTAATATTTTTTATTTTTTTAATATATTGTATTCAATTATCGAAGAATATTTTTTTAAATTTAAAACCAACTGCATTCAATAATTGCAGATTTTTATAATCTGAAATAAAAAAAAAAAAGAACTCCATAAAAATACCAATTAGGTATATAATTATAATTAAGCCTTGTCAAATCTGATGCATTATTAGAAACAGAACAAATCTATCTATATCATTCTATAATTTTATTATTAATTTAAGAAAACAAAAATTGCATGTACTTAATTTAAATTGAAGTATAAAATGTTCAAGACTCAGAAAGGTGTCTGTTACAACAAACAATCTTATAGAATTTATGCAAAATAAGTAGTATATAATTATAGAATGTATATAATAAAATCATAATTATTAAAATAATAAATATCTACTAAATATTTTCTTAAAAATATACTTTTAGGCGTTAATCCCCAAAAAAAACTAATTCTTTGTAGACCATAAATCATATCCAAAGCTCTGCGTAATTTCTAAACTTTATCAAAAATATTTAAGCTTAATAAGTTTTGTGCAACTAGTAAATGAGGCATTTTTTGTTTATCGAAAAAAAATCAAATTTTTGAATCCTCGTCAGAAAGTTTTCCTCAAAAGTTACGTGTGAAATTGTTCTATTCGTCAACTAATTAATGTTCTTCATTTGGAATCAATCAAATATAGTAGATAACTATAATATATAAAAATTTCACCGTACCTACATATTAAATTTTAAAAATAAAAAAAAAATTCTTTGTTTAAAAATAAATATACTTGATTTAGATACATTTTCATAAACTTTTTTTAATTTTCTGTTAATTTCTGGTCTATTGCCTTCAAATATTCGAAATGAACTAATGGATAATTGTGAAAATTACATATTTAATTTTAAAATAGTCTATTTTGCATAAAATTTCCTTTTATTAGAATTTTATTTCTCATAACTTAAAATCTATGAATTAATTTTTTAAGCTTTTAATTGCTTAGTTTTTTTTAGGATAATTGTTATTTTCTAATTTTGATTCGATGTATCTTACACATTGATGAATTGGACTGTTAGAATTTAACGAACATAAACTAATGTGTAATGTTCTTACGTTCGTTATAATTTTGAAACACCTAAAATAATTTATAATTACTTTTGAATCATAATATGAATATGGTATTTAGCGTAATAAATACATTTTTTATATCAGACTCCAGTTACATCTTTTAATGAGGAAAACATATTTTTTATTCTAATATGAAAAAGGTAATTAATTACACTTTAAAAATTATACGCTTTGCTAATAAATTTCGTTAAAATGTTATTGAAGAACTCTAATACTTTTATTTTACTTTCACGAATTTATTTCAGCATTATCATTCATTTTCTTACTTTTCAGTTAGCACCAAAGAATTTAATTTTATGTGAAAACATCAAAGTTAAACTAGATTGGCTTCTAGCTGCTCTAAGATGTTGAATTTTGAAAATCTTTAGATTTTATATCAACTTTAATTCATAATCTTAATTTGAAATCTTAACAACAAATTTGCAAAAGTTTTAATTTACTTTATTTAGGGGGAAATTTTCAAATTACGACAATAACAAAACCTTGCTAACAAATATGCTTGGAATAATTTGTATTTTTGAACTCAGGCCTAGGTCTGGTTATTTTATCTTTTAACGACAGATACACTTTTTTATATTAATTTATTAAGTTTATTATGTCAATCGTAACGTAAGAAATAAGTATGTACTTTGTTTGCACATTTTTTTGTTATTTATAAAGCCTAACTTTTGGACGCAATAAATTAAACACCTAAAAAAATACATTGCAAAAAAATTATTAAAATTAACTCAGTTTTCTAATACATACCAGTATAAGTTATAGAGAAATTACCAAAGTGGATTTTACAATAAATTATATCTTCGTTAAAAATAAAAAAATAGAAATAAATTCAAATTGGATTTTTATTTTATTGAGATTTGAATGTCGATATCAGATAAATATTTTAAATTTATCAAAACCTAGTTAGAATTTTATTCTAAATGTACGAAATGAATGTAATAAATTAGCTTTCCGTGTGAAAATTAATCTATTGATTTCTTCTTCCATATTGTATATTTTATTTTGTATAACTTAATTCGATATTAATTTCGTTCTTTTTGATATACATTCATACATAATATATAGGTATAGATATTTCAATGGGTTAAATGTCAGTGACTCTATATAATCAATATAATCTTTTTTACATTTCAATATTTTATTTACAGTGTCTTTAACAGAATCTTGAAATCTAAAAAGTGATTTTAATAATCTTGTTTCAGATATTTAATGTTTTACATATTAAAAGTAATGTAAACGCAAGAGTAATCAATTGTTCGAAACTTTATCTGTCACTTTTATCTGTAGAATAAGAAGAATTATTAAAATTTAATAATCATTATACTTATTCAACTGATATAAATTTTCTTTAATTAGTTTTTGAAATAAATTTATTTTTAAGAAATTAAGTTCAAATGTACAAGCATCAAGACAAATTTAATTTTTTTCTAATCTATTTTCACTTTCGTAGAAATTTTTTTATGCTTTCAAAATTTTACTACATTATTTTTATTATGATTAATTGGCAAGTGGACATATAAATATGGCATTATTTTCTTATAATATTCATTCCAGGAATATTTAGTTTTAAAGTTCTCTTAACAAGAAAACAAGAAAACACCATCCTTATTACTACTGTAACGAAATCATTTAATTATTTTTATTTTTTCCAGATCAGATTTTGAAGTGCCTCAAAAAGGTTGAGAAAAATAGAGATTATTAAAAAAAACAGTCTCTTTTTCTCAACATTTTTAGGACATTTCAAACTCGTTGATTTGTCGTCTGGTTATTTAATAATACATGGCAAATAGTTGAACATAGAGTATCTGAAGGACAAGAAATCAATTGATAATACTCAATTAAATTCGATTATAGTTTAGTTTTAGTTAATTAAAAAATCTTGATAAATTTTTCTAGAATAAAATAAAATTCAAAATTTTTTATTAAATTTTATTTAGACTATTTTTTTTTTTTTTATTTATAAATCAAAATGTATGCATTTATGCATATCTTTTAAGTCCACTTGATATTAATTTTAATATAGTTTTCAATAAACCCATATTTTTTTTTGTTATCATTTTATCATTTACTGAGCATGAGCATATATTCATTTTTCTTTTGAAGTATCTTATTTAATATTCAATTTTATACTCATGAAACTAAGTCAAGATGTTTTTTATATTTTTAATCAAATGAATTTTATTTTTTATTTATGTTTTATTATATTCTTGTTAAGCTAAGCTTTGTATATATAATTTTGAAGAGTTTTGTGTGTACTTAACGTGAGTAATATTTTCATACCTATTTGAACAAGCTCAACAATAATTATAATTTTGAATGAATTTTACTTCCAGGAAAAACGTAAACAATAAAAATTATTATTTTTTTTTACTTTATGAACACAAAAAAATAACAAAATTGTATAATGAGCGTAATCAAGTACCAATTCAAATTAAACAATAATTTTATATTTATTTTGTGATCTTTTTCCGTCGGTAGCTTAAAAGATACTGTGCTCACTTAAATTTAAATAAGTCGAATGAGATTCATTTAATATAAAAAATAATATAAAGAAAAGGGGAAATAATAAAATATTATGTGTGAAAAGTTTGTATTATGTTTATTTTGTCATAATATTTATGTAATTTACCTTCTTGAATCTCTGAGATAAGTGATTTTTTATGTTTATGTGATTTGAGATTTAACAAAATTGAGTTGATTAGAGATTATTCATTAGAAAGATTCATTTTGATTGAGATCTTAAGAATTGAAAATCACTTTTAGTTAAAATTATGAAATTTATTAATAACGTATAAGTAATGGACTATGTATACAGGAAATATTGTAATTTTTATTAAAATGTCCTTTTATTATATACGTAACTTAGTTCTAAACTAATCGAAAATGTCTATTATAATAGATAAAATGTAAATTCTTTGGAAAGAAAATAAAGAAAAATAAACTTAAGCTAGTCCAAAATTGATAGAAAATTTATTAAATACTGGTATCACCAAAAAATCGAACAGTGTTTTAGGCAACCTACATTCAGGGAATTATTTTCAAAGTTTTTTTGTAAAAATAAATTCACTTAAGCATGGATACTCTAGCTAATCACTATATGTAATTTTATTTATTAATGTTTTTTAATGCGTTGGGGATCGTTATGTTGTATTTAGTGCTATAGAATTCAGATCACTAAATGGAGTATTATATGCGTCAATACACATGCAATCATTTAGATGCACTGCGTAAATAATGAAAAAATTTAGATGCATCAGCGTATATAATGAAAAAATTTAGATGCATCTGCGTAAATAATGAAATCATTTAGATGTTTCGTATTGAATATTACGTAATACCTAAACAAACATAATATCTCTCACAATATTTCAATACAGCCAAATACAAAAAAAAAAAGAGAAAAAATGAGAAGAAAAAATATTCTCTCTTTGCAACTACCTCTCCCCTACGCATTAAAACAGTATATTGGATATGTAAACAAAATTTGTTATACAACTCGTTCTGTATTTACACAAAAATACATTGACACTTGTCAATTTATATCACTCGACCTTCGGTCTCGTGATATAAGTATTGACTCGTGTCAATGTATTTTTGTGTATACAGAACTCTTAATTAATAACAAATTTAGTTTACATATTCAATAATCTACTATTATTTGTTGTTTATTTTATACATGCGCATTTTCTCATATTTCTTCTTCTTAAAAAAATACAAAATGTTTTTCTTTATTTACATATAATGTGTTTTGAAGTGAGTACTAAATTAAATTATATAAGCACTTAATAACAAACAAAAAAATTTTATGTTTGATTTGTTAAACTTATGGACTTATTTAGTTGTTATAATTGAATTCATATAATATAATAATTCGACTAATAATGACTGATCGCGCTTAATTATTCTTAATCAAATTGTATTGGTAAAATCAAAATATTTTCAATTTTTGTTTTATTTATTTGGCATTATTTAAATAGGATGATTTTCGCGATATTTTAACCCGTCCTTGGATCAAGCGCTAATTAAGTTAAAAAGCTATTTTTCAAAATCATTATTATTCGTCCTGATATTGCAGAGTTTCAAAAAAAAAAACCCTTAATGTTACTGTTGTTACGAAAGCCGGAAAAGACAGTTAATATGAATGAATGAAGCAGAATTAAACTTAACTACTACATCCTGTATAATAAAATGTCATATTAACAGATCCAATACAAAAACAAAATTTGAAAATTAACAATTACATTTTCATGAAGCTATACAATTTTCAAATTTCCTATTTAAAAAATTTTAAAAATGTAGTTTTTAGGTTAAAAAAATAATTAATATTAATTATATCTAAAAAAGAGTGACTATATATAGATGTTGAAATTGAAGTAAATTAATGTTTAATTACTTTTTTGTAATGATTAGGTTGATTTTATATTTTTATTGTTGAACAATGAGATGTTGTTTCCGTCTCAATTACTCAGGTGAAACAAAGCTTAAGAGAATAGTGAAATTTTTGTATATAATAATTCCATACATCATATTTTGTAGCATAAAGTTCAATAATGTCTTCCTTTTTTTTCTGTACAGGTTTTGATTTCGTTCTAGTTTCAATTCAAAAAAAACCCTTAGCATTTCGTCTTAAAAATACTATCCATTGAAAAAAAAAACAAAAAAATCATTTTCAATTATTACATTTATTTCTTAGTTTTCATTTATTTCTAAAATTTAAGTAAATATAGATATACATATATAGCAAATTAAAATAAATACAAAATATTGTAAATTTTATTAAGTAATTAATGTCTTTAAAAATGTTTGTCATTTTTAATAATATAAATAATATTATACAAATATTATACATACAAATATTAAAAATGCAATAGCATTTTTTCTAAAAATTACAAAATTAGTAGTATATTTTTGTTACAATTTTGAACAAAACATTTAAACATCCTAAATTTTCCTATGGATTTACACGCATGTTGTATTAGAGTCAGAACAAAATCATGTCTAAAATTCAAAATTTTTCTTTAAAATTTTAGGTTTTCAGAAATTACATTTTTTCGATATCACATTTTTTTTCTTGGCTCTAATTCCATCTAATACTTACACTATGTTCTATGTTCTTGTTTTTATTTTTCAAATGCACAGATATAAAAATATATGTAAATACGTATTTTTTTAAGTTTAAAAAAATTTCCCTAATACTGTGATGATTTAGCTTCCTTACATAATATATTTAATTTGATATAATATCATCAAATAAAGTTTCTTATTTCTATTTTATATATAAAATAAATACATACATATACAAGTTTTTAATTCACTTTAAAATTTAAAAAAAAATACTTAAAAAGCTTTATATAAAAACATTAAATTTCCGCCAAATTGGTGGCTTTTTGGTCCAAGAAAATTTGAAATTTAAGAAAAGAAATGGTATTTTCTTAAGAAATGTGTGATGATTCAATAAAAACTGCATTGAAAAATATTTGGCAAAATTCTTCCACTCCTTTCGAAATTTTACCCAAAAGTTTTGGTTTGTTTCTCCATTTAATGCCAGCGCTAAAATTAAAAATATTAAGTAAACTTGTTAATACATTTCATATGAATTTGGTTCTGGAAAAAAAAAATGCTAGAAAGCCGTGATGAAAGTAAGATTTATACTTTGAAGGTACTGGTTTTGATAGGAAAGATTTTTATACTCAGGATACAATGTATGCTTAGAATTTTTAATGCGAAAAGTTTAAAGCTTCAATTTCACTTACTAATAAACTGGTATACCGGCAAGTGTGATTCCACAGCCAATCAATAAATTTGATGGATCTTCAATGCAAGGTAGGAAAACCAAAACTGCACAACAAATGATAAAAATAATCGGTAAAGCAATATTCACTTTAATTGGGCGAGGTAAGTCGGGCCTATAAAATAACAAGTTAATTAATAAATTTTTGTTCAAAATCTCTTCAAAAGAGGTCTTGATAAGATTAAGTTACTTTGTTTTCCTAAGCCATAGAAGACCAGCAATACTTGCCACAACCGATAGCCATAAAACCTGACTGAAATAGTTGATTAATAAATACACATCAGCTGTCAATAGCATCAGCAACGATATCAAACACTGAAAAAATAAAATTGTATTTAATTATTATTCTGTTATAACCATTGATTGAGAAAGGATGTATTCTTAGTCAATGATATAACTAAAGGCCGGGTATTCTGTTCTAATTATTTTTATTCCATCTTCAATTGCTACAAAGTACCGCGACTTTAATCTCAATTTTACCAATTAATAATATAATATTATCGACCGAATGAACATCTGATTTAATTCAGTTAATGTTTTGCAGAAAAATTGATTGTCTCGCTAACGTAATTTATATGTTCTAACTTTTTATATATCAACTTACTGAAAATATCAATGATGGTACAGGAGTTTGTTGCTTAGCATGGAATAGACAAAAGAACGAGGGTAAATGCCCTTCTTGTGCTCCGGTTGCAAATAAACGAGCTGATGTAAATATAATTCCATTAACTCCACCAAATGTTGATAAGGCCACAAAAATGGGTATTAAAAATGCTACTGGTCCAAACATTTCATTACCAAATGTTACAGCTACAGCTAATGAGCTTAACATTTCACTTCTAGAAACTACTGCAAAATATGCTAAATTAACTAAAACATAAATTCCAGTCACTAAAGGTAGGGCAATCCAAATTGCACGTGGAAGATTTCTGAAATAGAGAATTTGTTTCCGTTTTAATTACATACTTTCATTACGGAATAATTTCAAATACATTAAAGATTTTGAACTAATTAAAGTTATTTGTATACGAATAGGTGTAGTATATTATATTTCATTTCAATTCTCATTTAAGATTGAAATATCTGATTTTTTTCAATTTTACCATGCCAGAAATATTTCTTTGCAAACTATTTTTAAAGTTCTAAAAATGTTACCCCTTTTTCGAACTAATTTCTTAGTTTTCTTAAAATAATCATTAAATCGGGAATGTGCTTTTACTTTAATGAATCCACTAGAATTCATTTTATTTTAATAAAGCGCAAAAAGAAAAGCAAAAAATTTCAATAAAATTAAATTGATGTTGAATAGGAAAATTTTCAAGGATTTTTCTTTTTAAAAACTTAAAGATATAAAAATCAACAAGTAAAAATGTTTTTCATGTAGGAGTTAAATCAATAAAAGGAAATTTCCTTACTTTGTATTTGTCTTTCCATTTCTTAAAATATTCTTATTTGTTATTCCTTTGTGGGATTTAAACTTTTTAATATGAACGAAAGGAATAAACTTATGATTAAAATTTTTTGATTTTATACCTAACTATAGTTAATTTCGATTTTTACGATTTAGAATATAAACATACAAAAATCGGAATAGTAAAATCAAACAATTTTTGATTTATCAAAGCTAAGAGGTCAAAAAGTCGGACTCGGATATTAAACTGAATTCATTTAAATTTAACCTCAATTCATTAAATAAATTGCTTTATTTATTTATTTATTTATTTATTCAACTCAAGACGAGCTAATGTTTAGTTTACAAAATATTCAATATACAATAATAATAATTTACAAGAACCTTATATATATAACAAAGATTTTACGAAAAAAAATCATCATTACATTTGAAATAATAAAAAAAACTACCTATATAAACATTACATATATCACAAATAATAAAATTTTCATTTACAATTTAATAAAATTCAATATATAATAGTGTTCTAATAAAGAATATAGAGAAAAATCATTTTATTCCCACCGTCAAGACCAATCCTCACTCATCTAATGAACACAATTTCCTCTTCAATGATGTTTTACCAATATTAAAATCAAAAATGTCCCCACACGCATTAGCCAGACCTAGCATTCTGGACATTGGCTCCGACCTGCCGTAGGATGTTCGGTGACTCTCCACCAAAAACAAATCAACCCTCCTAAGAGAACGTACCACAACACGAAACTTCACCTTGTTAAGAAGGGACGGTGATAAAACAACACCTTTACGAGCTGATGAACGAAAACAATATCTGAAATTTTCCTTCTCTTCTCCAATGAGTGAAGGCTCAGTAAATTCAGTCTTTCACCATATGAAAATACTACACCCCGTTCCAACTCTGCAACCATCAAGGGCATGCCCTTTAAAGCGAATGCTGAAAACCTTCTCTGAACGGACTCAATTCGAGAGATATCAACCGCAAAGTGAGGAGACCATACCTGGCTTGAATATTCCAAAATCGGCCGAACCAACGTAATAAATAGTGAGCGAGTGACACCATAATCATTGAATTCCTTTGCCCATCTCTTAACAAATCCAGTCATAGAATTTGCCTTCATAGAAATGTTGTTGTAGTGAAATTTAAAATTAAGCTTTGAGTCACAATGGACTCCAAGATCTTTGACAACTTGAACTCTTTCAACACTGCAACCATCAATGCTATAATAAAACACTACAGGGCGCAACTTACGATGAAATGAGATAATCTGACATTTTTTAGTATTCAATACTAAGTTATTTTGCTTACACCATATATTGAAATTATTCAGTTCTGTCTGTAACAAGCTACAATCTGACATGTCCGTAATTAATCTATAAATCTTCATATCATCGGCGTACGCATTAACCTTACACCTGTTCAGAATCAAAGCAACATCATTCACCGCAACAATAAATAAAAGTGGACCAAGATGACTTCCCTGGGGAACTCCAGAGGTGGCATAAAAAGGGGTCGAAATTGCAGATCTGAACTGCACTATATAACTACGACCCTCCAGATATTCCTTAATCCATTTCAAAAAAAATTCTGGGAAGCCAAGACGCTCCAACTTAAATAAAATCAAATCATGGGAGAGAACATCAAAAGCCTTACTAAAGTCAGTGTAAATGACATCAGTTTGACGTCCTCTCTCCATATTCGAGTACGAGTCAGATACGATCTCCATTAAACTGGTCGTAGTAGACTTGCCCCTCAAGAAGCCGTGTTGAAAATCCATTAAAAAACCTCTACAATGGAATGACAATTGGTCAATTAGAACCTTCTCAAACAATTTTGGGAGGGCTGAAAGCTTAGCTTTGGGTCTATAATTCCTGACATCATTTTTAGAGCCACTCTTGTGAAATGGTCTTATGAAAGAGGTTTTCCATATGTCAGGAAAAATCGAGCACCGAAGTGACATTTTGAATAATAAAGAAATAAGAAAAGAAAGTTCGTTGCTACAAAACTTTAGAACAATGGCCGGAAGGCCATCTGGCCCAGGCGAGCAGTCATCATCAAGACATTTAGACAAATCTGAAATTATGGACTCGTCAATTGAAAAGGAATTTAGTGAAGTTTTGGGAAGTGAATTTAAATAGTCAAAATAATCGGGGTCAACTTGAAAACTGGACTGAGACGAGTATGTTTCTGAAAAAAATGAACCAAAAAAATTTGAGATGACATAGGAGTCGGTGGAGCTGACTCCATTTAAGCTCAGAGAAGGTGGAAAATTATCACTTTTCTTCTTAATATTAATAAACCGCCAGAATCCCTTGGCATTCGAAAATAAGCCAGCACCAATTGATGCAACATAATTATTGTAAGATACTTCGAGTTGAATTTTAAACTCTTGAAATAAGGATCTAAAGGAAATGTAATCGACCAACAGTTGTGAATGGGCATACTTCCTCCAAGCATTATTCTTCTTATTTCTTAATGCCCTAAGATGTTTATTCAACCAAGGGGGGGCTCCAGAAGGGTCCCTTACTTTTACTAACGGCACCGTCAGTGTGAAATAAGAATATAAGAAACTATAAAAGTTTTCAAGACTAAGCATAAAATTTTGTGAGTTTAAACATGATTGAAATTCATTAGAAAGCAAATGAAACCTCAACAACTCAAAATCAGTTCTCCTGAAATCAAAGCGATAGGTAGAACTGTATTTTGGTTCGATAAAGTTATCAAAATCAAACAAAAGCGATATAGGAGGGTGGTGAACATCAATTTTTACAACATTAACCACTGCCGAATCAACCATCATACCACCAGGGTCAGAGGAAAACACCAAATCTAGCTGCTTTCCACTTGAGTTCTTTACTTCAGAAACCTGATAAAGGGAGTTAGAGAAAATGCCGTCAGTGAAGCAGCATTCACTAGCTGAAGCACAGTTAGTAGGAATTAAATAATTTGAATTGGACTCAGACGGAGTCCAACACAAGTTAGGCAGATTAAAATCTCCCACAATTACTATCTCATCCTCCGGGCACAAACCAGCCGATAAAGAGGACACACAATTACAAAAGTCTTCATATACTTCAACGGACGAATTAGGAGGTAAATAACAGTTTAATATATACAATGAAAACTTAGATAATTTAACCCTAACACAAACCATCTCCAAGGAAAGCGAAGACTGGATTTTAATCTCCGACGCTTCAAAACAATCCCTAACCGCCAAAAGGACGCCCCCACCAACGGGAGCTGAACCAGACATGGAGGAATGTCTGTCTCTCCTAAAAACCTGAAAACCATCGCTGAATAATTCACTATCTCGGATACCAGAATGAATCCAGGTCTCCGAAAAAGCAAAAACACCAAACGGTAGTGATTGCGAAGCGATAAAAACTTGATTCAAAATAGTACGCAGCCTTGACTTCGTTATCGTTCACATTTTGAGTTATTTATTGTTAATAATATGTGACGGGTCAAATTGTATAGAAAATAAATTTCTAATATATACTTAACAAGGAATTTACTGAATTTCATTAGTTCAAAAATATTGTAATATAAGAAAATGTGAAAAATAAATTTGGTTTAATGTAGTTTGGGTATAACAAAATAGATAATCAATTTTAGAAGAAATAAATAAAACATGAGATTGTGATACAAACTTCACGATTTTTTATATTTTTTTATAAATGACCTATTTAGATAGGAATTTTCTTTCAAGTGAAAAACACTATATAAGTTAAACATACAGGATAAAGTTTTCTAAATTCCTTTTAAAAGGAAAGTAAGCAAGGAAAATGAACACAATATACCCGCATTACAAACTCATCATATTTACTCTGTATCTGTATATTATAATTTATTACATATATTTCCTTTATATATCTCTAAATTTTATTTATTTTGTAGCAAACGACAATTATAGAATTTTGTTTTGATAAATTTTTATCTGCATTCAAAACTTTTAGCTTAATTTTTTGTGTGTTTAAAAACTTCTTAAAATTATTAAAGTAAACCAACCGCAACATGTTTCAAAATAATTTCTTTAAATTTCTTCAAATCAAAAAATTTTGAATATATAATAACGCATTATATCTCGGTATTACTGCATTATACTCT
Organism: Hybos culiciformis; assembly: GCA_964007475.1. NCBI lineage: Eukaryota > Metazoa > Arthropoda > Insecta > Diptera > Hybotidae > Hybos > Hybos culiciformis. Next base: position 143,956,542 of record OZ023273.1, on the reverse strand, counting down.
TGAATTATTTAAATTCGTATCTTGAAAGCAGAATTTTTGAATAATCATTGTGTATATTTATAGGTTAAAAAAACTATATCAATAAAAATATAATAAAATTGATTGAGAATTGACCCTGAACTTAAGGTTATCAAATTATCTTAAGCATTTTCTCATTATAGATAATTTCAAATACTATTAAAATCTATAAAAATGTAGGTAAAATGTTTTGGTACTCTTTTAAATATAATACTTAAACGAGATAAATTTTATAAAAAGAAATATAAAAGTATATTTATTTATTTATTTATTTATTTATTCATATGACAATAAAAAAGCCATTCAAGGCTTATACAAATTATTGTTAGAATACAAGAAAAAGAACTTAAAATAAAATTATAAAATAATTCATTATAACTTAATTACAGTTTTCAAATTATAAATCTTAATTTTAAATTTTTAATTTTAATTTTAATTTTTCAATTTAACAACATATTATTTTTCTATAATTTTGTTTTTATGTTTATGTTCATGTTTATCTTTATGTTTATGTTTCCCCTGTATATGGGTCCAAAAAATTAAATGAAATGAAATTAAACTAAATTAAATTAAATTAATCAAACTCAAAACTTTTCGAATCAAATCATAAATAACAAAATAAAATAATATAACTAATAATATAATAATAATTTTTAATATTTTCAATGTTTACAGTCATTGCAGGTAAAGCAATTTAATTGACACAAATTCACAGCTCAACCCCCTCTTCAAGACTCCCAAATGAACCCCTCACTTTATCTCTTGTAATAGGATTTTAAGTTTTTGGATCAACCAACCCCACCCACTAAGGCCCGTCCGAAAAAAAAACCTTTAGTTTATTCAAAAATATTTTTACTGACACCTCCTCCTTAAAATTCAGCATATTCCAATTTCGTATATTCCTATTAAAGAATGAAAAATCCATTATTCTATGTGAATGCTGCAACATATTCAAATTCAAGGGATATCTAGGCTGCGACGAAAAAATAAGTCTATTAAAAAGATATTGAGGAGACCTATTTGCTACTATTTTATATAAAAGCAATAGGTTTCTTATTTTTAAATAATCCAGAAAATTAGTCCCCAATAATAAACATGCAATCTCATTCAGATTTCTAGCAAACCCATTCAGACCGTAGCAAAATCTTAACGAAGAATTAAAACACACTTTCAGTCTCTCAATTCTATATGCAGCAGTGCCACAATAAAGTTCACAACCATACAAAAAGAACGGTTTAATAAGAGCATTTACAAGCAATTTTTTTATCGATAAAGGTAAGTAATGGTTCAAACCATAAAGTTTTCTCAGTGTAAAAATTACTTTAGATATAACTGTATTTATGTGATCCTCCCACGTGAGACATTCATCCAACACAAAACCCAAGCTTTTCACTTTAGCCATATATTGGATCCGTTTACCCTGTAAGTACACAATATCCAATTCATCAGACACCTTTCTATTGAAAAATGATATCACCTGAGTTTTATCCGGATTCAGTCTTAATTCATTTTCAGTCGCCCACACAGAAATATTTTTAAGATCCTCATTAATTTGATGTACACATTCTGCTTGTGACTTTAAAGGAGTAGAGTATAAAAGCTGAACATCATCAGCAAAAATATGAGTCAGCGGATGACTCAAAATACTAGGCAAGTCATTAATAAATAAAATAAAAAGCCACGGCCCCAAAATCGATCCTTGAGGTATACCTCTGCATAAAGGAAGTAAGTCAGAAACAACATTATCCACAGACACATATTGATACCTATGAGTAAGATATGAATAAATTAAGTTACAAGAAGAGTTAGAAAAAGAAAAATTTTTTTTTAATTTGAAACAAAGCTTAGAATGATTTATACTGTCAAATGCTTTACTAAAGTCAAGCAATAGCAAAATTGAAACAGATCTTTTATCCATATTTAGCCTAATAGCTTCCGTCAGATCCAAAACCGCAGTAGTTGTACTATATCCTTCCCTATAAGCGGATTGAGTGGATATAATCCCATTAATAACTTTTGGCATTTTACAAATTTGCAATTTTAAGATTTTTTCAAAGACCTTAGATAAAGTAGGAGAAATACTAATTGGTCTAAAATCAGAAGGGCTTACTGCATTCTTCACTTTTGGAATAGGTATCACTCTTGCCACTTTCCAGGCACATGGAAAAGTCGACGTCATTATAATTGTGTTAAATAATTTTAAAAAATACTGTTCGAAAATTGGGTAAATAATCCTTAAAAACTTTATGGAGATTCCATCAACACCCGCAGCATTGGACTTAATAGATTTGAAAGCACAGCCCAACTCATCTGTATCAATACTCCTGAAAGATAACGCATCAGAATTCTCCTCAAGATTAGTATCAGTCCTAGCAGTTACACTACCCGACTGCGCAGAAGCAAAAAATTTATTCAAAATGCAGCCATTCATAAAACTGTCCATATTACCATTTTCCTTACATACTCCAATTGAACTAATTTTATTCCAGAGCTCTTTTGTTGTTTCCTTCCCCGTAAATTTCTTTAAACCCTCTTTATATTTTTCCTTCCTTATTAGTTTCGTTACTCTATTCCTATATTTACAGAAAATTTTCCACCTGTCATCATTTTTATTATCTATATATGCTTTGAAGGATAGATCCCTAAGATTTTTAGCCTCCTTAATCACATTGGTTTCAAAAAAGAGTTTACTGTTCTTAATTCGTATTGTTTTGAGAGGCACAAATCGCTCAAACAAATTTTTTATTGTGTTATCAATAATGTCTAATTGTAGATTAACATTATTTGTCATATAGAGCATACTAAAATCCAATGAACTAGCATATTCTACTAGAGCGACAATATCAATACCATTGTAATCTCTGAAGGAAAATGTTTGTGCCAACTGCGGTACTCGAAAATCCAGAGAAACAAAGATCAACGCATGCTTCGATATCGATGGAACCCACATCTTATTTACATATTTCACATCACATAAGTCATTCACAATGAAAAAATCTAGCAGGGACTCACTTTGATGATGTGTATCAAAATGCGTTGGGGAGTCGTTGTGAACCAACTCAAGAGAATAATTTCTAAAAAAATCTTCAGTTAATTTTTTTGTACCAACATTCAACAAATTTTTGTTAAAATCACCCATCATAATAATATTTTCATGAGACACGCAAATTTGTTCAAGAACGTTATTCAGTTTAGTTAAGGGAATAGTTTTATCTGGAATATATATAACTCCAATCAGAGCAGAAAATTCATTACCAGAGACCTTCACAAACATATACTCTGGACAATTTAATTCAAAATCAGACTTCTCAATTATTTTACATTTAAATCTATCTGAAACAAACAAGGCTACCCCTCCTCCTCTTATATTTGGTCGATCATTTCTAAATATTTTGTATCCAGGTATTTCCACAGATTTGTTAGTATGATAACTTTTAAGCCATGATTCAGTCACACCCAGAACACCCAACTCACCAGAAAAGAGCAAAGATTTTAATTCATAGTTTTTGATAGATTTGGAACTTGGTGCTAGACTCTGACAATTCAAATGTCCCACATTCAAAAATTTAGATTTTTTTCCAAGGCACCTCCTCAAGAAGGCGGAATTAGTTGAACCATTACCTATTTGATTGTTAGTGATCATAAGCAAATCCCAAAGAAGAAGTCGAACCAATGAAATTGTTGTCAAAATGAAAAAAGTACAGTCCTTTTACAACTGTAAAAGCAATAATCAATAACAAGATGCAATAACCGTAAAATCGAAAATAAAAAAGCAAATAAAAAATAAATAAATAAAATAAAATAACCAATCTAATAAAAAAATAATAAATCATTAATAATAATAAAACAAACTTAAAAATTATACACTTAAAAATTATACAGGGGAAAAACACTAACATAAAATTGAGATATACAAAAAATAAGCATTTTGGCTCTGTTTTGATCCATTCTAAATTCAAAATACAATTTTTAATATACTCCTCAATTTTCCTCACTTTTGAAATCATTTTTAATATTATGCACAAAAAACTATATTTCTGTATACACTTAATTACTTAATTAATACATCACAATTTGACTAGCTAAAAATTCCATCAATTAAATCAGACCAGTAGCTCAAATCAATAAAAAAAAAAAAAAATCCATTTCAATTACACTAAATCAGACTTTTCAAGTTTATCTATTAATATATCAAATTAAACCAAATCAAATTAACTTAACCAGTCAATTCCATTTAATTAGTTGGAAAAAGTCAATAAGAAAAAAAATAAAAATAAAAATAAAAAAAATATAAAAATACTCGAAGAAGTTATAAATATGTATATATATAAGAAAATATAAGACATAAACAGAAGTTACTTAGCTGATACAACTAATTCCAATTTTGTTCCAATAAATTCCCCTTATTCCAGCACTTGATGACTGACCCATCCAACTTTGTAATCATTACCACGTTGTTCCTTATCTTATATCCACTTATCTTATTGCATTTCACCAAGCCCATACAATCCTTTTTCATGTTGTACAACTCATTGGACAGATTGTCATTCAAATAGACTCTACTATGAACATTACTGTCTGGTATAATTTTCGAAAAAATTAGGTTTTTATTTTTAAAATACGACCTCATAACATCATCTCTCTTCTGAGTGTTCACAAAAGTTACATAAATTTTCATCTTCCTAGGACCATCCCATGTACATTTCGATAAATCACCAGGTATTATACCAATTCCCAAAGCAATACCAATATTCACCACCAGTTCACTTAAGTCCTTAATATTAATCGGAATCCCAGAAAGAACAATATCATTTCTCCTCAAAGAAACTTGTAAATTTTCGTAATTCATCCTCATATTGTGAAAACATCTCTTCATTTCAACATTTTCTTCTTTGATCTTCACAATCTCCTCTTGAAACACAGATACTTCATTCTCTTTCTGCTTCTCATTCATCAATTCAATCCTTCCATTTATTTCATCACAGAAAAGAATGTTTTTATTATTTATTTCATCTTTGAAGTTATTAATGTCTTCATGAATATTGAAGAAAGTCTTATCTATATTCTCAAATTTAATAGAAAATTCAGTCATTCTATGTGTGATATCAGTTATCTTTGTATCAAGGCTTATTAACGATTTATTTAAATCTCCTAAATTCGAATTCATTGTAGCACGCATACTTTCAATGGCTGAGGAGATATCTTTCACCATCATACTTGCCGTATTGGTACTTACACCAGAAGAGGAGTTGTCCATCTCACATGCTACACAAAACCATTCAATCTTGTCATCAATTTCAATTTGTTTATACAGCTCATCATCAACTTTGGAACATGATTTATGATACCAAAATCCACATTTGTCACATTTAATTCCACCCGTATCAACATCAACCAAGGCAGCACAGTCGGGACACTTATTTTTTGAGGCCATATCAGAACCCAAACTAAATTAAATTAATTAATTTAAATTAAATCAATTGACCAATATCTTTAGATTTATTTCAGCAATTTAAAATAGACAGCAATACAAATTGAAAAAAAAAAAAAAAACACGAAGCAGTCATAGAACTGCCTATAGAAGTTTATACTTAAGATTTAAACTATGAAATAACAGTGGCTACAAATAATGGACTGCTTTTGGACTGATGGACTGATTTTTATTTTAATTTACATTTTTTACTGAGCAGCCCATCATTTGTAGCCACTGTTATTCATAGTTTTTTTCATAGTTTTTAAATCTTTAAGTATAAACTTCTGTAGGCAGTTCTATGACTGCTTCGTGTTTTTTTTTTTTTTGCATATTTTGAGCCGGGAAAACCTATAATGATAAATTACTTGATCGATATCTATACTATCAATGCCAAAATATACCTATGTTGTTTGTAACGAGTTTAGTGCGTCCAATATTATAAATTTGTTTTATAGGATATAATGTTTATAACTTTAGTGGTTACATGATCTCTGTAAAAAATAATCTAGAGTGTGTAAAAACATTTCCCAGATGTTTCGAAAATTATTTTATTTGATGGAAAATCAGCTCGAATAACTAATTTAAATTAAACATTATGAATTATAAATCGAAATTTTGTTCATATAAATCGAATTTTAAGACATTTTACTAAATTTTTGTTCATATTAATCAATTGTTAAATAATTTTATTAAATTTTGGCATTTAAATCTATTTTATTGTATTTTGTTTATATAAGTCTTATCTGTAAAAGTTCATCATCGACTGGAAATAATATTATTTGTCTAGCTAAATCTATAATTAATTTGAGACGTTAAATAATATGAAGTTAACAATATTTTATATTTTTATATTTAATCATTCGTAACTGCGTGAAATTCCGAAGTTTTCACAATCTGCATGTCAAAATAAAAAATAGACGAAAATATCAAATTGAAATTAGAATCGAATTTGGCAAATAATATTTAAGCTATAAATTAAAAAATATAGGATCAAAAAATAAATGTATATTTCTATTGCTAACTATTACTTTTTAATTATTTCATAGTCCCTTATTTTATTATACATATATAAATAAATCGACAATAAGTTCCGTTGTCACATGAGAATTTTTTTTGGGGACCCACAAAGAAAAGGATTATTTAATTTCTTTTTTTTAATGAAAAACTATAAATCATTTATTTTAATTCAAGAATTGTTAAGTGGTGCAAAAATTTAATTTTTATCATATATCATATGAATATTTAACGTTTTCCAAAAATACTAAAAGGATTTGTTTCTTTATTAAAAAAAAAAAAATCCTCATTGGGAATCGAACCAGGCACCTTCAGACTTACAGTGTGATGTTCTACTATAATACTAAGCCATATTGCCTATATGAGTTTAGCTTTCTAAACAAATACAAAAAATATTTTTGATTTATTTTCCTAAATAATATTAAATCTCATTATATGGCAATGAGATTAATTTTTTGATTGGTTAGTTAATTTTTCAAACTCGTTTTTTGAGTATTCTAATTCTTTTCTTATTTTTTTTTTTGAGTATTATTTTTTATTCCCCTACAATAAAATAAAAACAAAAAAATGAATGGTTTATTAGAATTTTTTTATTATATTTTAGAAAGCAAAAATTATATGGCCGTATGGCTTAGTGGCTAGAACATCGGACTATAAGAGTGACGGTGTCAGGTTCGATTCCCCAATGAATACATTTTTTTTTAAATTTTTTTGAACATAATAATTTTTATAATTTTTTGAACATAATTTTTTTATTGGTAGAATATGTAATTTTTTTGCTTGTAATATTGGACATATATTTGAAATTAAAAAAGTGTACGATAATTATGAATTCCTACCCAAAATTTTTGGTCTGGTAATCTTTATTTCACCAGAGCTACCTATTTTGAAAATATTTTTTTTTTTGCATATTTTGAGCCGGGAAAACCTATAATGATAAATTACTTGATCGATATCCATACTATCAATGCCAAAATATACCTATGTTGTTTGTAACGAGTTTAGTGCGTCCAATATTATAAATTTGTTTTATAGGATATAATGTTTATAACTTTAGTGGTTACATGATCTCTGTAAAAAATAAACTAGAGTGTGTAAAAACATTTCCCAGATGTTTCGAAAATTATTTTATTTGATGGAAAATCAGCTCGAATAACTAATTTAAATTAAACATTATGAATTATAAATCGAAATTTTGTTCATATAAATCGAATTTTAAGACATTTTACTAAATTTTTGTTCATATTAATCAATTGTTAAATAATTTTATTAAATTTTGGCATTTAAATCTATTTTATTGTATTTTGTTTATATAAGTCTTATCTGTAAAAGTTCATCATCGACTGGAAATAATATTATTTGTCTAGCTAAATCTATAATTAATTTGAGACGTTAAATAATATGAAGTTAACAATATTTTATATTTTTATATTTAATCATTCGTAACTGCGTGAAATTCCGAAGTTTTCACAATCTGCATGTCAAAATAAAAAATAGACGAAAATATCAAATTGAAATTAGAATCGAATTTGGCAAATAATATTTAAGCTATAAATTAAAAAATATAGGATCAAAAAATAAATGTATATTTCTATTGCTAACTATTACTTTTTAATTATTTCATAGTCCCTTATTTTATTATACATATATAAATAAATCGACAATAAATTCCGTTGTCACATGAGAATTTTTTTTTGGCGACCCACAAAGAAAAGGATTATTTAATTTCTTTTTTTTAATGAAAAACTATAAATCATATTTTTATTTTAATTCAAGAATTGTTAAGTGGTGCAAAAATTTAATTTTTATCATATATCATATGAATATTTAACGTTTTCCAAAAATACTAAAAGGATTTGTTTCTTTATTAAAAAAAAAAAAATCCTCATTGGGAATCGAACCAGGCACCTTCAGACTTACAGTGTGATGTTCTACTATAATACTAAGCCATATTGCCTATATGAGTTTAGCTTTCTAAACAAATACAAAAAATATTTTTGATTTATTTTCCTAAATAATATTAAATCTCATTATATGGCAATGAGATTAATTTTTTGATTGGTTAGTTAATTTTTCAAACTCGTTTTTTGAGTATTCTAATTCTTTTCTTATTTTTTTTTTTGAGTATTATTTTTTATTCCCCTACAATAAAATAAAAACAAAAAAATGAATGGTTTATTAGAATTTTTTTATTATATTTTAGAAAGCAAAAATTATATGGCCGTATGGCTTAGTGGATAGAACACCATACTAATAAGTCTGAAGGTGCCAGGTTCGAACCCAATTATGGTTTGTTTTTTTTTTTAATTTTTGAAAAATGATGACGGTCGATTCTCAGAAAAATGATGACGATTCTCAGAAAAATTTTATATGAAAATAAATTTTTACCCTCTACCAAATTTCTTCCAACGTCGCTAAAGAAGTATAAACTTCAAAAAGCAAAAAACAAAATCAGCAATGTAGTGCTTGTATTTGTATGTGTATTAGTGACGCCGCCACCTAACCAAAGATTTTAACAAAATACTTTATCTTTTCAATATTTTCCAAAAAAACATTCACCAATCCCTAATTCTTCGAATCTTCAATTCCAATCAATTCTGCAACTCAATTCAATTCAATCTTTTCAAATTTAAACCAACAAAGAACTTTCAAATATTAATTTTAATTAACGAAATCTTCAGCTGTCAAAAATCACACCTTACTCTTCAAGTGTTGCCATTATCCATTATATATCTATGTATAATTTATTTATTTTATTATATGTACATATATACATAGACTTCATTAAACTTAAACATACAACATGTGTGTAAGATCAATCTCTTTTTTAAATATTTAAAGTTTATGAAATTGGCAAACAAAACCTGAACTATAATAATAAAATCTTTAAAGTTATAAACTTTTTTAAATTATTATTAAAATAATGGGATATCAGAAACTTCGAATAGAAAATTATCAAATTTTTTACTAAAACTATAAAATTCAAATTAAAAATGATTGTATTTTAAAGTTTTAAATAATAATCTTATATAGATAGTTAGAAAGTCTTATGTTTCTAATTACTAAGCAGCCATAAAGTATGCAAATTAAAAAAAAAAAAACTATATGTACATACTTATTATATTATTTTGAAACCAATGAATGAAATAAATTTTTTTTTTCAAATTTTAAATACAGTATGTATAGTAGTTTAGTAAGGAAATAATTGTACATACCACATTTGTTTTTATGTTTATATGATTACGTCAGATTGAAGTAGGTACATTATTATAATTTAAATTTTGTAACGCGTTTATGTTGATTATATTATTTGTACATTTACTTTTTTCGACACCATTTACAATAATTATAAATATTTTTTTTAAACAAACAGGTTGAGATTTGCAAAAAAAAAAAAAATTTAAACGTGTCGGGTAACCTACATTTCGCATATTAGTTTAAGAAAGGATTAGTACACAATTATATACAGCACACTTCGATCAAGTGATACAAAAAGTAATTGATTGAAAATAAGCAATAAAAATAATGGAGAAATTAAAAGTAAAGAGTCTGAAATATATATACAGTATTAAGCATACACAAAACATTCGTCACGTACGTTATACGACAAAGTCTTTATATTGAAAAAATAATTAGATGCATACCTATATAATATAATTCATTACTAACCTGTAGGGATCCTGGAGTTCTTCAGTTACAAAGTTCAAATAATTCCATCCTCCGAAAGCGAATAAGCCGGAATAAAATGCATAACCAATATTACCAACATCATAATCACCAGCCCACATATTGTCGAAATTTGTTAAATCTCGTGCTGCCATGGAATATAATCCAGCCAAAATGATTAAAATTAAAGCAAGAAGTTTGGCAGCAGTGAATATATCCTGAATTTTCATAGACACTTTCGTTGACATACAATTAATGGCTGTTAGGAAACATAAACAACCGGCTGCTAGTAATTTAACTGGAAGATCTGGCGGGGTACAATCTTCAAAAAATGGTTTCGCTGTATATTGAGCGAATGTTAAAGCAACTATGGCCTATATTGCAATAAAAAAAAATTTAATGAAAAATTAATTGGGGATATTTTATGAAATATTCAAGTATAGGTACATTTTTAGACCGATTATAATACATTTAGATTAATTTCTTAAAAAAATTAAGGTTCTAAATATATATAACCTAAAACGATTTTTTTTTTAGATTCTAGTTTGATATTGATACATTTTCTTATAAGAAAAATCCTTTTTGTGAAAGCAACTTATTGCATACTTTTTATTTTACATAATTTTTTGTTTTTTCAATTTTCTACATATATTTTATTGAATGATGATTTGATTAATATAGTAAATTGAAATCAAACACTTTCAATTAATCGAATCAAAACAAAAGCTACAATTTGATGAAAATAGTAAACTATTTAATTTAACCCAATAAAAATTGATGACATGAATTATCTCATTTTTCTTTAAAATTAATATTATTAAGTATTTTATCTATATTATTATAAGGATATTAGTAAATGCAATATAATATTCAATCATGTGTATTCATAGTCATACTAATACATTAAAGGTGAAAACACAATTGGGGCGACAACGACGGCGACAGAGATAGCGACTGTCAAAAACCATATATTTGTATGAGAATGAAACAATTGAGGCGATTTTTTTATATGAAAAATCGCTGTCGTCGTCGTCGTCGCCCCAATTGTGTTTTCACCTTAACTTATTACAACTAAATTAATTATTAATTGATACTTAATACTAGGTACTAAGCATACAAACAATTTTAAAGCATTGAAACACTTTGATCAAAAATTTTAGTCTTTTCTAACGAATTATGTTATAAAGAAGATTTGTGAATAGTTATGTGAAGAGAGTTTTAAAATCTTTAAAGAAACTAGGAATCAAGAATAGCATGATTTTTAACACTATTTTAAGTAAATCATTAAAATTTCTTTAATTTGTAGTACATATCAATAAATTTATTTTGATTAAATTTGATTGAAAAATAAAATTATACGCATATTATTTTTTAATTAATGGAAATGATTTTGCAAATACTATATACTTAAATTTTTTTTATTTGAAGGGTTTTCTTTGAATAAAGTTTTTTTTTTGAATTAACAAACCTGAGTTGTTGGTCTTATAATAAGCAAAGCCATCCATAATCTTAAAAATCCAACTAACGGCCCAAAAGCAGTTAATAAATAAGCGTAATCACCACCAGATCGTGTAATGGAAGTACCTAACTCAGCGTAACACAAGGCTCCTATTGTTGAGAGTATTCCACAAGTTGCCCATATAAGTAAAGATGTTCCAACAGATCTGAAATTTAAAAATTTAAATTTATTTATTTCTGTAATTTGACACACATTAGATCAGTCTTATTTGTACATCAGTATACATACGGTCTAGTTAGAATAAAATACATTTTTGATTATGCCTAATCGGAATAAACAAAAATGTAAAGAGTTTAGATTCTATCAACCAGCCGAAAGTCTAAATAATTTTCATATAAATTTTAGTATGTGGGTAGATGGATGTTAATAGCTCAGGATGAAAATTGTCATATTTTATATTTGTACAAGCTAGATGACTAAGTGGTATTGGTATAGTAATATTGAAGGCTTAAAAATACTTCATAAAGTACTGTTCTATATTTTTGTGGTTTTGCTTTCAATTTAATTTTAAAAAACATTATCAGTTTAGTTTTTCAGAATAGAATGTATGTTCATATGTATATGTACCTAGCCAGATATTCATTAATGTATAAATTTTAAAATATATACAAAATAACAACAACTCTGAAGAAATAAGATTTTTAAACATGCAACAGGTTGACTTTTCGTATTCGCCTACTTTTTATTTCGTATTTTTATAGTAGGAGCACAGAATTAGATGCAAGTTTTAAAAAGGGTTATATGTTCGTATTATAAATGTATTATAAATGTACATATAAATATAATACTACGTACTTGAATATTAAAACTTTTGAAAATTAAAAGAAAATGGTATTCCAAAAATAAAAAAGGTTAATTTTTTTATGTTAAGCATATTTGTATATGTATAAAGTAAAAGTGTAAAAGTAAAGATGAGCATTCGTACCAAAAAAATAAACATGTGGTATACCGTATACCTTTTTACATCATAAAATAAATTAAGATTTATTAGGTAGGTATAAAATGAATTTTTGGGATTTTTTATTATAATGTTTTTTTTTTTTTCTGTCTATATGTTTATTTTGTAGTAAATTTCTTAATTCCATATTGGCATAATTACCAAATTTAGCGTACAGTTTTCTCAATCAATATGTTTTACTATAGAACATCTCAAATACAAGTCAATAATTGGATCTAGAGAGTTAAGAATTAAGTATATTGGTCCCATAAATTTAATGTATTGTTTAATAATTTCCAATAACACACCATTTTTTTAGGACTTGGCATGGAAAATTTGAGTTAAGATATTTATATAAAATACACATAACGATAATATACTTACTATTCTACTTCTAATAAAATTTTTCAAGATTAAATCATATTTTTAGCTTTTTAACAAAATATAATTTTTTTTTCTATTATAATTACTTACTCAGTGTAAAAAAATACTCCAGTTGGTGATATGAATATACCAGAGCCAATTATTGATCCAACAATAATACCAACGCCATTCATTAATGTTAATTTCCTTTCCAGCACAATTTTTTTATTATCATCATTATTCAAATCCTTAGTTTGAATTGAATTGCCATCGCCAATCAATTCACCTTTGTCAGTTGTTGTTTTCGGTATTCGTTTTATTTCATTATTTTCAGACATTTTTTAAAGATTTTATTATTTTTAATTCCAACAGAATGCACCTTATTGTGTTTATTCACTATGTATATTTTGTTTTGGTTTTATTTTTTATTTTTTTAAATTGCAAACGTAAATTTATTTCATGTCTAAAAGATGATAAATTAAACTAACTATTAAGGTTTAAAAAATTAGAACTTTTATAAAAATTTATGATAATCATTCAAATTAATCTTTCATTATCACTATGTGGCAACCTAACAAGATTTTTACCATTCTGGCAATCGAAAAAAAAAATACAACTTATCATAAAATAAGTAATAAACCATTTCAAATTGTCACTTTAGCTTTCGATAAGACTATAATTTTGTGATAACGCATAGAAAAAGTTGAATAATTTAAGAATATATGTATAATTAATTATATCATAATCATAAACTTAATAATATTTGCGTTATGCTCAATCATTAATTAAGAATACACAAATATAATCAGTTTCATAAAACATTTATTTTTGCTCGTTTTTTGTTTTATTATTTGACGAAATAAAATACTTTCAAAATATTGATAATTATCAGAGTGTATTAACAGCATTTTCTTTTACTAACACCTTCAAATAAAAATACAAAATAGGTTTTACGAATTTTATAATATTTTTAGTATCCTTAATCAATGGTTCAATTAATTGCCAATTGATATGACCAAAAAATGAAGTCTTATTTGTTTGTTTAAAAATTCTATTTTATATTAATTGACTTACAATTAAGTATGAGAATTGGGTTGCAAATGTTTAATGGAATGCATATACGATTTAGTAAAGGAAACCCCAACAACTTAGCGAAAATGTTGTAAGCTCAAATCTCATCCAGTTCATTTCGAAAAAAAAAATTAATGGTAGGTACAACATTTCTCTATCTCACAGGAAACTAACACTAAACTTCAAAGGAAACAGAAAAATATTTTTTATTTTATATTAGACCTACAGTTTATTTTCATATGATAACAAAATAAGTTTGGAAAATGCTAATTAAATTGTAATAAATAAATCCACTGACGTAAAAAGATTATTTTCGCTTAAATTTAAAATTATTTAAAACTTTTTGAAATTTATAAAAAAAATTAAAATTTTTTTTTTATAAATCCTAAACTAGTGAAAATCTTGTCTCTTGTCACATTGAGTTACAATTTTTAATTAAGTTCTTAACAATTGGCTCATTATTGATCAACTGTTCAAACAATGGTTAACGTATTAAATATGCAATTTTCAGTGCTGAATGGGAATTAAAAGTAAATGCCAAAAAAAATGTATTTGCCCGGTCTATTATCTTGCACAAAACGACAATAATGTCAGTGAATCAAAATTTATTTATTTCTTGCAATCTAATTTCCATAATTTTAATTTCATCGAGCTTAAGTTCTGGCGGATGTCTGGAATTTATTATTTAATTTTATTTATTCAGCTAATTATACACAAAATGATAAAGTGTTTTTTTTTTGTTTATAAGTTTATTCTGTTTCAGAAGATTATTATATTATATTCAAACTTTTTACTTTACAAATAGATATTTTTTTGCCAGCGTGTTATTTCACCAGCGATTGATTTTGCACTGATGGAAGTTATATATATAATATGGAGCATAAATTTAAATTTTAGCTTTTTTAAATAAAACAGTATACAATCAATAATTAATTTAACAAAATAATAATATGATTTTATATTTAAGTACCTATATATGTTATGTTAGCATAAAAATCATATATTATTATCTGATGAAATTTCTCTCAAAAGGAAAGCATTATTACCATGCGGGTAAAATTCACAAGAAATTTTTGTATCTTTTTTTTTTCAGTGAATTTTATTTATTTTATGCAAAAAAATATTTTTGAATGTAGGTACTGTTTACTATTTATAAAAGGATAATTAACATAAATGAATGACAGATTTTAATTTATATGGACGTTTTCTTTCTTTATTAAAATTTATCACAGAATAAAAATAAAAGATATTTTAGATTTTCACTGAGTTTTATTAAATAAGTTTCTGAGAAAACTAAGAATGAAAGACGTTTAAAATTAAGTCTTCGATACTTCTTGTTTGAGTGTTTGAGAGCAAATCACTAGTAATATTATAAAGTAAGGAATATTAAGTGAGGAAAAGTAAGGAATAAGTTCCGTACGTTTCATGGAATTTTTTGCCACTTACATATTCCAAGTTAAAAAATAAACTTCACGAAATGTACAAAAACACAAGTATATTTATATTAATTTTTGAATGAACAACTATCTTAATTCAATGTAGGTACATTTATATATACTTTTTATGATCATTTCAATGAATGTTTGCACTAATTTCTAACCAGTCCGGTTGTATTCCATTTTAAATTTGATTTCTGATGCAATATCAATATGAATAGAAAAATCAATTAAAAAATATATAGGAAGGTATATTAATTTTTTTTTTTCCACGCTGCCGGATTTTCTTATAAATTTCCTGAACCGTATGATTATTTGGCAATAACGCGTTAAGTACTGAAGTTTGTATAAAATAATTGCTATGTTATACTTTTTACCGGCATTTTTTTTTTTTCAGGTTTTTGTTTGGCACATGAGCAATGAGAAAATTATGGTAATGAGAACAAACTTGTTATAAGCGTTATTTTTATTATTGTAACGAAAATATTTCCATTTAATTGATCCTTTTTTCTTAAAAGAATACATGTATATTTTCGATAAGAGAATCCATATGAAAAAAATAATTAAATTACGTCGTAGGTGATTTAGCTATTCAATCTTCATATTTCTTAAAGACAAATAGAAATACATATATTTGTAGATTAAAATAAATATCTGTGGAGTAGATCAATGTTTTTTAACTTATCCAACTATAAGTTCAATTTACTTCAAGAAACTTCAAACTAAAATAAATTTTCGTTTTACTTTTTACGTAACTTTCATTTTGATTATAATATAATATATAATTTAACTTTTTACTTTTTGTGAACATAATTTTGCACCATATTAAAAATTATACTAAACATAAATATATTTTTTAAATTTTATGTAAATAACAACATAATGTTGCTTAAATTAAAGAAGTATCTTTTTTTTACTCAGAATATTGAATCCCTTTAATGGTTGATGTAACTAGATAATATTTTTTCACATATCTCATTTTATTTAGTTCGAGAGTTACGAAATTTTGTGTATAATGTTTTGTTTGAGAAGAGCATTCTAAATTTTCAAAATGTTTATTAAATTAATACGCATGGCATTGATTAATAGTGACGTAATTTTATATCAATTACGTATTTGAGAATTTTATGTTTCATTTAATTTAAACGTATTTTCCATATACATAATCCTACATACATATTTAACACAAAACAAAAACGGAGGGGAATACTTTTATGTTAAATTGAAATTAATATACCCTACCTAACTTACGTAGCTTTTTATTTGTTTTTAATATTAAAAAAAAAAAGAAGAAATGAAATGGATAATTAACTTAATTATTCAAACGCCCATTATATTGCACTATCAATTGACAGTCTGGCAGTGAAAATATGGGAAAGGTCAAGAAAAAATTAATTTATTTTAATTAGCATAATAAAATTGTTCTAAAAATATTTATATGACTTTCATTTTAAACAAAAAAAAAATAATTTATTTTATTTTTGTACTAAATTTATTAAAATTGATTTCGGATTGTTTTCAAAAAAATTTTTATAGGATTATTTTTTATTATTTCCTCTTACAATTTAAAATATTCTAAAAAATATTTATTTCTCAGCCCTAGTTTTGTCTAACTTGATTATAACTCGATCATCAATGATTTCATAAATAAATATACTTAATCTCGATAATTTTTGCTATGCACATTTTTTACGAATTTTTTTTTGATATTAATTCTTTTATTAACGAATTCAACATTATTTAAAGAAGCAGCATAATGAACTGAATAAATTTATTGTGAAACCCTAAATATGCAAAAAAAATTTCAAATTCTTGGAATTTTATTTTAATGAAAGCATTATTGAAAATGAGTAACTTCCCCCTTAGTTTTTTATACTGCAAGATTTTAAATTTAAAGTATTTATTCAATGATAACAATTAGTTTTTTATTTCTACGAAAACTTCTTATCGATCGATTCCTTCGATAGTTTTCTTATTTTATATTATTATATTTAATGATTCTTTTTTGTTTATTTGTTTTTTTTTTTTGGTATTGAATGAATATAATAAATTATATTAATATAAAAATGATAATGAAGTATCAGCAAAAAATTGAAACTAAATAAATTACATAAACATAACATAGATGGATGATTTTATCTTAGAAGGAATTATTAATACTAAAATTTTAATTATTTTGATTAAATCGCATTCGAAATTCAAATGCAGAAAGTAGTAGTTTTTTATTTTTTCAAATTTTCTAACACGATATTATTTTTAAAATAAAAAAAAAAAAGGTTTTTAAACCCCAAAGCTACGGAAACGATGGTTTTAATAAACACTATCAAAGTTCATTTTTTTCTCATATTCTGAAAAAAAAAAATAAAAAATTTCAATCATTAATTCTCCCCATATAAATAATTATTTTTCCATCTATTTTCTTTCAAATATACAGATTAATAAATAAAATAAAAAAAAACTAAATACCCTCGTCGCCCGGTGACTGACTTTTCAAATTTTTGGAAACAAAATTTGTACATAGATACCTGAGAATAGAGAATATAAAAAAAATGAAAGTGAGATATACATATTTCAAATTAGTATAATATCTTTAAAATTTTTCTATTACAAAAATATAAAAGAAGAAAATTTTAAATTTTTCTCGTGTAAAAAAATGTACACAAAATTTTTTTTTCATATTGTATCTACTAAATATACATAATCACAT
Source organism: Hybos culiciformis (assembly GCA_964007475.1). Lineage (NCBI taxonomy): Eukaryota > Metazoa > Arthropoda > Insecta > Diptera > Hybotidae > Hybos > Hybos culiciformis. Next base: position 143,938,338 of record OZ023273.1, on the reverse strand, counting down.
TTTACACATATATTTATATAAATGTACAGGTTAAGGGAAAAAATAAGTTTTACATTTTATGTAAGAATTTCCACCAGTTTAAGCAGCTGTCAACCATCTGATTTAGTTTCAAATGTGTAGATAAAAATTTGTACAACTTTTATTTTAACACAATGAAAAAAAAAATAAAAAATAAAGGAACAACTATGTACAAATGTTGAATGCAACACTTAGAGGAAAATTCTATAATGACCATTATAATTTATAATAACAATAAAAATGTTGTGGTTCTGAGTGAAAGTGTGGTGGAAATAGTAAAAAAAAAATTATATATATATTAATTATATACATAAAAAATGTTCTGCCTGGAAAATTTTTTTGTTTTTTTTTTTGCTTAATAATCTTATATTTTCAGTATACCCTATCATAAGGAAAAATTTGTAAAATTTTCACAGTGCGTAGGCGGTTGTTGTAGACAGACGTAGTACCACGTGAAAATACGCTTTATTTTCTATCTTTTATTATAAAAAAAAAATAAAAATAAAAATATTTATGAAAAAGCTAAAAAAAAAAAAAAAGAAAATAATAATATAATAAAAAAAGAAAACATAATCAGGATAAAAATACTACCTTGTAATTTTATTTTTTTTTTATTGACTTAAAAAAAAATTATAATTAAAATATTAGGTACATTGTCGTAATTTTGGTACATTTTGGATAAGCTTTAAATGATTTTAAAGGAGGAAAAAAAATAAAAAAAAAACTTTTTTTTATTTATTGGTTTTTTAGAGGTAAATGAAAATTTTGGAAAATCAAAAAAAAAAAAAAAGGAAAAGTTATATAAGTAGGGAAATTCATTTTTCAATTTTTCTTATTTGCTTTAGGATTTTTTTTTTCTAGTTTTAATGTTTTGAAAATCAAAATTTTTTATTTTCTTTTTATTCTCAATTGGAAAAAAAAACTTGTTTTAAAAAAAATAACTAGGTACCTTATCTATAACTAAAATCGAGATTTTTACAGGGTCTAATTTTCTATATAAAACTAATATACATAATACTGTATCTATGTGTACAAAAATTCAATGTAGCTGTATCTATAATTATGTGTATCTAAAAGTACCTTAAAATTTCGAGGGCCTGGACTTAATGAAAAATTATATGCTTTGTTGATAAATTTGACTGCTGGTTCATCTACCAGGCTACGAATCCAGAAAAAAAGGAAAAAATTTATATACACACAATTGTCAGGTTAAGAATTCATGTATCAATAGACACAAAAATATTATTAAGCATATTGTTAGTGTTAATATTAATAAAAATAAGGGAAAAAAACCTAAGAAACTGCTACTTATTTTATTAAACTTTCTCATGCAAGTTGAAGCTTCAGATGAACTCAACTTCCATTCAAATTTTACGTATTCACTATTGAAGTTTTTAATCGCTTTAGAATCTTAGATGCACATAGTTTTCTAATTTATATAAAAATAAATTTTAGATTATCAAAGCTGAACTTGCAAAATCGTCTAGGTTTTATTTTTGGGGCAACAGAATTCTTTCTGAGTTCACTTGTACACTTAGGTTAGATTAGGTTGGGTTGAAACGGACGAGGAATATTGCGATTCCTCTGCACATAGTACTACTCTACCCGTTATACCTTTTACAAAATTATTGTCCCTGGCTTGTGTTTCTCTATTTGCCTAACAATTCTCGTCCTTCTGTTCTGGAACGTCGAGCACTGACAGAGTACTTGAGATAACGTTTTAGACGTCAAAATCCGAAACTCGTGGTTCCTGAAAATATGTTCTACATAAAAGACAGTGGATAATCGCAAATCAGTTTTGTTAGATTTAACGCTATTTAGATCCCCCCAAATCTTTGTTGTTGCTTCCTTCGACTTATACCCTTAACTTCACCTATAAAATAATATCTCATTTAATCGCAAAACTACCCGGGAATATAGTGAGCAGAACACATACAACTTAATATGCAAAAAAAAATAAATATCGATTTTTTTATACCCTGGGAAATATATATTTTTTTTACTTAGATTTTTCCGTTGTCAACAAAAATTAAATTAAAATATAATCGTACCTAGTAGGTATCTATCTACAAAATATAATATGTATGTATATTTTTTAAGTTAGCTAACAATCCTGGGAATAAAATAAAAATATTTTTGTGAAAAATTTTTCATTTAATATGAATTTTCATTCCAGAATCAATAGACTGGGAATATTTTTTATTTTTTTTTTATAATATTTTTATTTGGTTATATGAAAATTTATGTATATATTATATACATTTTTCTTTTTGGTTTCTTTTTCGCTAGGACTATTAATATTTTTTTTTTCATCTTAAATGTATCTAATAAATTTAAGATAAAAATTGACCATAAAAAGGAAATTAAGTATTTGAAAAATATCAAAAAACAAAAATTTCTAAATAATAAAAAATATTTGAACCATCAAGGGTACACAGAATTATTATTATGAAGTTAATTAGAGATATTTTAATATTCTTTAATTTTGTCCTTTTTATATAAAATATTTTGTTTTTTTTTTTTTAAGAAAAACTCACCCCTTTTTTTTTTAGATAAATTTCAATTTTCTTTTTGATTTATAATGGTGGTTGGCAAATAATGTATGAAATTTTTTTAAGCAGCTTAAATATTATTTATAATAATTATATTACAGAAATGAATGTTATAAAATGAATAAATTTTGAATATAATTTAAAAAAATTTCTTTCCCTTTAAATGAATTTATTTTGTTTTCTTAATCGTATAATATTTGAGAAACCTATTTTGCGTGTTTTATTTTGTGCTTGAAATTTTTGTACGCAAAAAAACTCAATATTTTTTTATTTTATTTTTTGCTTTCAGAATTAGAAATAAGAAAAATTCGATAAAAATCATGTCTCACTTCATTAGGATAAATTAAATTTTAAGTTTAATGTATGCAGGTTGCAAAATATTTATAAAAACAAACGTTTACCCTTATCTACGTATACCCTTATCCAGTGCTGAGCTGTGGAATTATTATCAGAGGGCTCGCATTCAAGATTTCATAGATTCACAAAAAAAATTATTATTTTTTTTTTACCTGCATTTAATATTTTGAATAGTTTAGTATATATACATATATGTATAAAATATTAAAATATTACATTAAAATTTAGGCGATCGTTTAAATTTAAAAATATAAAAGGCGGGACTTTTATTCAGTAGTATACAAAGTCAAACATTTCTATATTAACTTTACGATTTTTTTATTGTATCAAATAATGTACTAATATTTTAAATCGATATTTTCGATACTTTTTCGCAAATTGTTACATCCAAAAATTTTAATATTGGGTTAAAACAAATATCTTTTAAAATTATCAAAGGGCTCGCGTATTTTTTAAAGTTTATCCGAGGGCTCGCAAATTTTTTTTAAATTTATCAGGGGGCTCTTGCGAGCCCGTGCGAGCCCCCTTCAGCTCAGCACTGCCCTTATCTATGTATAAGTTTTCAAATTTGAAAATTTACAACGATGTACGAGATAAACTATAATGTTAAATATATATCCATCCCATTTAAAAAATGCCACAAGTTCCATTTAATTTCTATGTAAAAAATGACATAATGCTCATTCTGTAATAGTATAATTTTAATCGAACAAAATATAATAATAATGGTTACTTATTACAACATGTTCATTATATTTTTGAATTTAATAAACAACCGAAAAATATATTTGAGTCCTCAGGATTCAGGACAAATAATACAACAAGCGAAATTGCCGGTGAAAAATAATATAGTTTAGGATAGACGATATCAATTCCGCTGTTTAGGAAACTTTGACAAAAATTTAAAAAAAAAATCAAAAACTAAGAAGAAGTTTTTAATATTTATTAAATTTTATTTTTAATATAAAATAAAAGTTTTTGTAAAAAATATTTTGTAACTAAGGCAATCGTGATACAACCTTCTTTTGCAGTAGTATTTAAATTTAAATAGTATTATTAGAAAAATCAAAACCGATTCAAACTAATCTCTGTCAAGTGTTACTTTTTCATATAAATATTTAACATATTTTTTAATTTTTCAGATTTTTTTGAAATATTCGGACAGTAACTATGGTATCAGTCAACTCAAATAATCAATTAAATAATTATTTAAATGAAAATTTTTCTCAAAATGGAAAAAGGTGAGACGATACTTAATATAAAATCACTAGTAATAATATAAATTTTCAAAAATCAAAATAGGGCTAAATCTTAAAGAATTCGAAGTTGAAAATTCAAACTATCGTGATGCTAGCTTTAATCATCAACATCGATACAAATAAAATTTTTATTTTTAGATATTTACGATCGGGATCATTAGCCCTGCCAAATGATTCTTTACTTGATTTATATGACAAACAGCAGGAACAATGTAGTTCATCGACCTTATTACCAACATCTAATTTAAATCAAATACGACGGCATTCTTCACACTGTTGCCAGTCGATGGAAGATAAAAAACATCATATATAACAACAACAGAAACAGTCAACCAATGATAATAATTCAATTGGATCTAACGCAACCTATCAAGTAATTTAATAGTAACTGATTTAATAAAAACCACTTAAATTTATAAAGGTTGTTTTTTACGATTTGAGAGTTATTTTTTACAATCGTAAGGCCGCTGCTATTGACACGTATATTGAAATAAACTTTTGTTTAAAAATAAATTTCATTGGAATTTACACTACTCGTATTCTAAAATTTGAAAATGCCAATCAATACATCATCATTAAATACAATCAAAACATTCAGGATTATATGCTTTCAAAAAAAACTAACCGCATGATGATATACCGTTTATGAGATATTTTGTTTAAAAAAATTAACTAAAAAAACTAACAATTCTTTAAAATTTTTTGCATTTCTAATTTTGTGGTAAAAATAATATACACAGAACTGGGAGCAGTATATAAACAATATATAAAAATTGTATACACTCTAAATTTAATGCTTCTAATCATGTTAGTCTTAGGTCTTATCACACTACAAATTCTTTTTTTTTCTTCAAACTTATATTCTTTTAAAATCATTTTACTCCCATGTTTAATTGATTTTACGATTCTTTCTAATAATTTAATAAATTTTCAGAGAAGCATGATGAATCATCAGGACAGTTCTTCCAATAATAAAGAGATGAAAATCACAGAGAAAGCTGCAAAATCAGTTTCAAGGATGATGGAAGACTCATTGCCACCACCTATTCCAAAAAGAATTTTCAAAAATAGTTCAAATGGTAAGATAAATTTTAAAAATTCACAAATTGAAATGATTTGGTATACTAAGAATTTGGAGGAAAAATTAACCTGAATTTTGCTTTTCTTGTATTAAAAAATTTAAGTATAATTATTCCTAAACATGAATGTTTATATTATTTTTTATCTTGTTTATTTTGTTAATTATTAAGATAAAAAATTTATTTTCAGACAATGATCAAAATCATAATCATAAGCAAACCATTAATTTAAACGAAGAATACCAGAAAAATCAACAAAGAAGTAGTAAAAATAAATCATCTCATAATAGTGAATTTCATAATAGCAAAAGGATCGAGTATTTGACACCAATGAGCAAAGATGAATTGCTTAAACACTACGTGCAAGAAGAAAAATTTAAAAATTATTATCGACATATTGTGCAAAATATTAAATGCGATGATCAGATTTCAGATGATGATCGCAACAGTTTGGAGAATTCAGTATTCGAAGAAGATATGCCTTCGTTATACTATCATTATCAGAAAAATAATTTGAACAGCATATCGCCAAAAGGGAGTAATTCAATGTTCAGTTCATCTATGAATGAAAATGATGTTTTCACAGCTCAACAAATAAACGGTTCAAACATAATTTCATCAAAACATTTACAATCAAATCGATCCTCAAGCGATTCAAATAAATCTCAAGGCACCAATGACACTGGTTATCGTAGTCGATTCTCTTCTGTTGACACTGAATCATCATTAGAAAGTTGTTTAACAGAGAAAACTATTGATTCACCACTTTCGAAAGAATCATTTAATATTGATTTTGGCAAGCAATCAGATCAAAACTATAGCACTTATTGTAATTATTCCAGTGAGCAAAAGCGAAATTCTAGAAATTTACCTGTTGTACCATTGCGAAATACAAGCATTAGGAAACATAAGTTAAAAAATCCTGGTATGAATGAAGAAGATTCCAACAATAAATACGTACGACAACCTCCAGTTCCTCCATCAAGATCTCAATTATCAATAGAATCAGTTGATTTTCAAGGTTTAAATAGTATAACAACCGGCAGAAAGCTACCAAATATATCCTTGAAGCAAACAACATCACAGAAATTGCGTGAAAAATTTGGAAAAAATTGTCCTCCACCTCTTCAATATACAAATAAATTACAACAACGTCAAGATTCAAGTCTGTCAAGTGATAGTTATTCTATGACCTCATCACCAGGTTATAATACAAAAAATGGTATGGAAACACCTTTGATCCAACATCCTGCTAGAATAAACAAATCCGCCACAGCATCAAAGACAACTGAAAATACCGGAGAAAGCTTTCCTTCCCGAGAAAAACGAACTAATCCACCACCATTACCAAATCGAGTAACTATACGTCAGGATTCAACAATTTCAAGTGACAGCTTAATGTCTACGTCTAGCCCAGGTTATAATACTGAGGCTCCACTGTTGCCCTCAATGAAAAAAAGTATTAACGGTATTTGAAAAAATTTCAATATATCAAAAATTTTATTATGTAAAATTTTATTATGTAAAATTTTTAAATTTTTAGGAAAACAAACTCTGAAAATTTCAAATGATATAATTCAAGAGTATCAGGATCAATTGACAGATTCATCTTCCCCAACAATCAAAAATACTTCTACGCCAGCTAGTTTACAAACTGTTGTTAGATTTGAAAATGGTACTTCTAATATGTCTCTCCAGCACAGGGTTAGTTCGGTTAACGAAAAAGTTATACTCATTACAATATAACATATTAAAAGCTTTCACTTTAATTTTTTTCTTCTATTGCCCAGATTTTAAATAGACGGAAGAGTTCAGTTTCGACGCCCATAGTAAGCAACCGCTTGAAATTTCGCCTTATTCAACTTTTAATAAATGCATTAGCCTTGTTAGCGATCGCTGGTAAGCACTTTTTATTCTGTTATGCATTTTTGCAGCAGTAAAAACTTTTATCATTTAACAGGAGGTTTAGTTGCCTATTTCAATGCTTATCCAACAATAAAATTCATCAATAAAACTATTATAACCCCTATAAGAATTCAAGAGCCCACTGAACCAAATCCAGGTAAGATGTTTTTAATAATTTTGTAGTGTATTGTTACACCTAAATAAATGTTTAATTTTTTAACTTAGTTGCAAAAAATCCAGCACCCGGTATTTGTTTGCCCATAATCGTAAAGTTTTGTCAAACGCCACATGTTCCGTATAATTACACAGTTTTTCCAAATTACATAGGACACTTTGGACAGCTTGAAACACAAGTGGTATGTTTTTTAAAACAATTTATTAAGTATATTAGCAGTAAATACAAGAACAACGTTTCACTTTCCGTCCGGATTTTAAATTTAAACCTTTTACCAACAGAAATACCATTACGAAGTAGCAATAAATTGTATGTTTGTATTCTAACTTAATGCTACGCTACAAGCTTGTAGTTAAATATTTCTATTAGATAAATACATGCTTGAAAGTGTGAGGCTGAAATTGTTTAATCTTAATACTTGCATGACTGTAATTGTATTTATTGAATGGTTTATTTTTAATTGCTTTAGGATTTAGAGGCATATGATGCCTTGGTTGATGTACGATGCTATGAACTAGTGTCACTATTTTTATGTACTTTATTTGTACCAAAATGTGGCCCAACTGGTACAACTGTTCCGCCATGTAAATCTTTGTGTATCGAAACAATGAGACGCTGTGGTTTCTTTTTTGATGTATTTGGATTGCAATTACCAGATTATCTTGATTGTAATTTATTTTTGGATCATAAAAATCCTGATGAATGTGTTGGATATCAAGAAGTCAAGGATATTATGCGTGAAAATATTAATCCTTGTAAGACTAGCTAAATTATTATATAAAATTATTATCTTCTAAAGTCAAAAAATTTTAGCGTGCAGTGGATTTTTATGTGATTCAACTCGCTGTATTCCAAACGATTGGCGTTGTGATGGCCACGTCGATTGCTATGATCAAACTGATGAATCTAACTGTGACAGTTGTGACAAGAATTCCATTTATTGTGGCGAGGGTCGGTGTATGAGTCAGAAACATATGTGTGATGGTAAATTTGATTGCCCATATGGACAGGATGAAAGAAGTTGTGGTAAGTTTTATTTGAAATAAAATTGCTGTAAAGACTGTGTGTTACATTTTAACTTTGATTACTTACATTTTATATGCTCTGTAATAAAAATATGCTTTCTAGTTCGATTGAGTGAACGAAATGGTGATGTCGGTAAAGGAATCCTAGAAATTTATAGAATAAATGGAACTTCTAAGGATTGGACACCAGCTTGCATGACAAATTGGGATAACACGTTCTCACCACCGGCAATTTGCTCAATGCTTGGATATGATTCGGTAAATCATCATCAACTTTCAAGTAATTTAAATAATGTTACCACAGTACATCGCCGAAAAAATCCGAACTTCTTGAGAAAATCATATAACATGATGGAAGAATTTATAAATTGTTCATCTAATAAAACAAATTATCCCATTATTGAATTAACTTGCAGCAATTATGGTAGGTGCAATGAAAATAATTAAAAGAAAAATTAATTCAATGCCAATCCATCTAAATTTTTTGGAAATATAAAAATAAAAAAAAATATATAATTTTAGAATGTGGAAAAATTCCGAACAAAAAAAGAAGATTATCCAAGAGAATTGTAGGTGGAAGTGTTTCAAAGCCTGGTGATTGGCCATTTTTAGCAGCTATTTTGGGAGGTCCAGAAGAAATTTTTTACTGCGCTGGGGTTTTAATATCAGACCAGTGGGTTCTAACAGCCTCGCATTGTATTGGAAAGTAAGAAATATTGTAACGAATAAATTCATTAAAGTTCATGATTTTTATTTTTTTTTAGTCACACTTTGCGTGATATTAATGATTGGACAATACAATTAGGAATAACAAGACGCAATTCACATGCATATTATGGTCAAAAAGTAAAAGTCATAACAGTGATTCCACATCCACAATACAACACGGAAATAGCTCATGACAACGATATTGCGTTATTCCAGGTATTTTTATTGTTACAGTGTTGTTAAATGCGTTCGTTAGAATGCTATTGAGTCCTTATGTTATCAATAATTTTGTGCTTCTGAATTCAAATTTAACAGAATCTTTTACAATAGTTTCTGTTCTAACTAAATTAAGATAATAATTGACAATTATAATGTTTATGCTCTTTTTATTTGACAGCTTTCTAAGAGAGTAGCTTTTCATGATTACTTACGGCCAGTTTGTTTACCACCATCTAATCAAGAATTAAAGGCCGGTACTTACTGTACTGTTATTGGTTGGGGGAAACGTGAAGATAAAAATCGTAAGTTAATAAAAGTACTTTGGTTTCAAAATTACAAATTTTAAAAATATATTAATTATTTTATAAGTTAATCGAAACTCGGTGTCTAATGCTAATACTGCTTCTTATGAATTATCTGTTAATGAAGTTAAAGTTCCTGTTATCAAAAGAGAGATTTGTAATGAATGGCTGGAATCGTTGAATGTTACTGAAGGTACATTTTTCATTAAAGTAGATACGATTATATTTATATTTAACAATTTTCATTATGAAATATTCATAATTTTTATTATTTTCTAGGTATGATATGCGCTGGTTATGCTGATGGTGGTAAAGATGCTTGTCAAGGTGATAGCGGTGGTCCTCTTTTATGCCCATATCCTGGAAAAAGAGATAAATGGTTTGTTGGTGGGATTGTTTCATGGGGAATAATGTGTGCACATCCTCGTTTACCAGGTGTTTATGCCAATGTTTTTAAATATATCCCTTGGATTAAAAATGAAATTAGTAAATATAATAATAAAAGAGACAATAAAAAAAATAATCATAAATTATAAGAAAATTGTGACAATAAATAAATATTATTAAATAAAAACCATATATAGAAAATTTTACAAATAAATATAATTTAAATATAAACTAAAATAAAAAGAATAAAATTGTGACAATAATATTATATTATACAAAAAATTATACATAAAAAATATGTAATAGGTATAAAAACATTTAATCTCAAAAAAAAAAAAAATTATTCCAAAATATATTTATTATTTACAATATTTATAAACTTATTAAACAAAAAATAAAAACAAACAGAAAGATCAAATAAATTAAAATATATCGAAGAAATTCCAAAATAGGAAAACTTTATAGACCTTATCTATTATATATGTATATTTCTTTGATACACTATATTAGAAATTTTTATGAATGAAAGCTTTAAATATTTATTATTAAACTATTTATTATAATTTTATATAATAAATTATAATAAACTTTATTATTATGTTTTCGGGATCATGATACATGTTCCATTATAAACAAAAAAAAAAATTAAAATAAAAAATTAAAATAAAAAAGTTGACAATAATCTAATGACAATAAAAATTAAAAATTGAAATTTAGTCAATTTTTTCGAATTTATGTATACACAATATACTTAATGTATGTATATCTAAAAATGCTTGCAATATTAAATATGTGCGATTGGTGTTAAAATAATCATTATTATTAAAAATATTATAAAAAAAATATAATATTATTATTTTTAAATAATATTATAAAAAAAAAATCTCCATAATCTCTTGAATTTGAAAAATCTTGTAATAGGACAAAAGAGATAGTTATTATCAAAAACATATTTTTTCAATGTGGAAACACTACGAACATAATAAACTTGCTTATGTGATATTTGAAAAAGAAAATTTGTTTTTAGTTTGTAATGATGCTAGAATGTAAGTTTTCCTAACATAATTATCCACTATTATTTTATAAATAACTAAAATTGAATTATCTGTTATTTCAAACCGAACTGTATTCTATTACCCTTTTTAATTTTTTTTTCAATTAAAGATATCAATGAAAGAAAATAGTACCTTAAAATTTAATTATTTTATTTTTCCACTTATAAAAAAAATTTCATGTTTTAAAAAAGAAAAATATAACATTATATACTCAATACAAAACAATGTGTTTTATATCAGATACAGAGTTTATATAAAATTATTAGGTTTAGGTTAAAATTATTTAAAAAAAAAAAAAAAGAAAATGTGTAGTAATGTAGTGTTCAAATCAATGTGTTGATATTTATATTTTATAGAAATATTTTATAAAAATGATAAATGAATTTTTATATATATATAATGTTAGAAAAAAAAAAGTAATTTGACAAATAAATAAAAAAAAAAAGTAAATACAAATTCACAACCCAGTATAATTTGTGCTTCAATTTAAAAAAAAAAGGAGCTTTCAAATAAAATGACATCAAGGCAAAATTTATTTAAATATAATAAAAAATAAACTAGTTCATATCAGAAATATATACATATAACGTTTCATATCAAAAATAACTAATTATTATGTAGTGTGTTACACTGTGTTTTATAAAAAATATTAGAAATCTTTATAAAGAAATAATTATTACTAAACAAATTTTTTATGTTTATTAAATTTATTGTTTATGATTTTCCTGAATTTTTTTAGATAAAATATTCCATTAAAGTAAAGTCAAGAATGAATTTTCACTTATGCTTCTTAACGATCTAATTTTACATAAATATATCAATATGAGATATGATTTTTTTTTGGATGAAGTTCCACTTTGTGTTATTCAATGAACGCGTTTTTATGTAATTCAATAAATGTTTTTAATTGTTAAAAAATAAGGAAATGTTGGCAAGTGAGAATATAATCAAATATCATTTCAAATCAGATTGAATAAGATCAATTGCTAAAACTGTTGATACCTTAACAATGCAGGTACCGTTAAGATTAATAATTGTGATTAAGTCAATTGTCTAAACGAATATGATCTTTTTAAAGATTTATAATATATGAATTTGTTCCTTTATCATTTCAAGTCAATTTATATTAACAACAAGCGGCAACGTTTTTTTTTTATATAATAGCTCCTTACAATAACATGAACATAATTTAATCTAGTCACTATTTAAGGCAATACTCTATAAAAGAGTTGATGTATAGACTAGTAAATGAAGTTAATATAATAATAATAATAATAATACAATTTGTAGTTAAAATATTCTTCTGAATAAAAAATAATTTGTGAAAGGATCTGAATTGCCAAAGGGTCAATAGACCTTTATATATTACAGAACTATTTGTTTAATGATGATGAATTTTATCTCAATCAACGTTTAATTTTATCTCTCTTTTTAATTAATTATTTTTACTTTTTCGAAAAAAATTGAAAATGTTCTGATTTGATTTCGTATGTACACTATTCAAATTTTCATTACTAAATAATTAATAATAAAAACTATAAATATAAATAGAAAAAAAAAAACTTTTACAATATAAATCAGAAATTATGTTTCATTATGGCCTAAAAATACATAGAATTAAAAAAAAATATTGTTTTGTGAAACTGAAAACAATACTAAAATTTATTTCATAAATGTATAATTTTTGAAAAATTTCTTGAAAGTGAAGTGCAAACTGGACTACTCCGTATTGGATTACGTCAGTAGTTCGATGATACGGTAGTTCGCTGACATGGCAGTTCGTTGACATGGTAGTTATAAAAAATAATTGCAGATTTTTTTTTATCAAAATTTCATACTTAAATTAAAGACAACCTCCATAACCTAGACAATGAGAAGTATAAAAGTCCAAAAGTTTTCACACTTCAATTCTTACTGTAATCTACTCATTCTACTCATGTATTATGAGAGGAAATATATTTAATAAAAATTAAAATTATTTTATAATATTATTTTAAATCTTGAAAATTATAATAATTATATTGAAATATGTACTTCTAATTGTAAGCAAAATGCACGTTAACTCAAATTTTTTTTTAAATTCAAACATTATTTTCTTCATTTTAATTTTGAAAACAGATATTAATGTATGAATGTATGTATATTAATGCCTAGTTTTAATAAAATCATATTAATTTGTAAACAAAAATTATGATGGAACATCAAAAACTATTTTTTGGTCAATTACATGCAAAATATTTGCAATGTATTTGCAATCAATTAGATAAATTTAATATCACCGTGTTATCGCGATTAAAAATAAAGATTTTAATTAGCAATAATTTTTATATTTTCAGATTTTCCAAACGAATAATTTTCTATAATTAATTTCAAATTGTTCAGGATTCATTTTTAATTATAATAATATGCGAAATAAACATTATCAATATGATAAAATAGTGTAAACATTTAGAATTTTGTTGTAGGAGTATACATACTAATAATAAAATTAACGCAATGAATGTTGTAGCCCAGGCATTTTAATGAAGTCTATGTTCAAAAATTAAATATGTAATAAATATGTAATAAGGCCAGCCTCTTTAGTTTATCTTAAAAAACCGTTCACATTATTTATTTATCAAAGTTTGTAAAAAAATAAATGTTAACGAAGTTGTTTCATAAATTTGTGCAAAATTTTTATTTTCTTTCAACTTGAAGTGATTTTGATGTATCATTTCTTATCACTTACTATAATACTGTTAACCATACAAGCTGTATTTCATTAAAGTAATATTATTTTTGTTTAAAGTTTAAAATTTAACCTTCAAAGAAATTATGTTATTAACATTTTTGATATTATTTAAAATACAAGAAATATAAAGATGTACGTACACACATTTTTCTGATCGTGGCGAATAATAATAATTCATTTTTGATTTTTTTTTCGGGGAATTCAATAATTTAAAAAATAAATCATATTGTTTTTTTCAAGTATAATAATTATAGAAAATTATTCATGTTAAATAATAACCAGCTTTGTTTAAAAT
>OZ023273.1:143700071-143924071 GCA_964007475.1 Hybos culiciformis | reverse complement strand
AAAAAAACTATCTACCTATTAATATTTAGTGATAGGAAATTTATAAACTTTTTATGGAAAAAAAAAATTTGTTTATTCGTCAATCAAATTTGATTTAGAAGTCAATGCCTAAAAAATTTAAAACTTATTTTAAAAAGAAAACACTTTCTTCGTTAAAATCAAAGCATAAATTACGAGTGCTAATATAATTTTTTGTACTCTATTGATTGATGTCCGGATAGACTAGTAGTTCGAACGTGCACATATTTCCACAATTCTAGTTCTATTAATATTCTGAATAAATATGTTAGGCGCATCAAAGGAACACATGTTTACACAATCAACTCAAAAGTACACGTTTACTCACATAATTATATCACTAACTCTTTCGATATTATGAAATTTATTTAGTCTGTAACTTGTGACATTATCAACCTGTCTTAATCTTAAACAATCGTCTAACAATTATATTATCCTCATTTCAGATAATATTTTTTTTATGTTTTGTTTCTTGTAATGATTAAAATAATATAAAACTGTTAGATGATGTCTTAAAGTTATGTGACTTTGTACATTGACAATAATTAAATTTTCAATATTTCTCTCATGAAAATTGTGACATTCTCTGCATCTTTATTAATAAAGAATATCCGATAGTAATTTTTTTCGTCTTTTGGTTGACGATTTTTTTTTTAAGTTAAATAGTGCATATTATGTTTATGATGAAAATATTATGTTTATAATGAGAATGTAACGCACATAGATATTACATATTAAAAATACATATATATTTATATACATTGTAAATGTAAAACTTGAATGAAAAAGAAACTAAATAAATTATGTTTTGTAACAAGTGCTATAACATACGTATTCTTTATTTTATTATTTTTCAATTATTAAGGAAATCGAAAGAAAATTTAGATTATTTTCTTTAAGTATTTCTATATGTACAGAATCATTCATTTTCCGATAACAGAGCAAATGTCACCCATTACTGAATCTAAAAGATCAAACAAGTAGGTTGGACGCTGTATGAGACTGATTTTCTTCTTAAAGTTTGTGCTATTTTCTTGTAACAAAGAAAAGGTAATTTAAAATTTTGTGCAAGTTATAGTAAGCCAACATTTACGTCAAAAACCTAGTCAAATTACAAACTAAAATTTGATTTAATTTTCATTATTAATAGAATCAATGTTTCATTCTACTAGTTTTATAGTCTATAATACTATAATTCTAAAAGATTTGTTTATACCATATAATAAGTTGTTATCGTTATATTATAATATTATCGTTATAAAATATATAATATATCGTTATTACATTGAAATAAAACAAAAAAAAAACAGCTCCATACGAATACATAAACATTTGTTTGTTTTTGTTTTACAATTATATTTTTTATGTTTCTCTTAACATCACGTCGTATTTCTTTTTTTTTAAATAAAACCAAAACGCTAAAGAAAATAAATTTATTTTGAGTATGCACACAATTACTATGAAAATGGAGCTAATCTACATTTTTTTTTTTGCAACAAAAAATATTCACTTTTGTCAGTCTGTTATAAAGTTATATTTGCCTTTTGGTATAATAATAGTGTATGACTATAATAATAATATTGTATACACTATTATTCGATTATAGTACTTATTGGATTCCCCGTAGTCCATTTTATAAGTAAAACTTCTATCCATTCTTGAGAATCTTTATCCTACCATGTTTTATGTTATAAATATGAAAATGTTGCATATCAATTTTATATGAAACTTCATACTTAAATGCGTTTTACTCAAAACTATTATTTTATTATACTCACGAGTCACGATATTTGATATAGTATTATGTTAATAAGTATATGAAAATGATGAAATTTCTGTCCTGTTTATCTACTCCTCATATATTGCTCAAATAATAAGATTAACATTTTTTTTGTATCTCAAAAAATTTCTGTTAAAACTTAAAAGTAGGATAACTTGAAAAAAAATTTTGAACATAATAAAATTGTGTTTGTTTTATATATATGTATATACCTATATAATATATATATATATATACTTTCAGATAGTATATTAAATCCACACTCTGCTCTTTGTTCAATTTGTTACTAGGAATTCATTTTACAAAAAATAAAATATTATTATTTTGCTACCTGGAAATTCTGTTGACTTAATTATAACATAGAGTGAATATCGCAATAATGTTAAAATAACTTGAAAAAATTCCACTCACTCACTTGCTTGCGCAGGTAGGTAACAACAATAAAAAGTTTTCTGTTTATCTATCTTTACTACTTATTTCAAATTTGAATTTAATATCAATTATATTTTTATATAAAGGGATGAAAATTAAGTAGTAGGTAGAGGCTAGACATTCCTTTTATTTTTGTCAAATCACATCAATCTATAATGAACACTTGGTAGAAAAAGTCTTTTTTGTTCATCATGTTCACGGTTGTCTAAATAAAAACTTTTTTTGGGAAAAACATTTTTTTTTTTTCAAAATTATTTTTTGAGAAAAATCTAATTTTTGAATAAGTCTGCATCTGCATATAGTCGGTTTGAATGCCGCGTCACAGAATTAACCAGAAATGCCATTTGAAAGACTATTGAATCTAGATAGATAATTTTGCACCGTATAATTTTATTCCTACTATAAAGGATAGTGTTGAAAACCGTTTTTGAAAGTATCCAAAATTTGTTCCCTACAAAATAAAATTCAGAAAGGATAACATTAAAAATACCATTTGAATTAAAAAAAAAAGAAGAAAATATTTAAAATAATATATGTACGTACATACTTGCAACATTTATTGTCGAAATTTGTTGCTTCCGTTGTAGCTATTTTATTATGATGGTCGAATATAAAAGTTTAAATTTTTTGAGTTCGATCAAGTTATTGTGTCGCATCATGTTACCACTAACAAAAGCTTCAGATTTTTATTTTGAATATACGAGTATAATAAAAAAAATTCCTTTATGTATTTTCTGAGACCCCATTGCAATCCAACTCAAAATTTAGTCAAAATCATTGTTAACACTGAAACTGCTGTGCGCGCTTTTAGCTGCTTCATAAATAAATTTTAAAAATGATAAAAAACTTCATTGTTATTTAAATATTTATTATTGCAGCATTTTAAAATTTTGATAGTTGATTCTTGGTTTTTTTAAAGCGTTAGTTAACATTGAAGAATTTAATTTTGAAATTTTAACGGTAGCATATCGGCAGCGCACAGCAAACTTTCTTGGCTAAATTTGCTGAGGATACTTTTTATGACGACGATTTTACGAATACTCAACTACACTTTAATACCAGAACAACATAAAAATTTAAAAAGCTTTTGATATTCTTTAAATTAATTTTATAAAAAAAATGTTTGTAGTGTTCCCGCCAGTTCATTTTTATTTTTAAAAAAAGAATATTAAAAATTGCGCGCATTTTAAAAATATCTATTTTTTGTGGTGATGATGATAAATAGCTTATATTGTTCTCAATAATATTTTACATTAACCGACGTTGATTTTATTTTCATATAAAATTGTATATCGCATTATATGTATGGTCAGTATGATAACTATTATGTGATTATGTCGTTTTGTTTCAACTAGTATCAGGTTGTGAAGTTTTTTTCTACAAATTTTTTAGTTTTTTGAAAGGTAAAATAAGTTATAAAGTTATTTAAACACTTAATAGTTCTTTCAGTGATGCAATTCCAAACAATCAAACACTAGAAACACGTGTGAAAACTAACACTCATGTGAATACGTCATTTTTATGTTACTTTTTTATGTCTCTATTGCATGTACTAGCATTACTTCGGTAAATCTAGGACAAAATTAACGTTAAGTATGTATTTTTAGCCCGTTTTCGATCTAAAATCAAAAAACTTTCTGTCAGTCGCGCACGTAAATGCTTATAACTCTTAAACTTATTGGCTGATTTGCGCAAAAATTTTGAAAAATTAAAAAATAATTTGAATTGAACTGAATAAAATTTTTGTTAAATTTATTTTGATTAACATAAACTAATTTTAAATAGTCATTTGTAACAAAAACTAAATGATAGTGTTAACTTTTTTTTTCTTCCTTCCAACTATAAATTAATATAAATTTTTGCGCGCACAGCCATATAATTTCCTCATTATTTCTCAATTTATCTTTTTATTATTATTAATACCATATTATTCTTTTTATTTCGCTAGAAATGAAATTCAGAAAATAAGATGAGTGAAATTCTTTCAACAATTAAGTCTTTTTTTAAATTATGTTTGCCCATTGAAAAATTTCGCTGACGTGCTTACAAATAAGCAGTTAGGATTTCAAACATTTCGACTATTCGAAGAATTTTCTCTTTTATTAAGTTTAAATAAAACAATTTATTTTAAATTTCTTCCATCATCAGAGAAAATTCAATTAAAGAAATGTTGCAGAATGCAGATTGCAGTATGAAATGAAAATCTCTAACCAAAATATCATGCAATCATACTTCATTTCTTAGTAATTAACATATAAAAACATTTACACACAAGTTCAAATCTACTTATTTTTAAATAATGTTTTATTATTTTATTTATAATAAAATTAGTTTTTTTTTGGTAGGTATGTAGAATAAAAATCTTGTTTTTTGGTTGAATTTAGCATTTCAAATCATTAATTACGTTGTGGAATAAAAAGTTTTATCATAATGTTGGAAATTTGAAAAAAAAAAAAAAAAAAGGATAAGGTGTGATTCTCTCAGTTGAACTTTCGTACTAGGCAATCACAAAAACTATGCACTGCTATCTTTGAAATATTTTAGGAAATAAAATTTATAAAATACTAATACTAATAATTAGTAGTTTATGCTCGATCTGAGCAGTAGGATTTGTTTAAATAATACGAATGCAAATTAATCAAATTTATCGATCGATTGATTTCCATTTATTGGAACATCAGGTAAATTTTAATGACTAAATTCTAGATAGTGTTGTTTCCACAGACTAATTTAACCCTTTATAAAAGATTGCCAAAGTTTTATATTTTCCGTGTTCGAAAAATTGCAAGAAAAATGTAGGAAATTGGCTCCTTTTTCGTAGTATGGTGTGTATACTTTTATTAAGTAATAGAAATAAATCATCGCATGTAACAATTGGTTTATGTATATTTGTAGCGATCAAATTAAAATCCACCATCATTTTGTTCTCTGTTATGTTTATTTCAATGATGTATTAACTTTCAATAAAGAATACTTTTTTACAAAATTGATTCATCTCATTACTGACTTAAGTTTCAAAGTGTGAGTTCAAGTTCGCCTTTGCTCTTCTTTACTAACTTTTATTTAAAAAAAAACACATATACGACACAACAACTTAATAAATGAAGAATAATATCTTGCATTTCAATGAATTGGGAATAAAGTATCTTAATAGTGCACAATTACAGTCTGCTTTAAGATAATATTAATTTTCAGTAACCGTTTATCAGTTTCTTGTTTTGATAAACTAAATATACTATTCCTATTAAGCTCTTTGGTAAGATAAATGTATATGCCAATACAACCATTTTATTATCTAATTATTATGGATAGATATTAGATACAATGGGATAGTGACTTTTTTCATTTATTTATACTTATTTTAATGAATAATTTAATGAAATATGTATGAAACATAACCTTCTCATTACGTAGGACAAAAAAAATTATCAATTAAAATGTAACAACAACTAACACTATCTTATATCTATTAGCTCTATGTATCTTTAGTAATGCATCTAATCTATAATAAACTTATATATTATTTAAAATTATTATTTTAGTCTTTTTTTTTGTTTTGATTACGTAAGTTTACTCTTAATTAGTTCTTTAATAATAAATAAAAATGAATATAACAAGAGAAAACAAAAATATGAAAAGAAGAAAAAAAATAAATAAATGGGTGTATGTACAATCAAAATGAGTTTCTTTTATTCAACGCGCGTATATAATTTTCTATGTCATCTTGTATGTTTGCCTGGTAATAATAGAGCTCGATGACTGTATTAAATTTGGGATATTAAAAAAAAAATTGCACAAACATTTTGCAGAAAACGTTAAGGGAGCCTTAAAAGTTTTTGTGCAATTTTGTTTTGTAATAAGAAAAAAAAACCAACAACTAACAACTATTAGGAATTGTTTATATGGGAGTCCACTAAAAACATTTGACTGCAAAAAAATAAACAAAAACAACTTTATATAATATTTTAAAAATCTACTATATTTATAGGTATGTATATATATGTATAATATATGTATATAATATATATATGTATTTATATATATATAAAAGAAATGTTGAATTAAGATTTCTGATTTTCTGATATTTTCACTTGTTGCTGTGTTTTTGTTTTGTTTTATATTTTTTATTTTTTTTTTATTATTTATTTATTATTTATTTTAAGTTTGAAAAAAAAAATAATGTAACCGATTTAAAAATTTAAAACCACAAAGTTTTGTTTATAAACAAAAAGAGATAGAATAGATAGAAAATATAAATATACTACGGATTGCTTGGGAACGGACTATAAAATTATGTTCTATTTTATAAAGAAAGGTTGATTGTAATTATAATGTATTAATGAAAATAAAGTTAATGTTTAAGGAAATTGTACATAATACATAAAGTTTATAAAAATTTTCGTTAAAATTTAATTTAGTATTAATTAATACGGCGTTCAAACAGGCCCAAAATGATATAGTTTAAGCTTAAACTAGTGTAGTTTTGGTTTCTGCCATACAAAATATCTGTAGTTAGTTACACCAGTTTAAGCTAAAACTACTTATTAAAACTAGAAAATGAAAGCAGTAAGCAAAAGTGAAATCAATTATTTGTAATAATTCATAGCATAATTTATGTAGATGATAAAGTCGGGCAAAATAAAATATGTGGTGAAAAACTAAAAAAAAATTTCTACTCATGCAAAAAAATCATAATAAAAAATATAAATAATAACAAAAAAAATTTTAGTTGACAAAATAACACTAGTTTAATTTTATTTTATGTCTGAACGGTTTGCTTAAACTATAAAATTTTATAGTTTAAATTTTTTATGTTTGAACATAATATATCTAAGGCAAAAAAATCAAAACTATGTTTTGCAAGAACTCGTTTGAAATAACTCTTAAACAGCTACTTCCATGAGAATTACTTCCTTATTTTTATTCTAACTTCGATTTATGTAGATATTTCTTGATAAAACCATAAAGTTTATTTTGATTGAAATTTTAAACATTAAAAGTACCTATGTATGTTGTTTCCTACAGACTGAACCTTGTTTTATAATGATAATGATAAGTCAAAGATTCAATTGTAACAACTAACATTTATTTCCATTTATAAAACAATATTATAATTCATTATAAATATATTTTTTGGACTTAAATATATACCTAACATAATATTCACTTTATTCATTATATTATATAGAGATTTAAAAATATACCTAACAGAATATTCACTTAATTAAATAGACCTGTTCTTTATTATATTTTAATATGAGCTATATACCCATGTGTTCATAGATTTGTACTTGTTACATACATATACTTGTACATAACACCCATCATATGTATATATACATATTAAAGATTATAATCTTAAACAATATGTATTATTTTATATATATTATTTAATAGCTGTTTATGCTGACAAATTTATTAATAAAAAAAATTTCCTAATTAATTTTTTTCCGCCAAATAATAATAATAATTGGTTGATACATATATAAATTATAATAGTTATTTTATTGCTAATAAAGATTAGAAAACATAAAAATAAGTACCTATGTAAAATTAGGTAAACATTTTAAACGATAAAATTTATTGATTGAGTTTTTTGCTTATTAAATATTACGCTTTTTAAAAATTTGTCATAATTATTATCATATGTTCATTCATATGTACGAAAATATACATATTATATTTTCGAGACATAAACTTTTTACAAAAAACTTTTAAAAAGTGAGCAAAATAGCAAAAAAAAATATTTGTTCAATTGATTTTATTTAAAGAAATTAAGTATGAACCGTGTTTTTAATATATTAATTGAAGTTTATTTTCTTTTAAGATACAACCTGACGCTAAACTTATTTTGATGCGTTCCTTAAATACCATTATAAGTATTTTAGTATCTAAATCAAGTTCGCAGTTCATTAGTTATAAACATTTTTGTGAAGGACATAAATTTACTGGAAAAACATATACATGGTTATTCGTTTTTCTCATGGGAAATGGGCTAAAAACGTAACATATTAAATAAATTGAATACCAACATCAAGATCAAGTTTTCAACTGTTTTCCATTTTTCTGAGCCTAATGAGCCTTTCTGAGCCTGGAGTTAAAAAAAAATGGGAATTTGATTATAAATAAGTTCAAATTGGCGATAAAGAAATTAAATCGGTTCAGTTTTTGGATTCACCCACCCTATTCAAAAACTAAAATTTCCAAATCAAAATCTAAAATTTCCAAATCAAAATCTTTCGAACTATTTTGATCTGAGATAATATTATTCTATAATTCTAAATCCCTTATATTGTTAACGCACATAATTTTCATCTGAGCGTTTTTTGCATTATACTTTTTCACGCTATCAATGAACAAACAAACATAATCATGACTTCACTTAAAACAACAAATCTAATAAGTTTTTGAGCTATTATCAGTTCGAATTACCAAGTCATCATAAATTTTTAAAAATAAACTTTAATATAAAATTTTAAAATAAAAATAATTTTATTTTTTTTTTTTTATTTTTTTTTTTTTTTTATTTGATAAAATGATACACTCTATAAGTATAAATTATTATAAAAAAAAATGTTATGATAACAGAAAATGTACATAAAAATGTTTACCGAAATTCACTTAAGTACATGATAACGATAAAAAAAATTTTTTTTTTTTTCATTACCTACAGTGAGATTTTATTTTTTAAATTTAAAACTTCAACATATTAATAGAAATAATAAACTAGAATTTTCAAGGGTCTTTAATATAGATTATTCTTCCTTTTTTTCAGTGAAAAATTTCTAATTAAATTTTAGTATACTAATAAGCTTTTCTATTTTAGCTTTGAATAAACAGTAAATTAATAAAAGTTTAAAACAAAATTGTTTACCTTAAATACTATATTTTTCTGGAAAATTTCGTCAATTAAATTTAATTTTAAACAAAGTTTGGTAAGTTTGGTAAGCTCGAGAAGAACTAACCAACATATATATTTTTTTTACAAAGTTTTGCAAATATTATTTCGACACAATGGAATAGAATTATAGAATTATTGTTTTTATAATTCAATTAAAAAAAAAATTCTGCAACTCTTTTTTTCTCTATACTTTTCTATTTTTTGCTTAAAATAATGCAATTTTTTCGTTAGGGAAGTGCAACATGTATAACTAGTGTAACCCAATCAAAAAAAGTTAAACCAATCCTCGAAACGTAAGTTTATGTATTACATTTTATAACGTTTTTTCAGTCCCAACTGTCAAATAAAATAATTTTTGCAGGAGTCACTAATAACAAACCAAAAAGTTTTCAATAAACATTTTTACTTTTGTAAAAGCTTCCGAATTCAGCTCTAATTTTTTCAGATAACACTTTAATCTAATTATAGTATAAAAAAATAAACCCACAGATAAAAATGTAAATAAAATCTGATTTTATTTTTTTTTTATAAATTTAACAATTTACTTCAAATTGAATGCAAAATAAAAAGCATTTTATTTATTGAACTCAATTTAGTTTTTTTAATTTTTTTTTTACATTAACTTGTGATTTAAAAATTTTTTTTTAAGGTCGAGATAAAAAATTGGTTGGTATCATTTTTTATCTAAAAAACGAAACATTTTGATAGCGAAACATTTTGATAGCGCATAGATTTTTTTTTTTAATTTAACAAATATTCTTCAAACCGTTAATATTTATTAAAATTAAGTTAGGTTTTAGTTAAAAAAGCATCAATATTGCTATTAAGAATCTTACATTTTCATTAAAATTTTTATGGTTCAAATTTTCGGCGACTAAAACCATAATTTATCTTTAGTGATAATTATTTATAATATATTTTCTAACATTATACTTCTAAAATGATCATGGCCTCAAAACCTTGCTTTAAACAAATAATTTCTTGCTTATAATCTTCATAATTTATGGTACGCAGATATTTTTTGAGTACATAAAAAAAAATAAAAGTTTGGTTTCTTGAAATTTTATCTTTCTCGCATCGCAGTGATAATAATAAAATATTTATTTTTAAAAATAACAATTTTTAACTTTATGGATAATAGTGGAAAATTACACATTTATAAATTTTTTAATTTTATACATATATTTAATGCACAATTAATACAATATGTCCGTTTCATTTGAGATCTACATAGATGTTTTACTTAACTAAAACAATATTCTCTAAAGAAGTTTAAAAAGGAAAATCCCAGGTTCTTCATCTATCTGTGAATCAAAAATATTCGCCCCAAACGTTTAAAATAAGCGTGAAAATAAAGGTTAAAGGTTATAAATTAATTTTACAAAAGTACAGGATAGTCCTCAGAATTATTAAGTTAACATTCAATATTGTCAAACAGGCAACCTTAACAAAAAAATTGGAATTATTTAAAAGATATTTCAAAATCAAAACATTAGGTAAACATAAAAATATATTATTTATTGCTTCAATTGTCAAAAATTTATATCACATGCAGTCGAGACGAAATGAATTTAATAATAAAAATTTTCGTTTGGTAGGTTAGGTATGTTTTATAACTCATCATAAATATTCTTTTTAATGTTGAATTAACTACCGAATTATGTTTTTGAATTTTAATGAATATCTAACTTCTAACTTACTAACATTTTTGCCTATCAATAAAAAAAAAACTTTTAAAGATTCTCTTTTTTAAATTACTTCCTAATAAACTTGAAATAAATACTAATCAACTTATAAATTAAATACTAATAACATTTTTAGAATTTTTTGAATTAGAGTTTGAATTCGAATCAGAGTCGCTGATAAGTCTTCTTGTGACCATGTGAAACAGATAATAAAGTGATCATAATAACATTCCTTTTTTTAGATACATTAAAAATATAGAAGTTTTTAATGTATTAAATGATAATCTGAGAAACTTAATGCTTAATTACATAACATAATAATTATAATAAAATAAATAAGATTTTAATTTTTTAATTGAATAGTAAAAGTTCTTACATTATTAAAGTAGGTACAGGGTTAGTTTTAATATATCAAAAACAAAAAACTTAATCTTATTCTGAGATTTTGTTTTTCATTTTAAAAACTTTGTCATATTAAATAAAATTTCAATTTTAGAAGCTGTAAAAACAGTACATTGGTTTAATTTAATTCGACTACGAGCAACGGGCGAAAGATGTTATAAATATAGATTTCAGTTTCTCAATAATTTAATTTGAAACAAAATCATATTGTATTTTTTAAATATTATTTTGTTTACCTAATTATTAGGTATATCTAATCAGTGAAAATAAATATAATATTAAAAAAAAAAATAAAAAATTATTATTATTGTTATTTTAAAACTTTCTGGTTCAGTCAACAGTGAATCTTCTCTGAGATAAGTTGCAAATTTTTTTTTTCTGTTTTTATTACATCACTTTTTTAGATTTGTATAGTGAATTTTTTATTTTTAATTTTGTCAAAATAATTCAAGAAAACGTTATGGAATTGTCGGATTTATCTAAAAAGAAAAAAAATTCATTGACGGAAAAATTTACACCAATCACTGAAGCAATTGATCATAATCAGGAAAATGTATCGTTAACGTCAAATACACCATTGACTTTAGAACAAAATGGTTCAACTTCAAATGGAACAACGATAACACCGACAACAGGGGATAATTCAAAAATATTAGAGCCCGGAACAACTATTCGACCTGTTATGGATGATCAAGATGCTGAAAGCTTAGTTGAACGATTATATGGAATAACTGTTCAGAGTTTAAAGGAATTGTTGAGCTATGATGATAGAAATTATTTGATTCAAGCGGACAGGTAATGAACAAATCGATATTTAATTAAAAAACAAAATGTAGTGTGTATAACACAAAATATAACTTTTAAATAAAAAATTTCAGAAAATTCTATTAACTAATATTCACGTTGTAAATAGAGAACGATTCAAATTATTTCACCAACCCGTTTAGCAAACCTTCCCTTTTCAATAAAAAAAATAATTTTCATTCAGTTTTTTTTTTCATACTGAAATATTGTTTTAGTTTCCAATTCATATTGATATGTTGTATATGGATTTTAGGAAGAAAAAAAATTATTTATAATTATTATATTTTTCTCTTAAATATTTTCAATATGATTCCTGGAAAGCTCTATTATTCCCCATTTCAAATCTGTAGCAAAATAAGAAGAATTAAATGGTATAGGTTTGGTTAAATACGGAAACTTAGAAAAGGTAATGAAATTATTAACTTTATTAAGATTAAATGTTGCACGTCAACGTCATTTTTAACTTCTAAAATATTTTTGAAAAAATTTTGATACGTTTACGGGATCATTTTCACGTTTACGGGATCATTTTCAGTAAAATTTTACGTTTACGGGATCATTTTCAGTAAAATTCTGAGATTCTTATGTACAATCAAAAAATTCATAAAATAATTTTTTTATTAAGGCATGTCACGAAACTATTTTAAGAACATCTAAAAAATTTTTTTTAAATTGTAATAAGTCTTCCAAAACGAAATTTTTTGTTACTTTTTATATAATATTTTTCTATTATTTTTAATTTTTAATTTTGTATACAACAAAATAATGTAAGGTTGCAATAGCTTATTTATTGAATGTTTTAAAAAAAAATTCATAAGCCAAATCTTGTTAACGTGATCCCTTAATTAAAAATCGCCAAAATTTATCCTTTATGGCTCTCGAGATATTTTCCAACATAAATTTTGAAATTTATGCCTAATTAATATGTTTATTTTTAATCCGATTTTCATGTCATATAAACGTTATAAAGGCATTTAAACATTCTTTTATCTTATGTAGAAAAGCACTATACTAATTCAACCTTAAAATTTACTGTATAATTTTAATAAAAAAGGCTTAACTCATGGCTGTAATTTTTACCAGCTGAAATGTTCAGCAAAATCCAAGACTATCTGCACAATTGATAAAAGTTGTGAAACAAAATTTTGAGATCTATAAGTTGTTGAAATGGTTTTTAAGTTAAATAATTTGAAAGTAACAGTCAAGATAGAAACCTGAAAAAGATATTTTTTCCAAGAATAAACGTTTCTAGACCCCATCTCTACCATTATACACAATAAAAATTTTCGTTTTCCCAAAATAGAATTTTAAGAATGTTACTAAATATATTTGATAAAAATTTCAGTATCAAATGACAAAATCACGTACTTAATTATCTCATTATATATACATTATACTTAGGTATCTAAACTAAATAAACTGAAGATGAACTAAAAAAGATTAATAAGATTTTGTTTAGACATGTGACAATAACTTTAAGAAATACATAGATGATAATTAAGTAATAAATATTAATCAAAAATAGTTTTTTATGCATACACTTTCACAATTATGTAATTATACAAATATAATATATTAGATAAAAAGATACAGAACAGTATCTTATTTAATTATTATCAATTTATATATTTATATATATGTATAATGTTATATATTTATATATATAAAATATTGAATAAAAGTTCTACAATTGATATCAACTAATATATTAATTTTTATCGACATTTTTTGTATACCCTAGTCCAAATTGTAAGACACATACGTCAGAATATTCAGAATCTATTAAAACTTTTAAGTACACAAACACTCCGAATCAAATTAGTAGTTTATTAATTGCCAGCATTTCAGTGTGCGCCGATACCGAGAAATGAGAATAGTCCATTTTTTTCATTTTGATGATATACGGACTAATTAAAAAAAAAATTACATTCATGTTTTATTTTATATGAATCGACTAACAACAATCTTTCCCAATTTTTTAAGTAGCCACTGACTTATGTCCAACGACCCAAAAATTATAATAAAATCTCCTAACTAAGAATTTCTGAAAACGATCAAAAAAGTGTCAGACCCAGACCATTCTCTTTTTAACTCAAAAATTATAAAAACAAATTTTGTGATTAATTGATTATGTATGTACCTTATTTTACATTTAAAAAAAAATAAATAAAAAAATTTATTTTTATTGACAAAATAATTAAATTGCGGCTCCTCTTTTATTGCCAAATACAATTAAAATTATTGAAATCAAACTAATTTTCAATATGAACATTTACTTTTCTTGGGATATGTAATAGTATATATATTATGTTGTTTCTTATTTTAACGTTTCAGTTTAAAATTATGTTAGTTCAATTCATGAAAAAAATATATGTATTTTATAGATTTTCTTAGCTTTACAAAAAGATCAATCGCTCAAGAGGATTTCAGGTTCGTTATGTGTTTTTAACTTACGTAATTTTAGATTTTATGAATTTCTGCGCCATACGAAAAGTACCTACAAAACCAGTAATCTTTTTAATTAAAATATCTCTTCTAATATTTTTCATTCTATTTTATTACAAATAATTAAATGAATATACTGAATTTTAATCACAGTCATTTAACTAATTTTTTAATTAGTATTTACATATTTTTTTAATTATATTTTTCATTTATTAACACAAAGAATATTAGAAATATAAATTAATACTTAATATAGCATGGAAAAATGAAAATAATAAATAAATGTTGTTTTACATTTTAGTCATGTGAAAAATCCAATTTTAAATAACAATTGGCCACATGGTTACGTATTGAAAATATTAAATTCTCTAGATTCGGAAAAATCAGACTTTATTGAAGCACAAACAGAACTTATGCTATTTTTGCGTAAGTAAATATTAAATAAATTGTACAATTTAAATTATTTTTTTTTTTAATTTATTATTCGTCTTATGTGTATGTTTGTATAAGTATTTGCAATTAATTATCAGTTTGTTTGTTATATTAATTCTAGTTGATTTTTTTTTGTTAGGAAATGAACAAATTACATGTCCGAATCCAATTAAAAACATAAATGGAAATTATTATTCAATTGAAAATTTAAATGGAAAGAAACACATTGTTCGTCTATTAGAATATATACCAGGTAATTTTAATGATAAATTTTTGTCAGTTCTTTAAATCTTTAAATCAAAATATAAAACATTTTCCTATTATCAATTTAAGTTTTAGCTTGATATTGGAGGTGCTTAGTCCGCAAACGTCGAGTTTTAGGATTAACGACAATATTTCTAAAATTTTAATATACTTTTAGAAAAATTTTAATATTTTATTTTAGAAATGAATTAAGCACTTTAGATTTAGTTCTCATACATAATAAATACTCTTGCATAATTATAGTCAACTAAGCAAATGTAAGTAGCAGTTTCCTTTAAATTTTATAAAAAATTCAAAGAATCAAATCGCAACAAAAGTCTCTCAAACGATCTTTTTTATAAAATCTGGGTAATCAACATACATCAAACATTTTCTCAATTGACATTATCTTAATTGATACAAATAATTTAAATGAAAACTATAATTTTAATTAAGGTATAAAAAGCGGCTAGCTTTCATAAAAAAGTTATTTAACAATTTTCCCTTTGATTTTTACCGAACGTTCAAATTAATGTAAAATTTACTCAAAAAAAATTTAATTTATTTGAATATTTTTAATTCATCAGGTGAAGTATTTCACCAGGTGCCTAAAACAAAACATATTTATTACCAAGCTGGTGAATATGTGGCAAAATTAGATACAAAATTAAAGGTGAGTCTAAGAATATATTTGGTATTAGTCATTAATTTTTATTCTTTAATTAAATTCAAAATATTTTGTATTTACCATTGTGGACTATCTGCAGTATATTCCTAAAATAAGGAAAATTTATATTTAATAATTGTTTTTGTAATAATTACAGAAGTTCAATCATGAAGCATATGCAACACATAAGAGTCTCTGGCATTTACAATCTCTTCCGAGGTTGAAGGAATTTCTTTATGTAATTAAGGATATGAGCCGAAAAGATATCGTTGAACAAGTCATTTCCAGTTTTGAACTTAACGTCATACCAAAGCTGCCCCAACTTGAAAAAGGTGTAATTCATGGAGATTTTAATGAACAAAATATTTTAGTTCACATACCGAAAGGTGAAAAGGATTATCGAATTTCAGGTAATTTAGGATATTCGACATAATGCATTTTTTTTTCACCAAACCGTATAAATAAACCATACTAAATAAATTGGAATTAAATACAAATACATAAATGCATACATATATCACCGTTAAAAACTTAATTAAAACTAAAATTGGAAATGTGTCAGATTATTAAAAACCAATTTAAATCGTGATATATCTTCATTCAATTTAAAATAATTTAATTAGACTAAAATATTATTGTTTTAGGCATCCTTGATTTTGGAGACACAAGTATATCACCATTAATTTTTGAACTAGCCATAGCAATTATGTATATGATTATTCAATCAAAAGATTTAGAAACAGCTGGTTTAGTTATCGCAGGATATTCGACAGTGCGAAATATAACACAAATTGAAAAAGAAATTTTGAAAATATGTGTTGCTGGTCGTCTTTGCCAGAGTGTAGTTTTAGGAACATATACTCACTCACAAGATCCAGATAATTCATATTTGCTGACCACACAAGAAGCTGGATGGACCTCATTAGAATCTTTGTGGAGAGATAATTTAAATAAAATTGATGAAATTTGGCAAAATATTGCAGATACATATTTAACTCAAAGCGTTAAGTAGTTAATATTTAAAAATTTTCTTCGTTAAATTATTACAATAATCATTGTATAATATTGTATTATACAAATTTTATTTAAGGAATATAATAAAGACATTTTAATTTTAAAATAAATTTTTGAAACCAGCCGATTGCAAATTCACAAAATATTTTGTTCGCGAAAAATCATGATAACTAAATGATAAATAAATAAATAAAACAAGATAATTATCATTTATTTTTTTTTATTTGATTATTTTTTCAGCTTATAACATTAATTTTGTATCTACAACTAAAATACACAGCATTAAATTTTCACAAAAAATTCTTTTATAAAATATCTTAAAGTTAGTACTTATAATTATATGTAATTAAAAATTAACTAAAAAATATATATAGATAGCAGCTCCTTTTAAAGTTTATATTAAAAAAAATTATATAATAATATTAAGAAATGCATATAAAAAAACTATATTTTGTTAAAAAAAAAAAATATTGAAAATAATATCGTAAATCAGATTGATTTTTTCGGCAAACTTGAAATTGCTTTAATTTTTGCTGTTTGAAATTGAAAAAAACTAAAAAAAACTGCAATTGAACTACAATCTACAACTCAATTCGTGCATTTAAATATTTTTGCGTAAAATGGAATTAAATTTTTGTTTTTTAAATTCGAATTTGCACTATAGTAAATTAAACAATACTATCAGTTTTGAGCTTAAAAAGTATGCTCTTT
This sequence comes from Hybos culiciformis, assembly GCA_964007475.1. Lineage (NCBI taxonomy): Eukaryota > Metazoa > Arthropoda > Insecta > Diptera > Hybotidae > Hybos > Hybos culiciformis. The sequence goes on along the minus strand of OZ023273.1, from coordinate 143,906,537 downwards.
ATTTGAAACAAAGTATGAAGACATTTCTGTAGATATGCCGTTTTCTTATCAATTTAAAAAAGAAACACACTGGTAATTTTTTCACAAATTAAAGAAAATTTTAAAATTGTTTCAAACCGCGTTTACCATCAAAAATGAAAAAAACGGACTATATGTTTTCATTTTCTGTCTGTCTGTCCTTTAGTGCGAGTTTATTTGCATTATTTGATTGTTATATACCAAAATATGCTCAACAGCATTTTATTCCAATAAAGTTAAGTGTCAGATCCTCAGAGTTCGGACTCCGGAGTTAGAAGCCCTCAATCAAACAAGACTCGACATTTCCTTTCATGCATTAATAATATAATGTCGATTGTAGGCGCCCAAAAAATGTTTAGTCCTCGATTGTGCCCAAGAATTCCTAATTTTTATATTGATGTGAATAAGTTAAAAAAAAAAAACAAAAATAATAAAATAAAATTAAAAAAAAAAAAAAAAAATTAAAAAATTTAAATTTTAAATTTAAAAATTATTCGTTATCAGTCACGCTTCTTTCGTTATCGGATTTTCACCGATCCAAATAATTAATAGAGTTTTCGAATTTGTGATCTCTAAAAACGATTGGGAGTTAATAAGAACATTAAACGTTATTATTAACATTAAACGTTATTATTATTAACTCAATGAACATAGGCCCTTTTAGCACCAAGGCACAGATGAATTTATAAATTGTTGTTTTAGATTTGTCGAGAAAATTACTTAGGAAAACTTAAGTCGAAAATGATTATTTTGATTTTTTAATTAAAACAAAAGATTTCAAAAGTTTATGTTAAATTATCGGCAAAAATATTTGACAGTATAACTATTCGTATGTTTTATGTTTGACTACTCTCTATTCGATTCAACGTTGTGATGTCTCTTCTAGCCAATGCCATTACTTTAAAGAAAATTTTATATTTTTTAGAACATTTTTTGAGCTTTTTATTCAGATTGGGACCGTACATTGATTAGGTTTTTTTTTTTTTTAATAAACAACTTTAACATAAAATAATAAGTTTTATAAATGTTATGAATGAATGATGATAATATTAAATAGATTATGTAAGATATTTTTATTAAAATTAAATGTATATTTTTAATTAATCAACGGTATTCTCAATCTCTCAACCTCTAAATATAATTTTTTTTTTTATAAAGTTTAGATTTATAAAAATTAATTGAAATTCAAAATAAATGATGCTTAAAACATGCATAATTTACTTACTAACGTAACTTTCATACAAAAATAAATTTATTTTTTTTGTCGAGAACTTTTAGTTTTTTTTTTTTAAATTTTTCATAGGTAAAATATTTATATAAAATTTTTATGTTAAATTTTTTTTTATTTACATTTATTTTCCAAAATATATTTCAAATTATATAAGTAAAAAAAAACAACGAGAACAAGTGGTGAATTTTTTTTTTTCACTGAAGCCTAGTATTAAAAACTGTGAGAATGGGATGGAAATTAAAATATTTTTTATCTTTACATTATATATTATTTTAGTTGATTCGAGTAAAAGATTTAAAATTTAATAAAATAGGAAGAAATGGTTTATTTTTTCTCAAAATATAATTTTCTAAACCCTCCGTAGGTCCCGTAGCCACAGATCCTGTTCGAAAAAGGGGTTGTAATCGCAGCAGCCTGCCAGGAACATGTACTTGTTTATATATTAAGCAAAATCATTATTGTAGTCTCCGAAGCCCGCAGGGAAAAAAAGATTGTAGTTCCTTAGTTCCTGTAGCGCCAAAGGAAATTGAAAAAAACCTTATTATCAAATACCATGTTTAAATTTACAATCATACGTATTAACGTTATTATCCTATTCATATACAATTTTACCAATTTAAAATTTCTAAATCTTCTAAATACGAAAAAATAAAATTAAATTAAAACAGAAAAATTTTCATATTTCCATTGCGATTTTTTTTTTTTCTTAATTTGTTTTGCATGTTTCTAGTTATGTTATCATGATTTCCATTATTTTGCCTTTCCGGCATTTTGGCTACATGATTTTGCATTAAATTGGCTATCAGGAGTTCATTCCACTGGGATTTTAATATTCAGACATTGTGATTTCGACTAAGTAATTTCTTTAAGTAGTTTTGAAATTTTTTAAATAAATATTTTAAATTTTGTGGATTTTTGAGAAATATTTAATTCCGAAGTATCATTAAAATATACTTCGACAAATACATGAAATATTATATGTATAAATAAAAACTAGTTCCAACTTATAAAATTTCTTTTGTTTTTATAATAAATGAGTTATTTCAGACTTGAAGTGCAGATATAAAAACTGATGTGCATTAATTTTTACGTGTTTTTGTTTAATGGATTAACTTAAAAAAATATTTTTGCATCATCCCACAGACAAAGGGAAATAAAGAATAAAGTTAATAAACAAATAGTGGTAAAATAATCTTAGTGTCTAAATATATATGTCTTATTTTGTTAAATCACTACTACTACTAGCAACCATTACCAAGGTTGTTATTTCAGGAATGATATTTTCACACTCAGTTAAATTTTGACTAGCAGTTGCAATTCTTTGTTTTCTCGGCGTTATGGTTGAGGTTTGAGTACGACGTCGTTTTTTTAAAAATACAAATGATGTACTTGAATTAATTCCAACATCCGCTGTGCTATTTGATTTGTGTTGATGGTGCTGCCATGGCAATTGAAATTCTGACACTGATAACTTTGGTATTTGCTCGCCAAAGGCTTGAACTGGTAAATTTTCGGTAACTTGGATAAATTTAACTTCATGTGGACTCGGATAAAATGATGAAAACTCTTCTTGATCAGTATTTTGTTGTTGTAATTCATCCTTACAATGTCGTCGTTTGAGACGCTCAATTGTTCGTATTTCACGAATTCGTTGAACGTCCCATTTTTTACGCCGCTTTTCATCATGTTCTAATTTAGCATGGCGTTTCAAAAAGGTTTCGTCTGATAAATCTTCAGTGCCTAAAATTAATATTTGTTAAAACATTATATCAATGTCCAGTAATATTTTTTTTAAACGCAATCATTGCCAATGATTTTATCTTTTTAGGTACAAATCTCAAAAATTTCTCTATTCTAATTTTATTATTATAACCATAACTGAAATGTTTGAAATAATTGACAATAATAGTGGTTGAAACTACATTATCAAAAAGTCTGTTACGTACAAATTTATTTGCATCATGTAATTGTATTGGAGAAGTCATTTTATAATGAGTTTTAAGAAAATTAAGAAATTATAGAACGAAATTAAGAAACTTAAACTAGCAAGTTATTTTGAACTACCTTTTTTGAAAATTTTGTCAATGAATACAAATTATTTATTAATTATAGATCGATTTGTTTTTTATTTTTTAAATTAAGATAAAAGACAGTAACTTTATTCCTTTTTTTGGCAATCTATTTGGCGTCAATGCTTAAATTATTTTATATCGCAAAAGATTGGAGGGTAGATTGAATATACTAGCGAAATCAAAATAAATTGTCCTTTAATTCAAATAATAAAATTTTAACATAAAGTAAATTTATGTTTATTTACCTTCTATACAATAAAGACCGGTAAACTCCTTCACAGTCCATTTTGGGATTTCTAACATAGGTGCGTCTGCTTTCATAGCTTCTTCTTCTTCTTTGTTCAGAGCTTCTTCCAGAGGCATTTCATCTTCCAGCCATTCGCGTAATGGATATTTTCGTTTAGATAAAATGAATCCAGTATTTTTTGTTTGCATTCGCTTTTTACGTCTTGTTGATACAATGTAATTGGGTCCGGTAGTCGATGAACAACTAGATAGTTTTCTTTTGTTAGCAGCTGATGATGTTGCCTGATGTGAAGGTAGTGTTTCTGAAAATTCTTGTCCCGATGATCCACAGCTAAATGAATCGTCAATTTCTTCTGATTTGATTTCAACTGGACTTGGGCTTTTACGAGTTGCTGCTTGTAGCTGTAACAAACTTGTTGGTTTTCCACCACCAACCGATTTACCTACATACTGTGGTGATTTTTTGTAGCTATTGCTGCGGAGTACTGGTGACTTAGGTTCTTCAATTTCTTTATATTTATCATTCATAGGTTCTTCTTTGATTGAATTAGGCGAAATCATTGATTCTGGTATTGAGACCCGATGTAAAATTATCTTACTAATTAATTTACCATTACTCTGACCAATAATACTTGGTGAGTTTTCACCAAAATTATTTTCATCACAAATTTTATATTTGGTTTCTTCGTCGGACGTGGGTGTTGGTGTTGATCTCGTCGTCCGATGTACATTTGGTTCATTTTTAATAAATCGTTTTGAAGATGTCTCATTTACAATTGAGCTTGATGTTAATAAATTTCCCTTTTTCTCTTCAGTACAATGAGTAGCTGGCGGGGGCGACGACAAATTAGATTTAATTGATGCTGCAGATGAGGTAATTAATTTTCGACTGCTGTTTGTTGTTAAAGTTTTTTCGTATTTTTGAATTTTATGTCTGAGAAACTCGGTTTCATCTTTTAGCGCAGCTACAATTTTCTCTTTTGCCATTAATTGTTCAGCTTGTTCTTGAATGAGTTCTAAATGAATTAGAAGTACCGCTTTCAGTTGTTCTAAAAACAAAAATATAAATATTAGAAAGACTTAGTGATGAAAGTTTGCTACCTGTTTTAAGTATAAAAGGTAGGTAGGTGGGTACCTATATACAATAAAAACATTGCTTTTGAATATTCACCCCTTATCATTATGTGAAAAATAAATACAAGTAGTTGGGTATGTACCTACAAGTAGGTAGGTATGTAGGATGTAGATATTTTTGATATTTGATTCATATAAAAAGATGAATCTGACTACATAGTTAGATATAGATAGGTTTCTGTTTATTTAAAATAAAAAATTAAAAAAAAATTACTGTTTTCTTTTAGAAGGCCAATAACATCAGGCTGATGACCTCCTCCTGAATTATTCCGACCAACGAAATTTGTTTCACTAGTGTGACAATAAACATGATCCAAATTAAATTTGTTATTAGTGTTTCCACCAGTGGTAGTTGCATTGTTGTTATTGTTATTATTATTATTATTATTATTGCTGCTGCTGTTGTTATTATTTTTGTTTGTTGTTTTTGTTGTTGTTTCCATTTTCGAAGCAAATTTGTTTTTTTCCTCCAACCAACCAACCTTAAGTTTATTATTTTTTTTTTTAGTTTTTTCTTAAAAATTTATTTAAATATTTCATTTTTATTTGAAAAATTTTTTTTTTAAATTAATTCATTTTTTCTGTAAATTTCCACTATTTTTATTATGGTTGGTAAAATTTTTAATGAAAAAAAAAAAATTGTAAAATTGTTTGTCAAAAGAAAAATAAGAAAAAATAAAATACGTTTTTCTTTTCCTTCTAGAATTTCATTAAAATTTTCACATTATTTGCGTGTTTTTTTTTTTTTGCCTGGTTCTCTGGTACTGGTACCTGAAACCAACAAAACTAAAAATCTTGTCAAAAAATATGAATGTTTTTATTTTAAAATAATTTTAATTTTATAAAATTTAAAATTTTTTTCTTAATTTATATTGTTTAAATATTTAATAATAAATTTTTTTTTTTATACTTTTTTTTTTATGCGCTTCGCATTTTTTTCTTCTTTTGAAAATTAATGTTAATGAAAAATTGAGTTAAAAATTAAAACGTCATTAATAAATTTGACAATTTGTTGACATAAATAGAAGAAAAAAACCCTTAAAAACAGTTTGGTGTTGTTTTTGTTTTCTATATTTTGCACGTGAATGAAATATTGTATAAAGAAAACAAAATTTGTTTACATTATTTACCGGTGAAAAAGAAAGACAAAACATACTTTTGCAACACTTGAATCGGGTCTCAACTCAACAAAGAAAATTATTTTTGATTTTAATACCTCGTACCTTGGACCGATTTTTTTTTTCTGGAAATGTCAGATTCTTTCTACTTATAAAGTATGAAAAGTACTTTTATATACCTTGTTCGCATATTTTTTTTTTCGGAACTGTTATAATAGATTACAACACATGTTTAGAAAATTTGATTATTACAACGAGTTGTGTATACACAAAAACACATAGACCCGAGTCAATACTTATATCACGAGACCGTTAGGTCGAGTGATATAATATTGACAAGTGTCATGTGTTTTTGTGTATATACCAGAGCATTGTACACCTATTTCATAAAGTAAAGTATCTGCCATAGAAAATTTATTTCGTCCCGCCAAAAAATCTATGTTTTTTTTCACTCAAAATCTATCATTGTGTTGAATAAAAAAGATCAGGGATGAGATGGTTGCTTTTTTAAAAGTTACGAAATAAAACAAGACTTTTAATTTTATAAACTCATCATAGACAACATTTTATTTATATTTTTTCTAATTTTTACATTTTTATTAAAAAAATTTAAAATAAAATATATGCGCACACGTATGAAAAAATGAATTAAATAAATTTTATTGAAATTTTCACAACATTTGAAATTACATTCAACGTTTGTAAGAAGGGAAGCTAATTTACTTACTAAATTATTTTCTGTTACATATGAATCGAAATTTTTAGAAAACTTATCCTGAAATATTTTAATATAATTAAGAAAGTTTTGAGGAGGAACTGTTAATTTACATTTTTGAAACTGTTTAAAATTCTGCCAGAGTAAACATATTTCTATAGTAGAGTAACAAGGAACAACGAAAATTTTTATGCAAAAAAAAAAAAAAAATTCACCACCCTCTTACAAGGTGCCTTTCTGATTCCTTTTACTTACGTTTTTTTCGCAGGTTTTTTTTAAATCCAAAATTAAGCACTTTTTTTAGAACAAAGTGAGTTCATTTCATTTTATTTTCGACTTAAAACTATTTTCTTATTTTTAAAAATTTCGAAAACCGTAAAATTACTTATATTTTACAATTTTTTAATCTTTTTGTAAAGACAAAAAATTATCATAGTCACCTGGTTCTTTTATAAAATAAATGCATTGTTTACATTTTTTTGGCCTTAAGCGCGTCATAGTTTCCCTTAAATACTCAATACTAATAAATAAAAATCATATGATTTTTGTTTTGCTTTAATTTCTCGATTTTAGGGATGTGAGAATTTTTGTTTAAAGCTTAAAGCTAATTTGAATTTCAACCGCTAGTGATTTAAATGTGAGAAATTAAAATAATAATTAATATTAACTTTAACCAATTTTTTGTGGAAAAAAACATGAAAAAAAATTAAAAAGTGAAAATGGGAAAAAAATAAATGCTATTTTAGTAAATTTTAAACAGTTTCAAAAATGTAAATTAACAGTTCCTCCTCAAAACTTTCTTAATTATATTAAAATATTTCAGGATAAGTTTTCTGAAAATTTCGATTCACATGTAACAGAAAATAATTTAGTAAGTAAATTAGCTTCCCTTCTTACAAACGTTGAATGTAATTTCAAATGTTGTGAAAATTTCAATAAAATTTATTTAATTAATTTTTTCATACGTGTGCGCATATATTTTATTTTAAATTTTTTTAATAAAAATGTAAAAATTAGAAAAAATAGAAATAAAATGTTGTCTGTGATGAGTTTATAAAATTAAAAGTCTTGTTTTATTTCGTAACTTTTAAAAAAGCAACCATCTCATCCCTGATCATTTTTATTCAACACAATGATAGATTTTGAGTAAAAAAAAACATAGATTTTTTGGCGGGACGAAATAAATTTTCTATGGCAGATACTTTACTTTATGAAATAGGTGTACAATGGTATATACACACAACAAATTTTATTAACATGTTTTGTATACTGTTTTACTGTGAATGTGAGAGGTAGTTGCAATCAATACATTTGCAATGTAAAAAATAAACAAAAGTTCAAAATGAAGTAAGTAAATAAAATTTCCTTAATACGGATGTAAATAAAATTTACTTAATTAAATAATTACATGTGTATTGACGCATGTAATATACCATTTACCGAGCTAAATTTACGATTGTAAATACAACTTACCGATCACATGCACATTAAAATTCTTTTCACTTATCAAGTATGAAAATCATTTTTAGAAGTGTAAATTTCCAATTATTTTTCCTGAAATGTTTTTAGGTGCGAACAAGGTAATAGAAGTGGAAATTTCCACTTTTTTCCGAAAAAATTTTTAGGTGGGAATAAGGTATAGACCGGATGTTTTCTAAAATAAATATTTTCATATATAAGGCAATAATAACTTATTTCCATTAGTGGAATATTTGTGGGATATTCAGTGTATGGCCAGCATTATAATAAAAAAATCATATAAAATTTTCGCAATTTTTAATAAAATAAACTCTTTTTCCAACCCCTTACATTTAGTAAGAAAACAATCTACAACAAAGCGCAAATTTTTTGCTGAATCGAAATATTTAAAAAAAAAACATACGCAAGCAAGTACGAGTATCTACCAGTACCAGATATACATTATAAGATAAGGTATTTGTTTGGTATATCGTATATCTATATGGTATTATTTTTGATTTATTATTATTATTATTGTACCTACCTACATAATTTTGATTTATTTTTTATATAATTTAATTTTTAAGTTCTATTAAATCACTTTTTCATTAAATTATTTAAATTAATCTTTTTTGCCATTGATGTGATGCCGGTAAAATAATTTTTATTTTCTTTGTTTTTTTTTATGTAAACCAACCAAAAGTCAAAATTTATACAGATTCGGGGATGGAATAATTATTGAATGAATGAAATGAATCGGTAAAATTAAGGTTACACACAAAATTGTGGAAGAATATGCTTAATACATAATTATGTATTAAATTTCGTATATTACGCCAAAAAATAGGCAATTTACAGTCTTTGTTTCATTTAAAAAACTAAAAGTTATTATTTATACTTATAATATTTATATTTATATAGTTCACTTATATTAGTCCATGGGTGGCCCAACTTTCAACCACTGGGGGACTTTTAACCACGGAGGACTTGGTTTTGAATTTTTGGCGGCGTTAGCGGTCTACGTACACTAAATAAGCGAATCAGACTACTACTTAAGAGCCACTAAGAGACACTAAATAGGCGTTCACAATTGTACTTTTTTTTCTCTTTTTGTAATTGTGATTTCTTTTTTTCTTTTAAAAGAACGTTTCTTTTTAAAGAACCCTTTTTTAAAACGTTTCTCTTTTTTTTTAGAGTGGGTTCGGACTGGGCGCAATACTGAAATAAAATATCGATAGAAAAATGTGAAATTTCAATTATAATGTTAATTAGTTTTAATATTGTATAAATGTATGTGTATGTATATAATGTACATATATTTGACCCTTTTTATTTAAAAAAAAACTAGATATTGTAACTACTATTTTAAATAAAATTATGAAATAGTTCTATGTCTGTATCATTGAAATTTTAATATATTTTCCTTTTTAGATATAATTAAAAATCTTTATTTTCTGTAATTAACTTTTCCAATCTAACACATAACATACACATTTAATTCTGGTCTAATGTTTATAAAGATGCTATGCATCAATGTTTCTTATAATAATTAATACTAAAAGTTTGTGGGGTCTGTTATATATCTTTTTTAATTTAATTTATAGTGTACTTTTTTGTTAAAATTGCGAACTTTTTACAAATAATATCATTTCTCGCTTTTTCTGAGTTAAGGTTTAAAAAGGTTCAGCCCAAAAAAAAAAATTTAATACTGAAATTGGAGTTTGTTTTTTTTTTTTTTTTGGGTAAAAACAGGAATAAGCATATTTTTGTATTTTAATTAATATGTTCTTCTTATTTTAAGATATTATTTTTTATTTAATTATATTTTGCTAAATAAAAACATTATTTTTCTTAGGGTTGCCAGTTTTTAAAAACCCGAAATCTGGACAAATTGAAATTTTATTGGTTCAAATCTGGACAAATCTGGACAAAACCTAAAGAAATCTGGATAAAAATCTGGACAAAAATGATGATTTTTTTTCAAAATTTACCATGAAATAAATTAATTTAGTTTTTTTTATCGATCAATATAATTTTATTGCTTATTAATTCATAATGAATACTTATTATAAATTTTGAAAATTATTATATAATGATACAATCTAAATTATATAAAACCAGTGCATCTTTTGTAAAGAAAAAGGCTGTGGAACTCAACATTTTTCTAGGTAGGTAGTAGCCAATTCTCAGCCACCTGACTAATTATTTAACTTTGAATGAACAAAAAGTATAGAATATCTGCACTTGTCACTATAAAGTTTTGATTTTTGTATTTTTCAGACATTTTTCTTCATAAATCGGGATTTTTTTTTTTAATTCGTAGAATAAAGCAAAAAACCCATTTTCTCCTATTCTCAGTCTCAGCCACCCAAACTCTATTCTCAGCCACTTTGGAGTTTTTAAAGAATTAAGCAATAAAACTCGGTTTTAAGTAATAATTTCGTTCAATTTAATTTAATTAGGAACTATAAGTTCATAAAACCTAAATTAGAAAACTTAAAAAAAACTAAAAAATAATTTTTATGCATTATAATAAGAAAAGTATAAAAAAAAATATTTTAAATATAAAACGGTAGTGGAACTGAGTTTAGATAATATTTACAATAAATTTAGTTTTTGAATACTATTTTTTGTTTCAAATTTTATTTTATCTGCTAACAATATTGAAAAACTGGACAATCCAGATGTCCAGATTTGTGTCACTGAAATTTCTGGATTGTCCAGATGTCCAGATTTGAAAAATTTTAAATCTGGACAGGTGCCGAGAAATCTGGACAATCCAGATGAAAACTGGACGTCTGGCAACCCTAATTTTTCTTAAGATTTCCCTAAGTTCGATTCTTATTAATCTAATTTATATTTTTATTTTAGACTCTTTATTGCGTTGTTAAAGAAAATAAAAATTTAGCTTAAGAAGTTTTTATTTGCTTTTTAATTATTTTTATAGATGTTCTTAGCACTTAGGTATAAAAGTATGAAAACTTCAGTTTTATAAGTTTGCTTTTCAGAACAAATAATTTCTTAATTTATCAATGAATGATAAACAAGCAATCATAACTTCTCTAAATCAGAAATGTTCACATTTTTATTTCCTCTTACTTTATCTGCTTAAAATTTACAAAGCTCTTATATTTATAGTCTAACATTTAAACACACAACTTTGATTCAAATTTTAAAATTTATGACTTGACAGAACCAATTCGGGTGAAATTTTGCATGATCCGATAATACAATATTCTAATAACTCCAACGTTTCAGTACTGCAATTTTGTCGTTAACTAAAAAAAATTTGAAATTACATTACCGACAAATCCGAAAATTTTCTACCACGAAAACATTATTTTGTTAGAATTAATTGGATTCGGAAATATACCGAGTTTTATTTTCTACTTCCTACCTACGTTCATAATTAAATCGCATAGAATTTTATTTTATTTTATCTTTTTAAATATTAAATATAAATATTTTCTTTTATTATCAAGTGGATGATCAAAATATAATTGTTAAGCAAAAACATTTAACTTTTTTTAAAACTTTATAATTTATTATCTTTTTTGTTGGATGAAGTTACGGTGCGCTAGGAAATTAGTTATTAATAAAATTATTATAGCTTGAGTTCACATTTAAATACATATTTTTATTTATCAATAAGCAATAATAATAATTTAAGCTGTGTGAATAAAAAAAATTAAATTGACTATCTGACCGTCATATATATTTGTTAGATATTAGTAGTATTAAAAAATTACTAATTTCCAAATATAGAAAATTAAATAAAATAAAAATATTCGTCAAACATAGTAACAAATATTATTGCAATAGTTTTATTGACAAAAATGAAAAAAACATATGGTCATTTAGTAAATTAACTAAGAACTTTATTTTAAATAAACTTTGCATTAAATATTTTTTTTGAATAAAATACAGAACTTTTTGCTTAAAATTTTAGTCGTTCTTTAAGCTTGAATTCACACCATGAAATTTAATTATATTACGGCATTAGCATTACTTCCTTTGGGTAAGAAGAATCAAATATTATTAAATTCTACATATAAATCCGATGAAGATTAAGAGATTAAGTATAAATAAGAGAAATTCATTTTTTGGTTAATTTTTTTCATTTGAATTTTTTGTATGGTATGAATTTCTCTTATTTATACTTCTTTTATGGTAATAGCTTAGCGTATGTTCATACAGTATCCTCATCATCATATACATATGTCGCACATAATTTTCTTTTAGTCAGCCCTCTACTTGATGAGACGGCATAATGAGTAATTACAATCAAAAGTTTGGTGTGTTTTTATTTTATAAATTAACAAGGTTGATTTTATTCCGTCGAAATCAATTAAATTAATTATTATTCATCTAACATCATAAATACTTACCAAGAAATTGACAATTTTATTCTAATGTTGATTCTGAGATTGAATAAAAAAAAATTAGTTAGGTAAATATTTCATTCAGAACTGTGAAAATTTGATCAAGTTTTATACAAAAACAGTTTTGTAATTTCTTGTAAGATACTTTTTAATAATTTGCTATAAGTTAATTTGCATATGCTAAATGTCAAATTTCTCGAATTTTTATAGTTTCTGCTGCAGGATTATTAAATCTGGACTATAATGTTAAATACTATTTGTATACAAAATTGAATCCATCAACACCACAAGAATTAAATACATCATCAGTACAAAACTCTGCTTTTAATCCATTGAAAAGAACGAAGTAAGTAAATAAAACAACAATTAGAAATAAGAATTTTTAGTTATTATGTATGTGTTTAATAAATTTGCTTCATTGATAACATTGGTAAAATCGATCTGTAAAGTGTGCGCTATGGGTCTAAGAAGTCACAATCAATCCTGAATTATTTTTGCTTGATTAAAAATGGGAAACTTTATTGCTTATAAATAAATGCCTTCACTAGTTCCTAAGTATAGTTTCCTGGAAGAAAAAAAATTATGCTTCTTCCTACATGAAATAAATATATTTCTTTGTATGCCTACTATAAATAACATTGTAGAATATTAGTTTAGTATAGAATCAATAAATATATTTAGTATTTACATTATATTTTTTAAGAAATTTTTATTCAAAATAAAAGACAAATAACTTCCATATTTATTAGTTTAGTTTTAGAGTAGCTTTAATAAACTGTTTCTTCTAAAAATTAGAAATAATTTTTGTGATTTAATTGAATTTTTATTTTTTTTTATTTTTAAGAATCATAGTTCATGGTTTTCAAGAAAATGCTACAGATCCACTATCTTCATCGCAAAGACTACTACAAGGATATATTTGCAATGGAGCCGACTTGAATTATTTAATAGTTTCGTATAACTCAACAATTACAGGCACTTATGTCGACTATGTGTTAGTTAACTTTGATCAGATTGTACAGGAAGTTGGCAATATTATAAATACATTCTTAACATTTTTAAAAACAAGTTTTAATTTAAAAAATAATCAATTTGATTTAGTATGTCATAGTTTGGGTGCTCAAATATGTGCAATTTTAGGACAACTACAACCCTTGATTGATAAATTTCTTAAATTTTTTGCAATTGATCCTGCGGGACCATTTTATCAAGGTACGCCCCCCCAATGGAGAGTTAGTCCTGATGATGCCATTTACGTAGAACAAACGGTGTCATCTTGCACATTTGGTACATATTTGCCAGAAGGCCGTGCGGTGATTTACATTAACAATGGTATCATCCAGCCATATTGTCAAGGAGTTCAGGACGTTAGCTGCAATCACAGAAGATCAGTTGATGTTTTTGCCCAAGCTACATGTAATAAAACTGGATTTAGTTGCGTACCATGTAATTTTGCTGGAATATTATATCAGTTATGTCCATCAACTCCACAATCCAACTACGGTGATGAACCTAGCGTTGTAAGAAATGGTTTATTCGAATTGGTAACAAATTATAAACCAGATTATATTCCAACCACTAATCTTCTTGCCGGATAATTTTTTAACTAATACAATAAGAGCATTTATTTGTTTTGTCTAAACTTTTTGGAAATTGAAAATAAAAAGAAATTGTTTGTTTTTAAGAAATATCAACTTTGTATGGGACTTTATTTAAAAAATTAACAAAATGTAGATAATGTAGGGGAAAGGGGGGATATTCGGACAGTGTACACATTCAGACATGGCCTATAACTCACAAAATATTTATCGCATCTAATTTTGGTATTTTAGACATATTATCAGATGCTCATTTTCTCACTTCATAAAAAATTTGAATTAGTTGTAGTTTGTGTTTTGACATGTGCGGTGAATTTTATGTTTTCGGCTTGTCAAAGTAACCTTTTTAAAATTTATTAAACAGTGATTCACTTCGAAAAAAAAAAAAAAATCACAAAAAGTAATTATACATTTATTTTTGCCATTATTTAATTATTAAAATTTAATTATTGAGAAATTAAATTTTCTTTTATGGTTACTTTCGGACAGACGAAATGGGGTACATTCGGACTTGTCCAAAACTATCCCATGTGTCATTTTTTGAACATAATTAGTTTTTTTTTAATTCAAGATGCCTCGAAATTATAAAAGAAAAACCAATAGACATAATAATAATAAAAATAATAATCAATTGATGACAATGTTGAAAAATGTAAGAAAAAAGACTGAATCTTTTAAATGAATGAAATCTTATTTCTGTTATCAATACCAATTGAATTTTTGACTGATGTACCTACTTAGAATTTGTACTTTGAGTTTAAAGAAACTGAAAATAAAATAAAATTTTTAAATTTAATACAAAATACAACATTTTTACCATTGTAGAGAACTATTTCAATAAGTGTCTGAATCTACCCCACCCCCTGTCTGAAACTACCCCCACGTTGGGGCACATTCAGACATTTGCCGCAAATTTTTAGGCACGCTACAACAAAGCCAAACTTTAATCTAGACGCTTCAAATTCGGCATAAAACAAGCCAAAAGATTGAATTATTTGGAAAATCAATTGAAAATATTTTTAAAAATATTTTAGGCATATTTTTGGTGGGCAATGTAAAAACTGTCCGAATCTCCCCCCCTTTCCCCTACTCCAATTTGAACATGATTATAATATAAATTAATTTTTCTAGAAAATATCCTGAGCGCATAATTGAATTTAGTATTTTGAAATGATAGACCAACCATTTTATAGTAGATTATAATATATGTTAACTAAATTTGTTATTAATTACGAGGTGTCTATACACACAAACACATAAACACGAGTCAAAATTATATCACGAGACCGAAGGTCGAGTGATATAATATTGACAAGTGTCTATGTGTTTGTGTGTATAGACAACGAGTTGTTATAACAAATTTTGTTAACATATTTTATATACTGCTTTAATGCGTAGGGGAGAGGTAGTTGCAAAGAGAGAATATAGAGATAATAATTTATAATAAAAAATAAAGATAAAAGAAGAAAAGGGAATTTTTCCCCGTTAATTATCCTTTAATTTCTCTTTCTTTTAGAGATAAAAGAAGAAAAGGGAATTTTTCCACGTTTTATCCTTTAATTTCTCTTTCTTTTAGATATAAACGAAGAAAAGTGAATTTTTCCACGTTAATTATCCTTTAATTTCTCTTTCTTTTAGAGATAAAAGAAGAAAAGGGACACAGTTTCATTTAAAACACAACTTTGCTTGTCATCTTTGTTTGGAATTTATGGCTTGACAGAACCAATTCGGGTGAAATTTTGCATGATCCGATAATACAATATTATAATAACTTCACGTTTCAGTACTGCAATTTTGTCGTTAAATCAAAAAATTTTCTACCACGAAAACATTTCATTATTTTCTTAGATTTAATTGGATATTTCCGAATTTTTATATTCTACTTCCTACCTACGTTCATAATTAAATCGCGTTTTTTTTTTTATTTTATCTTAAATATTAAATATAAATATTTTCTTTTATTATCAATATTTTATTTAACATTTTTTACAAATAATTTTCTCTAAATATGCCTGGTACGTTGTTATGTTGGTCCAAGTGGATGATTAAAATATAATTGTAAAGCAAAAACATTTTATTTTTTTTTTTTAAACTTTATAATTTATTATCTTTCTTGTTGGATGAAGTTACGGTGCGCTAGGAATTAGTTATTAATAAAATTATTATAGTTTGAGTTCACATTTACATATTTTTATTTATCAATTTATCAATAATAATAATTTAAGCTGTGTGAATAAAAAAAAATTAAATTGACTATCTGACCGTCATATATATTTGTTAAATATTAGTAGTATTAAAAAATTATTAATTTTCAAATATAGAAAATTAAATAAAATAAAAATATTCGTCAAACATAGTAACAAATATTATTGCATTAATTTTACTGACAAAAATTAAAAAAACATATGGTCATTTAGTAAATTAACTAAGAACATTATTTTAAATAAACTTTGCATTAAATTTTTTTTTGAATAAAATACAGAACTTTTTGCTTAAAATTTTAGTCGTTCTTTAAGCTTGAATTCACACCATGAAATTTAATTATATTACGGCATTAGCATTACTTCCTTTGGGTAAGAAGAATCTAAAATTATTAAATTCTATATACATATATACATGAATCCGATGAACTGTTATATTAGATTAAGAGATTATTGAATTCAATTTTGTTCCAATGTAATAGCATAAAGGAAGTATAAATAAGAGAAATTAATTTTTTGGTTAATTTTTTTCATTTGAATTTTTTGTATTGAATGAATTTCTCTTATTTATACGTCCTTTATGGTATAGCTTAGCGTATGTGCATACAAGTATCCTCACCATCATATACATCATGTCGAACATAATTTTCTTTTAGTCAACCCTCTACTTGATGAGACGGCATAATGAGTAATCGCACAATCAAAAGTTTGGTTTGATTGGTAATGTTTTTGTTTTTATCGTGTTTTTATTTTGTAAATTAACAAGGTTGGTTTTATTCCCTCAAAGTCAATTAAATTAATTGTTATCATAAATACTTACCAAGAAATTGACAATTTTATTCTAATGTTGATTCTGAAATTGAATAAAAAAAAGTTAGTTAGGTAAATATTTTATTCAAAACTGTGAAAATTTGATTAATCATAATATTTAGGCATTCGACCATGTATATGTATGTAATTTTTTTTACTTATTTTTTTTTTTTCAATTTTGTAGTCAAAATTTTCATTAAATATATTTCAAAAAATATCTCTTCAAAATAAATTTAATGATATAGAAAAAGAATTAATAATAATTTTTTTGGATTAAAAATAAACATTTTGTGAGTTAGATAGAGTAACGGAATAGAGAGAGGTAAGTAAAAAGAAGTAAAAATTAAATAATTGGAATTAGAATTTAAAAAATTTCCAAATTTATTTAAGTTCCGTGAATATTTCACGGGTTTCGACTAGTTATATATGATTGATGTTAAGTTTTATACAAAAATATGTTTTAATAATTTGTTATAAGTTAATTTACATATGCTAAATGTCAATTTTCTCGAATTTTTATAGTTTCTGCTACAGGATTATTAAATCTGGACTATAATGTTAAATACTATTTGTATACAAAATTGAATCCATCAACACCACAAGAATTAAATACATCATCAGTACAAAACTCTGCTTTTAATCCATTGAAAAGAACGAAGTAAGTAAATAAAACAACAATTAGAAATAAGGATTTTTAGTTATTATGTGTGTATTTAATAAATTTGCTTCATTGATAACATTGCAGTTTAGTTGTAGAGTTAATAAACTGTTTCTTCTAAAAATTAGAAATAATTTTTGCCATTTAATTAAATTTTTTTTTTTTTAAGAATCATAGTTCATGGTTTTCACGAAAATGCTATAAATCCAATATCTTCATCGCAAAGACTACTACAAGGATATATTTGCAATGGAGCCGACTTGAATTATTTAATAATTTCGTATAACTCAACAATTACAGGAACTTCTGTCGACTATGTGTTAATTAACTTTGATCAGATTGTACAGGAAGTTGGCAATATTATAAATACATTCTTAACATTTTTAAAAACAAGTTTTAATTTAAAAAATAATCAATTTGATTTAGTATGTCATAGTTTGGGTGCTCAAATATGTGCAATTTTAGGACAATTACAACCCTTGATTGATAAATTTCTTAATTTTTTTGCACTTGATGCTGCGGGACCATTTTATGAAGGTACGCCCCCCCAATGGAGAGTTAGTCCTGATGATGCCATTTACGTAGAACAAACTGTGTCATCTTGCACATATGGTACATATTTCCCAAAAGGCCGTGCGGTGATTTACATTAACGATGGTATCTGCCAGCCACATTGTCAAGGAATTCAGGACATTGGCTGCAATCACAGAAGATCAGTTGATGTTTTTGCCCAAGCTACATGTAATAAAACTGGATTTAATTGCGTACCTTGTAGTTTTGCTGGAATATTATATCAGTTATGTCCATCAACTCCTCAATCCAACTACGGTGATGAACCTAACGTTGTAAGAAATGGTTTATTCGAATTGGTAACTAATTATAAACCAGATTATATTCCAACCACTATTCCTCTTCCCAGATAATTTTTTAACTAATACAATAAGAGCATTTATTTGTTTTGTCTAAACTTTTTGGAAATTGAAAATAAAAAGCAAATTGTTTGTTTTTAAGAAATATCAACTTTGTATGGGACTTTATTTAAAAAATTAACAAAATGTAGATAATGTACTCCAATTTGAACATGATTATAATATAAATTAATTTTTCTAGAAAATATCCTGAGCGCATAATTGAATTTAGTATTTTGAAATAATCGACCAATCATAATTAAGCTCTACTCTTCATAATTTTTTTTAATGATTAGTTCAACAGGAAAATAGTTGGTATATAGTTTTCTTGTGATCATAATATAATTTTATTAATTTCGTACAAAATATTCTTTTCGAAATATGTACATTGAATTTCATTATTATGATTTTATTTTTGAGAAGACGTCCTGTACTTAGATTCTACGATTATAAATACCTTATGTACATTATTTTTTTTTTCCTGAACAAATGGTCGGAAAAATTTTTATTATATTCTTTTATAAAGTCAAAAAGTGGTCAACAATTTATAAACACTTTTTTTGCAAGTATAATGCATTTGTTTGCGTATATATTATACCCCAAATAAAATGCGAATGTGTCATTTTATTTTCAAATTATAAAATAATCTGTATAATTGACAGAGTTGACTAAATTTAAGTATTTTGCAATAAAAGTACCAATATACTAGTACTGCCAAATTACTGCAATATTTTTCTAGAATGTACTGTTACTTAAAAAAAATTCAGTACCAGTATACTGGTACTGTAAAAATACTGCAATATTTTTCTGGAATGTACTGGTACTTAAAAAAATGTCAGTACCAGTATACTGATACTTCAAAAATACTGCAGTATTTTCTCACAATATACTGATACTGCAAAAAAAAATACAGTACCGATCAGTATATTGAACTGTACAAAAATTCCTAAAATTGTTTGTCACAATATGTGATGAACTCAATTTCTGTATAATGCAATCAATATTAAACAAATTTAGTCAGCTCTGATAATTGACTAGTTAAGATCTTGAAATTTATGGGTACAAATATATTATAACCCAGCTGAGGTACAACTTACTGTCTAAGAATTATTTAGGAATTTAAAAAAATCGTTAAAATATTTCTTTAAATTCTATGATTATCATCAAAGAAATATGTCGGTAAGGTATATATATATATAATATTTCTAAGTTTATTATCAAAATCTTTATGGTTTACATTTTTAGGTTTGTTGACTACAGAAGAAAAAAAATATACATCAAGCACCCTATATTCCCAAAAGTTTCCGTAAATTGTTGGAATTGTTTTTACCTTTGAATTTTTTTTTTACTTTTATTTTCAATATTATTTTTTTTTAAACCTTTTTTTCTGCCCTTACGAAATCTAATAGCCATATTTATTTTAGATTGAATTATTAAATTTTTACAAATCCTCATATTTATCCTTTTTATTTTATTATTTTTAACAGAGAGAAAAAGAAAACAAAACCTTTTAGAAAAAAAAAAAAAAAATATTTTTGCTTAAAAACTTATTGTAAGAAAAAAAAAACATATTTTTTTGTTCTATATTTTTTTAAAACATTTTTTTAACCAACATAATTTTGAAAAAATTTTAGATCCCTTTTTTTTTTATTTGTGTACATACGTATGTTTTCCTAAAACTTTGTAATGAAGTCCTTTTAGATTTTTAATCCTTGGAAAAATTGTATATTTTTGCCGCAAAAATGTCATTTAGGTTTCCAGTTAAATTTTGAAATTTTAAAGTTGAATAATTTCATTTAAGAATAATTTTTAAATAAGATAAAACTTGAATTGAAACCGAAAACATATATATTTAAATTTTCCACCATAATTATGTGCTTGGTGCATATTTGTATATGATGAAAATGAAAATCTCATCATAATATGAAGAATTGTTTTTTGACGGTATTAATAATTGAACTGAATTGACTTAACGACTAAATTGCACAATTTTATTCGATTTCAGTTAAACTGTATTTGAACTGGTGGAGAAATTGAAGCAAAGAAATATTATTCTTTTTAATTTTTAAATTGTAAAGGTATCATTAGACTATTTGTCTATAAACGCCAAATATGTGGCTATTTTTTTTTTCAAATTTGTTTGGTAAAATGTTTTATTTAGTTAAATATTTGTTTTCTGTTCATCCAAATAGATATTTGGCAAAAAGTATGATGATGTATACATTTTAATTCATCAAATAAATTTTGATGTGTTTGGAAAATATTTTATTTGTCATAACAATAATTATTTCTAACAGAACAAACAGAACCAAATAATAATTAAATTGAAAATTACCTGTTTTATACATACGATACATAATAGTATTATAATACATATTTGTATAGTTGTGTACAAATAAATAACATATACACACTCTGTTTTCTGTAACTATATAATGCTTTTAGATCAAAGATTTATTGTATGTTAGTTGAAAATGAAAAGAAAGGTGTTACATTTAGCTTTCGTGATAATTTATTAACCCGTCTGAAATATCGTTTTTTTTCTTCTCTGTTCTAATGATATTTCGAAGAAAATTTATTTATTTGTCATAAAATATAGCAAGCAATGTAATAAAAAAAAATTCAACACTATATAAGATTATAATTTATATAATATATCTATACAAAAATTTTTCATTACATACTGTCGATAGAATATCTATTATATTAAAAAAAGAATAAAATTTTGGTGAAGTTGTAGGTCTGATGTTTGTTCTCAATTTCTTATGTTATTAAAAAGAAAATTACAATTTTTTAGTCACTTTGATTACTTCTATGGCTTTACAAACTACAAATATTATGCTCAGTTATTTGAGTTTATACAATGGACAATTGGGCATATTATAACATTATTATTTATTCAAAATAGATCTAGGATCTAGACAATTATTGTAATTAATTATTTGTGTGATCAAATGTCTATTTCGGTTTACTTATAAGATTATGTATTACAGCGTACAAATTATTTCCCATATATCGATACGCATCACTGTTCTGTATAGTCAGTTCGTTAAGTTATATACTCTATGTACAATTAAATTTATGAAAAAAAACAGTAAAAAACAAATTCAATTGATTTACTTTTTACTATCCCAGGTGTAAGGAGGAAAATTTGCAAACCGATTTAAAAAAAGAAGAAAACACAATGTCTTTAAGAGACTTTTTAGCTCATTTACATCAAGTAATCCCATTTTTACATCAGTAAATTTAAATAAAAATATATTGTTCCTTACATGTACCTATAACATTTTTCTGAAATTCTAAACTTTGTAACATGTTCAATAAAAAGTTATTAAATCGTGCTTCAGAATAAATTGTTGCTTTACGTGAAAATTTACCATCTTTATTTTCACATAATATTTTAAGTTAAAAAAGTAAAAAAAAAAATATTATATACAAATATAAATAAATAAAAATAAACGAAAAACTAAAAACCTAAGAAAACAAAACATATTATACTTAGGTTGTCATCAGAGCCGCATTTGTATCTTTGGCGCCCTTAGGCAATGTATATTAACGCGCCCCATAATCTAATAATAAAAGTTAAAGACAACATGTACAATATAATTATTAGTTGTTTTTGTTAATTTATGTATTTAGTAGTAAGTAAAAATGTCATAGTGTACACATTAAAATTTTCGCCTTGATTTTTTGTCTGCAAAATCATCAATTATGTCAGTATAATTACTATTTGATGTAAAATTAGTTTTTATTAATAGCTAGTGCGTTTTAACAACGAAAAACTTCGATCCGCAGAGCAGTTAGTTAAATGTAGGCACAAAAACCTTCTTAAAATTTTATTTATAATTGGAAATACACTAATTTTTTACTATATATTAGAATTTTCATTATATTTCAAATATGATGTCACTTGGCACAGATTCTTCCATAAAACATTCATCAAAACGTTCTTGCATACCCGATATAAGTTTTCTGCATTTGCAATATTTTGTTTAGGTTGGTATATAATTCAATTGTTTAAAAATTCTAATTTTTTGTAAATTAATTCATTCTATAATATTATAAAATAAACTATAAAATAATGCTTGCCGTACGCTCGCTTAATTCTTAATTTCGATTATATAATTTAATTATAATTATCAATACTTAAATTAAAAAAAAAAAAAAATTAATTAAAAAAAAGCATGCTTCATAAAATTTTCTAAAAAAAAATTAAATTGCAAGCGCCCTTTTTATCTTAGCGCCCCTAGGCAGCTGCCTAGGTTTGCCTATTAGTAAATGCGGCCCTGGTTGTCATTCCTACCTACATATATCGTATTTTTTTTTCCTTTGCCTTTGTGAATGATATATGTATTTCAATATTATCCAAATCTTCTTCTAATATAATATACATACTTATAAGTTTACAATAAAAATAAAAATATAAATAAACTTATATAATAAATCTTCAAGTGGTTTCAATTTTCTCTATAGAGCTTTTCCATGAAAAATTTAAGTAAGTTCATAGAACTTTCTAAAAATTTATTTTTCTTAAGCGACACGTTATTTTTATTACTTTCAAAAAGATTTTAAATTAAAGTTTATAAATATCACAACAAATCCATTTTTATCTCGTTTTTCTGATAAAATAATAGAAATTATTTGGTACAAAAATATTAATATTGAAGAAGAGATATTTTTAAGAGTCTGGCCTAAACGCAAAACTCTGAAAGTCAGCAGCATAGCATTGATCATTTAGTTTAAGAAAAAATGCATCAAATTGTCCACAAAAAAACGGATATCATTTTATTTAAGGTTGTATTTATGAATTTATGAGTTTTGGAATTAAATGATAGTCTTCATCGTCGATTGCTCAAATGATAGCTCTAATCTTAAAAAATTAAATTGCATCAATAATTATTATTTTTTTTTTAAATTGGATTTTGAGAGTTTGTCATTTTAAAAGGATCCATATTTGGGTAACATTTGCTGCACAGTATGTGTAATTTTAATGTAAAACACATATAATTCTAAAACGTACAGGTATAATTGCAAATTGACTTTAAATTGTTGAGTCAAACCAACATAAATAGTTACAGATATGTACTACATACATAAGGGTATTTGGGCATTTACATGTACATTATACATGCACTTAAGTTGAGAAAATTGTTTTTATACATATATATGGAAAATATTAAGTTTTCCTTTATTTTTCTTTTATCTACTAATATATGTATTTTTAAATCTTTTCAGCAGTCAGTATTTTATTTTCTATTAACCTTATTCCAAAATACTTAGTAATTTATACTTATTTTTTTTTTATAAATAGTATATATGTACATATATTAAATTGCTTTCAAAATATCATAACATTTTGATTTATTGTTATTTTGAACAAATCAATCAATAATATTTTTTATGTATGTATATATGTCATTAAATGAAAAAACGTGAACTTAAGAGATGAATTGAAAATGATAGCGAAAAACAATTTTTTTGTGAAAATTTATTTTTTCATTTTCTGAAATGTACAAAATTACAATTTTAAAGTTATTCAGAGAAAGCTTAAAGTTTTAAGCATTAATGTTAAAGTTGAATGACAAATTGTAAATCGTTTCGTTAGAATTTTGCATTAAAATTCTGTCTGTTAAAAGTATCTAATGCAACCTTTTATAATTGTCTATTATAATATGTAGAAAAATTCTGTTGAAAGTTTTCTATTTTGTAACTATATTGTAACTATTTATAATAATCAATAAAGAACCAACATAAAAGTACAAATCGAAGCAATACACGTTATGCGACAGTATAATAATAATAATATAGATTTTTACTTCTTTTCGTTTTGGTTTAAACAGCCCACAAAGTCCAATGTCAACATCAAACCGAAAACTAATAAGAAAAACCTTATTTTTTTTTGTTCTTTTAACAGAAAAGAAAATATACTTCTTTCTTATATTTGCCACAAAGCAGACGTTATCCTTAAATCAATAGAAAGAAGAAAATCAAATAAAGTCTTTTTCTTTTTTTTTTGCCAATGAAAAAATGTTAAAAGTATTAAAAAAGTTTATGTTGCTTTTTTCTTAAAATAAAACATCAAAGACAAAATAAATTTAAAAACATCGTTTGTTCATTTTTACAACATGACTTAATAATAGCAACTTCAAAAAATTTTAATTTTGGTGTGGTACATCCGTAGGTCTTTGCGTAGTATATAAAAAAAAAACTTTTTAAAATCGTTAAGAGCACTAAACTAAAACGAAACACAAAAATAAATAATATTAATTGATGAGTTGGGAATAGAACCGGGACCTTTAGAGTATTTCAGAATTAATTAAAATTAGTAAAATGAAGAATCAAAACCAATAATAGAGAATAAGTGAATCAGTTCTTCATATAATTGTTAAAAAATCTACTGAAAAATTCAATCAAAAAATGCATTTAATTTTTTGAATTGAAATATTTTCATTTTACGCATATTTTGACAAAAATATATCAACGCGATATGTGACCAACTCAGTGCATTGGTATTAAACATACGATTTAGATTCAAAATAATTACGTCTTTTTGGTGTACAATAAATTACTCTAGAAAAGATTAATTTTACACTAAACTGTACCCCAACGGAAACTTACTTTGTTGTAAGATAACGACCAAAACTATATCCATTTTGTGAAGTGTAAACCTTATAAATTTTTTGTAAAATATTAATATCCCTCGCTAAAAATTTATTAATTACAATTAGAGTAGCAATAAATTAATTAAATTTCAAATTAAATTTCAAAAATTCCCCAATGGCAAGAACTAGAAATAAATCACGTTTTGTGCTCAATTTATTTGAATATATTTGAAATAAATAAAAATAGCAATGACGTAAATGATATATTGTTATGATCAGGGCTTTTTTTTGTACCGGAGCTCACCGGAGCGCAGCTCCGGTAAATATAAATTAAATAAAAAATAAAAAACCAATTCTTATTAGATTAAAAAAATTGTCGTTATTTTTCTCATGAGAAAAATTCGTAAAAAACAATAATTTTTATCTAATAAAAATTTCAAATCATAGATTTGCCATAACTAGGTTTGCGATTGCTATTTTTTGGTTGCTATTTTTTTCTATATTTTTTGTCTAGTTACCTATTCTGCGATTACTAATTATTCTACGTTACTTTGAAGATTTCAGGAAGTGAAGAATTTAAATTTATTTTTCAAAGTGTCACTTATAATATAGTTTTTAAATATATCCAGCGCAGGATTTACGAATAGGAACACTAGGCGCCTGCCTAGGGTGGCAGATTTGAAGGAGCGGCAAAATATAACATAAAACCGATAAAAAAAAAAAAAATCAAATAAATAAATTTTTCTATTTGTAGAATTGAATATGTAACTAATCTACAAAAAAAATAATAAGAACGTATTTCGAAACTAGCATAATTGTTTGCTGGAAGCTTGTTTTCTTCTTTGAATAGAATTAAAACTTGTCTTCGATCACAATTGAAAGAAACGAAATTAAATTACATTTCAATTATGCACATCGAGAACGAAGTGTTAAAAAAAATTTAATTTGAAGATACATTCGATAAATTCATAAATAAAAAAATTAAAAAAAAGAATAAGTAAATTGAGCTAATTAAATAATACAGTTTGTTTCTTATTTAAATTACAATCACACTGAAACTCTCAAAAAGTGCCTAGGGGCGGCATATTCGTAAATCCGCCCCTGAATATATCCCAAGAATATGAAAATAATAAATAGTTATTTTAATACCCTACCAAAAAAACTTAGAGGAGGCGAGATATGTAACGCATAGAAAGTTTCTTGCAATGTTCCAACGCCTAATCCGCCTATTAAGAGCCCTCACTGCGGAAAATGGGTCTTGGTTTTGCTTTGATTCTAGAGTTAATACAATCTCGACTGAAGTGATTTTTTGATATGTTAGACAGTATATGAGGCGGATATGAGACAGTATGTGAGGCGGATTTTTTAAATTTTGAGTTTTGTTGGCCCAAATGAGCCTTAGAAAAACTTGAACATATTTGCTGAGATTATGCAGTAAAGGAAAAAGATAATAAAAAATCTCAAACGCAGAAATAAAGAGAATTTTGAATTTCTTAAATTTCCTAAACAATTTTGAATTAGTTTCATTTATTTCTAAAATTTTTTCAATTTTTTTGATAAATTCGAGTTTTTGCACAGAAATAAAATTCAAATATAGTTTTGTGATTTTCTCGTAGAGGTGTTTTCGTACATTTTTTGTCGCATTTTTCACGGCCGTTTATTTTCTGTAAAATAAAACAAAAAAAAACTGCAAAACTAGAAAACAGAATTTCACGTCGAGGGCTCTTAATATTAATGTACAATACAATCAACAGAAATTCAGTTTCTGTATCAGTTTTCATTCTATAGAATTAAAAATAATATAGCGTTCCGGTAAATATTTTTTTCCAAAAAAAGCCCTGGTTATGATTATATACTTTATTTATATATACATAAATATATAAATTTTAATTTTACATAAACTCGATCGATAGTTTTTTTATGCATTGCATTCCTTTTGAAAACGTAACTATACATAACAATGATAAAATTAAAATAAAATGAAAAAAAAAGTTTAATCTTCCGAATTCAAAATTCAATATACATTACGAATATGAATGGTTAATCCGTAAGAAATAGGGATCCCCAAGAAACTGGGATACATTTTTCTTTAATAAAATTAAAAAATCGATTTCCCTTCAAAAATTTTTAATACATATTTTATAATATGTTCTCATATACATATATGAAATATTTTTATTTTATTGATCAAGTTATTTTATATTTTATTTTTACATCAAATTGAATTAATTTCGAATAACAAAATGAATGTGAAATAATAAAACAAAAAATCATCAGAGTAACAATATTTTATGTTTTACATTTACATTATTTTACAATAATTTTATTTTATTTTATTTTTTCAATCACATACTTTTTTTTGCAGTATTATATATTATATATATATGTATATAGTATAATATATGTACCTATGTCTGTTCATTACACGAGCTGTGAAAAATTTTACTGAATTGAAAGTTTATTTCGTGCGGAAAAATTGTTGGAATTTTGGTTAAACAACAAAACTAAATTAACTTTCTCCGAATGGAAAATAATTATTTTTTTTATTATTACCGTATTAAATTCGATCAAATAATTTGGGAGGAATTAAAAAAGCATATTATCATTTGCAAAAAGAATTGGGATACAACGAATTTAGATTTTTTTTATAGGAAAAAAGATATAATTGAATAAATGGTTAACCGCGGTCATTATTTTTTTTGTTGAGATTTTTGTTATAATAGATATGCACATTATTGACAAGATAGTTAGTTGGATAAAATTTGCTGTAGCGTCCATAAAAAGTCCATAAAAAGTAATG
This sequence comes from Hybos culiciformis, assembly GCA_964007475.1. Classification (NCBI taxonomy): domain Eukaryota; kingdom Metazoa; phylum Arthropoda; class Insecta; order Diptera; family Hybotidae; genus Hybos; species Hybos culiciformis. The sequence continues at coordinate 143,878,586 of OZ023273.1, read as the reverse complement.
ACATAAATATTCTTTTCATTAATGATCCTTAAAACTAAGTATGAACGCAAAAAAATATATTTATTAAAGTCCTCTAGCTCAAAAAAAATTTAACAATCTTTTTTTAAGCCATAAAAAGTTATAATCGTAATTCACACTTGCACTGCAAAAATAATTTCCTGTTAATTAATTTCTTTCTAAACTTCTAGAATGTTATGGGATCAAAATTTTATGATAATATTGTTTAAACATTTAACAAATTTATATTAAAAAACAACGTTTTTATTATAGTGCTTCACCCTTAAAAAAATTTAAAAATTTCAAATTCTGAATTTCAAATTCCTAATGTATTTTGTTAGTGTAAAATTTAAAATTTTTTTTTGTTGTTGTGAATTTCAAATACACGCCTCAGAGCGTGTATTTGAAATTCACAACAACAAAAAAAAATTTGAAATTCAAGTTCTGTCATTCTAATTGTCAAATCAAAAAAAAAAAACATGCCAGATGAAAAAAATTCCGCAAATTTCCTGAGATTTTTCTTGTACAATAATTTTTTGTTCATAATTTTTTCCAGATATAATAAAATCCTCTAAATTTAGGGAAAGAAAATCCTACTCTGGCAGCTTTGTTATTAATATTTGAAATTTATGAAAAAAAGTGAAAAAAAGTGTTCACCCGAAAACTTTTTTTTGACATTAAATTACACTAACAAAATACATTAGGAATTTGAAATTCAGAATTTGAAATTTTTAAATTTTTTTAAGGGTGAAGTACTTATGTGTTGGTTCAATAATACATACACTAAAAAAAAAATGCAATCAAAATCAACAGCAATTGTACTTCATTTCAATTTTTGTCCGTAATTGATACTTTTGAAGTCAAGATCTGTTGTTTTATTTGAAAACATCCTAAATGAAGTTTCAAAATGAAATACCAACTTTACAGACAATTTTAAGACTGAAAACCTGTCCTTATTTTAGGACTTCAAATATTTTCTTTCAAAAGAAACTTTATTACTTCATTTGAATTGCAATTGCTTTCATTTTACCTTGCATTAATGAAACTATGTTCTTCAAATTAATGTTTTTAGTTGCAATAAAATAAAATGAATAACTTTAGATTGAAATGAAGTAAGTCCTGTTTTATTTTCATTCATTTTATTATATTTTCCATTTTACACATCGTCGTAAATTCAGTTCATAGCTCAGTGGCAGAGTTGGTGGATTACAATGTTTAGGACAGTGGTTCGAAGCTCCAAGCGGGCATAAAAAAAATTATTAAAAAAAATTTAAAAAATAAAAAAAATATAAAAAAAAAATAAAAAAAAAATAAATAAAAAAATTCAATAAACAAAAAAATTAAAAAAAAAAAGAAAGAAAAATAAAAAAAAATAAAAAAATTTAAAAAATAAATAAAAAAATTTAATAAATAAAAAAAATTAAATAAAATAAAAAAAAATAAAATTAATAAAAAAAAAAAGTTAAATAAAATAAATAAAAAATTAATAAAAAAAATAAATAATTTAAAAAAAATTTAGTCTAGCAATTTTTTTTTTTGTATTTGTGGTGTTTTTGCTGATGAATTTGAAAGGTTTTTGGTTTTGGAGTAATAAACTTTATTTTGGTTTTACTTGCATTATTTTGTTTTCATTTCGAAAGATACTTGCTAATTTGTGCTTTCGATTTTGAAATGAACTACCATTTGTTTTCAAATCGAATAATTCTCTGTAGGGACAATGTGAAGAAATCTCACTTTAAATTGAAGCAATTTTTTGTTGTTTTGATTGCATTATTTCTTTGAGTGTACAACATCAAACCCTCCTTAATCTCTCTTAGAAAAAAGGATTTATGGATTACCTTTTCTATTTTTAAATCACTTGCCGAAATTCGAAAAGCACCTGAAGCCAAAGTCTTTTTAACGATTTATTGTGTATATTTTTATATATAGCATTTATTTATATGTATGTATGCGTTGTATACCTACATATATTGCTTTACGGTATCCTTCTAAAATTGAAATAAGAAATACACACATTTGTTTTATTAAAGGATCTCGTTTTATTTCCATGTTTTATTTTAAAATTTTCACATTATCAGAAAAGAATAATGCCTAGCAATAAATTTTCATAAAAATGTCCTAGAAAGTTTTATGTTAGATTGCTTTTTTTTGGGTATGAAAAAGTTTTTTTTTGTTTTCCGTCTTTAAACTGAGGAGTTTAGTTTTAATTTAATTAAAGATTCAAAAGTTTTAATGTATTATTTCCTTAACATCTCTTTTTCTGTATTCCAAATAATTTTTATTAATGTTCCGATAAGATCACTTTGAAGTTAATACACCTTTTTTCAATTTCTTTTTATTTCCAAGTTTTCATACGTTTATTTGTGGTTAAAAAAAAGGGTTGTCTTGACATGGGTCTAAGGTAATGTTTAAACCTTGCAGGTTTGGTTTAAATAAGTATTCTATTAATTTCAAGATTTCTAATTGATTATAGGAAAAAATATTTAAGAATTTTAATAAAAAATATTTTGGGTATTTTAATTTAAATTTTTATTTTAAGTTTATTATTTCAGTAGGATAAGGTGTGAGATATTTGCGAAAAGTCAACTTTTCTTTCGAAGCCACATAATGTTAATATATAAATTTAAAAATCTTTTGGCATTATCTGTAAATCTTGTTAATATTGTATTAGTTTAACATAATTTTATAATTATTTTATTCTCCAGGAGGTTTTTAACTAAAAAAAAAGATCGAAGTTTGTTTCCTCAAACACATATATGAGTTTTTTTCAAATGTCTGACATGTTAAAAATATTTCACAAAAAGAATTTCATTCCAATTGTGCCAAAATATTTATTTTAAAAGAGCTATATAAATTTTTCTATTATATACCACGTACTATAGTATACCATAGTAGTTCAGATTTAATAAATTTTATACAATTTTCGGAAAAAGAAATTTATAATTATAAGAAACACAAAAATATTTTAATTTGCAGATAAAAACGTAAAATCACATATATAAGATATTTATATTTTATTTTGGACATTAAAGGTCCGCATTCTTTACAAAAAAAAAAAACATTTTTATTTTCTTTAACTTAATATTAAATTTCGAAATAAAGTTCAATGGATTATATTTTTACATATTATAAATTATTTGTACTAAGTAAGTACAAATTGTATATAATTTCACTTATGATTATCTGTTTTATTCTACGGACATTAAGCGCAATATTTTTACTTCGAAATTCTTTTTCAAGTTACTCAATACACATGTGCAATGTGATGAATAACATTCTAAAAAAAATTATTATTTTGGGATGAAATAATATAACTAAACTTTATTACTGTTCTAAATATTTTATCTTGTTGAAATAAATGTTTGATCTATTTTCGACTAGAAACAAGCTTATTTGTTAATAATACCATTAATTCACCATTAATAAAATTTACAACCATAAAAATCCACTCTTAGATACTCTAAGTCTATAATTTTCAAGTTTTTTGAGAAGCGTTCACCCATGAAACTGATCAAAGATTTGTAAGATTATATTAAAGATCAAAGATTTGTCAGACTACTTGAATTTTAATAATTTATTTAAATTCATTAAATATGAATTTCAATATTTTTTCAAGACATTTTGATTTGATTTAAATTTTTCGTAAGATTTTGAGAAAACCCTTGATATCTAGAATTGTTAACTATGGTGAAAATAAACTGCAATAAAATGTAAATATTTTAGCATCAAAATATTATCTAGTTTTTTTTATTATCTCAATTAACTCTATCATGACAAGAATTATAAACATGCCGTTGTACGAAAATTTTGTATATAATACTACAAGCAAAATGCCTAACTAACATAGGTTTTAGTTAAATCTGGAAATTAGGTTCTCTTATTCAGAAAATAAAAATTAGATTCATTCATGAACTTAACTGAAGATTTTAAATTTTTTTTGAAATGAAACACATAGTTTATTATAATGTAGGTATATGGTTAGACGAATTTAAAGACGAAATTTAGAAAAATATTTTATTATATATAATAATTTAGATTCATTAAATGCTAACCTGTGTATGCAGATCATTTTAATGCACATGAAATAATATTCTATACTTTGATGTTATATTCTACAATCAGAGTTTTTTTTAGTGTATAATGAAACGCATATATTAATATATTAGATTATGTATGTGCATATTTTATGTAATTATATTTAAAAAAAAAAACCATTTATCAACAATTTTTTTTTTGGGAAATGTGAATGTTGTTGGCTTTCGAGTTCTTTCAAGAAGTACAATTTTTACATTTTGTTCAGACTAATTTTAAAGATTTGAAGCAATTCATTTGTTTCAAAAACTTATAAAAAAAATATTTTACAGTCCACATTTGTTATTCTAATCATATTCTATCAATATGAAATCAAATTAAACTCAATTAAAAATTAAAGTCCTGTAAATTTTTCAAATGACCAATTCATTAATACATATTATATTAATGTATGTAAGAAATAAGCTCTGAACACTCTTTTGTTCTATCTTTGATTACTTTTATATTTTTACATGATATTAACATTATGGGTTTTATTTAAAATAAACAACATATTATATTGAATATGATATTAAAATTTCCTCTGTCCAAAATTTTTATAAAAAAAAATTTTTTTTTTGTTTTCAACATTATCCCATCTCAATTTTCTTTTATAGGCTGTAGAAAAAAAGATACCCGCAAAAAAAAAAAAACGAATCCTTATTTAATTTCATTTAACTTTACAATGGCTTTATTATTTTTGTGACACAAAATATAAATATAGAACAGGATATAGAAACATAAGAATAATAACATTTTCATTTTATACATAATTTTGGGAAGTCAACAGTAAAAATAAATAAAATGTGGGAACTCCAGTCATAATTGTTATTACTACAGTTAGTTATATTAAAACAAAACATAAAGCTGCAACATAAACAAAGAGGGATTATTATTTGTTCACATGATGTTGTAAATATTGTTCTTAAAAAAACATATTTATGTTTTTTATAACATTCCGCCTCATATTAATTTTGATTTATTTTTTCACTTAGTATTCAGCTTTAATTTTTATTTTCTCTCCGTAAAGATGGTGAGTAATTTGGAAGAGTTTTTCAAGATTTTGTTCTGCTCCTAGAACATAATATCTATAATATTATCTTAAAATTGTACAATTGTCTGCTTCAATTATTTAATAGATACCAAAGTGATCAGGAGAATGAATATTTCTTTTTTTATATAAGAGTTGGGTTTATATACCTAGATGTTGTTCATATGCCATTTAAGAACTAAAAGAAGATTCAAGATGTTGTAAAATATGTAGAAAATAAAAAATATGCCAAGGTATTCTATAATAAGATAAACCCTTATTTTTATTAAGTTTAGTTTTCATAAAATATTTTTTAAAATTAAGCTTCGATTTTTTATCACTAAATTAAGTTTGCTTGAATTTAAAAAAAATAAACCATTTAATAAATTTTCATTTGAAAGAACAATTAATATGTGTATATGATTTTCTAAAATGAAAACTTTCCTTAAATTACGTAAACCCATTTCACATATACATATACAGATCATAAAAAAGGAAACGCAAAAGAAAAATATGTATTAAGATAAAATTGTTTTATGAGATTCTATTTTTTTTTTTTTTTTCTAAAATCACATTTTAATGATAAGAAATCCTTTTATAATGGAGTCTATGTAAAAAAAAAAGTGTATATAGTATGTTAAGTCATAAACATATCATTTTTTAAGAGAAAAAAAAATTGAATGGATTTGTGGAATTGACTATATTATGTTAAAGTATAATACATTTATAGCACTTCTCAATGAAATTTAATAAAAAGTTGATTAAAAATACGAGTAATAATTTATTATAGAATCTATTATAAAATAAAATTATAATCTTTTAAGTTGATTTGAATTTTAATTTTTAAATTTTTTTTTGAAGATAAACAATAATAATAATAATTTACCAAAATTTACACATAGTGACATCCGACGACAATTAAAAACTGATAATAGAATTTTGTGTGTATGGTTGGTTTTATATGTTTGTCCAATCAAAAATGAAAGAATTAGGCCTCTTGGTATTTGAAAAATGTAAATTGTAACTTCTTACGATAGGTTTGATTAGGTGATGATTTAATTAATGAAGCTAAAATTATTTCAATCAGATTAGCTTCTTGTACTAAGTACATATTTTTAGCATATTAATTAAGACTTTTTTTACTATTATAAAAAAAGTTACGTAATGTATTCAAATATGTTTTGTTAGATTGGGTACAAAAAGTATACATTTGAATAATTGCTCTATTAATTTAAGGCTTATTGTCCTTAAAATAAATGTACCAAAACTTTAAAAAGGATGTGTAGTATTTGTGTTGTTAAATTTATCTTCTTTTTTAGTATAGTATAGAACTATAGAATATACATTTTTAAAGGAAAAAATTTCCTGGTGTTCCTGGAAAATCGGAATTATTTTTTTAAACTGCAATAAGCAAATAATATGGCTAATTGTATACTACTTTTGATTCTTAAGCCATTATTTTGAAATTGTGTCCTTTCCGTGATAAAATAAAGGTTTTGTCACTGATATAACAAACATTTCGTATAGGTTTATAGACTGGCAAAACTAAGGCATTAGTATGATTTAGAAAATAAGAAGATTCAAATGTATACGGGGACAAATATGTATAACTGGGAAAGCACTAGGATGGCTTATAATAGGAATTATCATCGAGCGTGTCTTACACAGATAATTCTACCATAATTCTGACATACTACACAGATCTTTTGAGCTATAATCATTAAAAAAGTAATTATGAAAAATTGTAATTTTTAATAGAATAATAAAATCAATTCAAAGAGAGAAAACTATTTTTCTTTTCCAAACTAATAGTTTATGTTCAACTGTTAGATAAATAACACACATAATATGTTTATCAACATAAAATAATATTTATTTATTATACATACATGAAATCTTTTGCATAAAGTTTTCTTGTTTTACATGGAAAGGAAAAGCAATTTTCTTTTTTCAGTAGTATGTACTTTTATACATAATGATGATACATTTACCTAAGAACTATTCAATTAAATCAATTATGTTTTTTAAAGTTTTGTTTTACTTTGTAATTGTAATTATGTATTTCATTTGACTTCATTTTCTTGATCTAATATGAGTTAAATGTGTGTACATGTTCCATAAACATCAATGATTTTCAGTCAGAAACAAACTTGTAAGCATTACAATTTTGTTTACTAAATGCTTCACTTTACATTACTGAATGCTTTAGAGATAAATTTAAATCATTTAATAAGTTCAAAATCGTTAATAATTTCTTAAAGTCCATTATTATATATAAATTTTAGATTATTGTAACTGTCAAAGAGAAGGCTTGATAATTTTGTGAAATAGAATATAGAAATAAAATCTAATCGGATACCTACATATATTTGATTCAGTTCGTTAAAAAGTGAAACCTACTTTTAAAATATTTTTGATGGAGTCGAAGAAGGACGCATCGATTTATTTTCAGGATTTTTAGAGAGTAATCAAGTCGTTTTCCAATTTACTAAATAATAATTATAAATAGTTCATCCACGGTAGTATTTTCAATATTCTGGGTGAAACAATTCTGCGGAGTCTGGAAGTATTTATCTTTTCATTATTCTATTCAAGAAAATTTCACTTAAAGTTATAATAATAATATAATAATCAATATTTTTAACTGATTACAAACAATTTATAATTAATTAAAAAAATATATGTAAATAAGTATGTATAGAAAACAAATTAAATTTAAAATTTTTTATAAAGCTGTTACATTTAATTGCTATGTCGTACAAGAATTCTCAACATAACATTTATGTTATTTCCTAATTGAATTAAAAAAAACATACTGCCATAATTTCTAACATGTTAGAAATAATTTGTTTATGGCATTTTATTTATGCTTTTAAGAGAATAGTTTACATTTTTTGTTGAGAGTTATTTGTATTTTAGTTTTTGAATTCTAACTCGAATTCATCTTCTTATAACTGAAATATACGTGAGCAAAAAGTAATGAAACCAGAATAAATTCCTTCGAAACTTACTTTTTTTTAGTTAAAATTAATTTAATTCAGAAACATATATAGAATATAGAACATTACACTATGTAGCGTCATTATTTATGCCCGAATTTGATTTGATTAGTGGCTGTCTTTACTATTTATCCAAAAATATTTAATACATATATACATTTTGTTTTAATTTTTTGTGACAATGTACTATTAAGTTCAAGTCAATTTAAAAAAAAAATTAATTGGTCCTCAGCCCATATAGAAAACCTTCGATTTACAAGTACAAGCTCTAAAGACTGTGCTGTGCTAAAATCAAAATGCATCTAACTAAACTTAATCTAAAAGTTTTAAGATAAATTGTTTATTATAACTATTAAGTTTAAAAATTGCTTAAACTGGATCAGAACCTAATAAATTATATATATTTACAAAAGTTAATTCTTTAAATTTCAACTTTTGTTCATTTAATATCAAATAATTGAAATACAAACAATTCTTCTGGAACACATATTTCCAATAAAAGATGAATAACCAATAAAAGTTAAAAAAAAAAAAAACATATATAGGTATATATCACTTCAGTATATTTCCCATACTTTTTTTTCAGATTTGGCATATACAGTTTCTAAAAAGCTAATGAAAGAACAACATATAAAATCAAATTATATATTGGTAAAATTTATATTGATTCTAAAAATATTTACCTGTAAATATATTTCTTACGTAGTTAGATATATTGTATTTATGTATACATATTTGTATATTTTGATTATGTTCACATTTTCAATATTTACTGATAAGTTAATAAAACATTTTCTAACACAATTTAATATATACTAAAAATTAATATTATTTTCTTGTTTGATTTAAAAAGAAAATATTCTTGAAGTTAGGAGTAAGAATTATAACAAATTGAGTATTAAACTGTCTTTGAGCCTGAACTTTCTCTGATATATTGGTCTAAAAAACTATATCATTCTACTTTATATAAATTGTTTAGTATTTCCATAAATTATGCTTATCTGATATGTTATAAATAATATAATAAAGCTTCATCAACAAGTATAATTGTTGAATCGATGATGCTGCGAAAAAAACTACAGTAGTAATGCCCTTCTTAATAGTGAACACAAAAAATTCAATAATAAAAAAAAATCATTTCATTATTGTTGTGGTTAATATTAGATATTTCGTTAGATATTTCTAAAGTTGACAAAAAGGAAGAATTTTATAAGCTAAAGACTAAAGATTTTTCAGAACATTTGTATATTATTATTAACTATTATACAATCTTTTATTACAAATAATATAAATTATTTAACTTTATATCATTTATCTTAAATATGTCAAAAGTTTGACCATCTGGTTCAATTTTTAATTCAAGAATTAATTAATTATTTTTTTTATTATATTTTATTTGCATGATATTTGTTTTTTTTATATCACAAATATTTTTTTTATTATTATTATAAAAGTTAAATTTATGCATAGGATATGCAGAAAACTGAAACATGTGTTGACCAATTTTATGCAAAATGTTTTTTTCAGTTTTTATGTGAAAACTTAAAGGGAATATCAGAGGAAATTAAAGTTGTGTATATATTATAATTATGCCCGAATCATATTTGATGAATCATTTTGAAAAGGATAACGAAAATCAGATCGAAATGTTTAATCTGTTAATTATTTACGTATACCTATTGTGTTTGTAATTTTTACTTTGGTTTTAAATTACAATTAAATTAATTAATTTGTAATTTTAGATAAGGAATATTTATTTATCTACAATTTTTTGAACTTACCACACTTTAATCTTATTTGAACTCGAAAACAGCTTCCAAATTTAAAAATATTTATTAAACTGTATACTTGTTTGCTAAAGAGCTCTATATTGAACTTGCCTATAGTATTCGATTTTTAAAATATTTTAAATAGGTATGTTAATTTGACTAACATGCGATCTTTTCTAAAAAGTTGTTATGATTTTCAAAAAAAAATTTCTCATGTATAAGGCAATGCTACTATGGGATATACTGTGCTTTGAAAGTTTTTGGCATTGAGCTCTGTGATATTTGTAACGTTTTCCCATTTTTTAATTATAATAATGTTTTTTAAACAGATACAGAAATTTAAAAAAATCGATTTTGCCAATTTTTTGCATAACAAAAAGGTCCAATTTTTACCCTTTAAACAAATTTAATAAAAATTGTCCATAATTCTATATCTGTATTATGCAACTTTGCACAGTTGAACTATTTTCCTATAAATAAATTGTAATTCCATATATTTGTATGCATGTAGAGACAGAAGCAATGCAACATTTTTAAAATTATAACTCAAAGAGATTATATAATGCTTCTATATTTAATAAATTCAATAAATAATTTATTAAATTCTTAGGTGTTGGAAAAAACTTTACATCTTGCATTTTCAGTCTACAATTTTTTACTACAATTTAAAAATTTATGTCTTTATTTATGATGTTATTATTAGGTAGAATTTATATAAAATTTATTGAACGGAAAAAGAGTTTGTCGATTTCGATTCCGACATCGCATTTCTATATTTTCACAATTAATAATGAAGTTAAGAGTGTTAAGAATGAATATGCTTATTCAGCACAAAGTTTAATGATTTAAATTCCAACTTATTAAAAATAAGTGAGTGGGCTGAAGAAAATGAACTCAGTTAAAATTAAAACTGTAGTACCTACTTGTTCAATTGATATTTTCTGAATATGTGAAAAATTCTAAGAGTTGCCTTGATTTGCGTCAGTTATTTGTTCATACATAAATTCATTCAAGAAAAATATATATATTCCTTCTTATCTTCATTTTGCATTGATTCATTGAGGATATTTCTAAGCTAAGAGCTTTTTTACAAATTTGAATAGTTTTACATACAGTCTTGTTTCTTTGCACCACAAAACAATTTTTTATCCTCTTTTTTTAATGACAATTATAGTTCTTGATTAATTATGGGGTTTTGAAATTACTTAACAAATATACTATACAAAATACAATGTAACAAATTATTTAAAATAACATTTTATTGTATTTTATTTTTATAAATTCACTAAATGCAGACATTATAACTAAGATATGAGTATCTTTATATTTTATTTTCACAATATGAAGTATTCCTAGTTAAATTTAAAGAGGATAAAGGGATTAATGAAAAGCCTTGAATGTTTTTCATTTTTCAGTATATTATTATTATAATTTCTCTTTATATTATTATTCATAAACTTAAACATACATTTGTATACACATAAATGTATAACACAATGTTAATAACATAGTTTTTCCACATATTCAGATTTAGTTTATATATGTATATACGTACTTGTAAATATTTAATGCTGAGTGTGAAATGAATTTTTAAAAAATAGCGAGCATACGGTTCATAAGATTATGCTGGAAAGTCAAAGAAAAAAAAAAAATTGTGCTACTTATGTTTTCTTTATCAAAGTATCTATTTTGGTTCTTTTAAAATGAATTTTTAATGGTTTTGTTTATCTTCTTAACGTGCGGATGGAAAATAAGTAGTTTTTATTTTATTTTTTTGAATATTATGAACAAAAAAAAAACTATTTCATGCGTTAAAATGAATATGAATTTTTTATTCATTTCATTATTAAGTGTATTTTTGCTCTCGTAATATTAAGAAAATGTGGGTAACAGAATATAAGATAAATACATAAATGTGTAGTACTTCACATAATAATATGTATTCAAAATAAGTTTTATTATTCAAATAATAATATGTATATAGAAAATGACATTATTTTTCAAAATTGTTATGAATATGAGTAGCTAGGCATAAGTACATATATGCATATGGTAAAGTTATTGTACTTTTAATTTGCCAGACAAAAAAAATTTGAAGTAGGTTATTTTTTTGTTCGTATTATATATAAAAAGAATATTGAAAATGTTTGCCTTTTCTTCAACATCACATTACATTTGTAACAAAGTAAATCTTAATCATAAATATTATTATATAATGTTTGTAATTTTTAGCCCGTTTTTCATCGAAAATTAGAAAACGGACTATTTAGGTCTGTCTATATGCTGCTGTTCCTATAATTAAGATAGATGAGCCCCAAGACCAAAATTTTCTAAAAAAGTTGATCACTATCCGGGACGGCACGATTCTGAGGTTTATTGGTTTAACACCATAACTTTTTGATTTTAATATAAATATTTTTTGAGAAAATTTATTTTTTGATTAAAATCTTTTATGTTGAACATTTAATGATTTCTTCTGCTTTTAATTTTTGAAGTGAACTTTAAAAGTTTTAGACTTAGTAAATATATTTTATTTTATTTTCGAATACAATTATATAGGAGCTATAGTACCCGAATTGATAAAACCCAGGTAGAGGCAAGTAATGTTTTTAATCAAGGTAATTAATACTGCCTAATAAATTGAGTAAACAATTCATGAGGACAGATAATTATCATTCAGCAGGATTAACATTTTATCAAAAAAAAATGGGAGATTAAGTAATTTTTAGAATTTTCAAAGGCTTAATTAACCAACAAACTTTATGTAGCTAGGTAGATTTTTCTATTTGCAGTATAATTATAATGGATAGATAAGCTCTAAATTAGCAGAACATTTTTTATGTCAAATTACTAAAGATAAATGCATTTAATATGTTTATATATTGCATATTATGTTCTAAATATTTTGTAATGTATATTATCTAGTTATTAAAAAAGTCTTGGTTAAGATGTAAAAAATAATGTATTGTGTCTTCATCAATTTCTTTGGAAAAAACATGATTCAATAATCCTTGTCCAAAGCTATTTATTAATTCATAATATGTATATTTTTGATATTTGCTTTCTTAAGTTCAATCTATCTACTCCCCTGTTATACAATAAAAAATAATAAAAAAAATGATCTAATTCCTTTTCCTTAATCAGTTCTAATTAAAAAAAACTCATGTTATTGTTCTTATAAAATATTTATTGTCTTAACTTAAGTTAAATATTTAATTCTTATAAACTATATAATTTTAAATCAAATATGTACAATTATTTAATTAGTTACAATTTAAATATACAATTTCTTAATTTTTAAACAATAAAATTTTATACAATTGAAATTATAATTTTATAATTCATGTTTTCCTTATTAACTAGCTGTGTCGATTAACATTTTCACAAAATACATTATGTCCTCTAGAATTTTCTCATCAAGTTCAGAATTTTGTGGATTTTCAACTATTAAGGCTGATGGAAGATTTTCTGTTAAATGTTTTGATGATACGATTTTTCGATTAAATAAAAGCATTAAAAGCTTTCTAGTTGCTATATCTGGCTCACATTGTGAAATATTAGTAAATAATTCTTCGGATATCATTGTGCCGTTGGGTCCAATTTGAAGTAACTTGTTGTCATCTTTGGAATCAGACTCATTTTTCGCATTTTGGTAGTTACGACTTGGAGCTGAGTTTAACATTTTCACAAAATACATTATGTCCTCTAAAATTTTCTCATCAAGTTCAGAATTTAGTGGATTTGGTGGATTCTCTGTTAAATATTTTGATGATACAATTTTTCGATCAAATAAAAGCATCAAAAGCTTTTTGGTCACTATTTCTGGGTCACATTTTGAAATATCAGTAAATAGTTCTTCGGATAACATCGAGCCGTTGGGTCCTATTTGAATTAACTTGTTGTCATCTTTGGAATCAGCTGAATCACTCCTTGCCCCATTTTTCATGCTTTGGTAGTTATTTGTGAATTGCGGAACATCAGAGCTGTTACTTGTGAGATTGTAGTGATTTTGAAATTCACCATTATATTGTTTACTATTTAGTGGTGGGTTTGTTTTACTTGTGAATTTTTTATTATCTGAATCTGATGGGTAAATTGTGATTAAAAGTGATCTGTTGTCATTATATGAATTACATGATTTATTCCTAGCATTATTTTTCATATTTTGGTGGTTATTTTTAACTTCATAACCATTATATCTGTTGCTTGTGAGATTACGGTGATTTCGAATTCCACTGTTATATTGTTTACGACTTGGTGCTGTGTTTGCTTTACTACTGTGCTTTTTATTACACAAATCTTTACCTTCCACTAATTTGTGTACATCATTTGACTGATATGAATTAAATGATGCACTCCCTGCGTCATTTTTCATATTTTGGTAAAATTGGAAAACGTTAGATCTTGTGCTTCTGACATTATAGTGAATAAGAACTTCACTTTTATATCGTTTACAACTTGGTGCTGAGTTATTTTTGCTAATATATTTTTTATTATTCGAATAAATATCTTCAAATGTGTTGGAATAGATATGTCTTTCTATTTTACGTTTTTTACGTTCACCATCATCTGCAGCGAATGCACTTCTCATTAAGATTGTGTTTGCAAATAAATCTCCCATAGTGGTTTTGTAATTAATTTAATACTTTTTCTCTTAAAATCAGCTTAAATTCAAGACTTCACTAATCGACTGTTCACTTTAACTAACTAATAGCTATTATTGACTACAATCAAAATTATTCAACTATTTATACTTTTTTTCTCCGGTGCATCTTCGCCTACCTGGTTGACTATGTAATCTACCCCTAATTAATGTGAGTATAAGTTTAATTATGTCATTAATCCTTTTATAAATAAATATATTACTTTATCTTTTTTATTACCTGAGTTTATTTGTTTTATAATTATAATTCAAAACTATGAAATTTAATGCCTTGATTACAGCTAATTTACCTATCCGAAAAAATGTTACCGTAAAAACCGATTTTCTATGTTATAATTCTATTTATATTTGAGCAAATTTACTGAAAATGAAGATACATATTAATTTTATCTATTTTTAGAAAAAAGAATTTTTTAAAAATATTTTCAAATAATTAAGAAAATTGAATTTATTTTTTTTTTGCTATCTGAAAAATTTCATTACTTCACAAAATTATTTTTTTGTTTCTTTTTCATTACGTTTCCTTCCTATCTGAATTTATTTTTCAGATAATTTTTTTTGTAAAAAAATTTTCAGATGATTAAAAAAAAAAGAAATCAAATGTAATTTTAATTTCAAAAAAAAAATTATATTTTTTAAATTAAAAAAATTAAAGTTAAACTTTCTTAATAATTCTTTGCTTTCAGGTAAGATTAGCTGTGAAAAGGTTTCCGGAACATTCCTCCAAAAATAACTTTACGGTGGTAGCTATAAACAAGGCATAAAGCCCTTTCATCTCAAATTTAGTTGGCAATAAAAATTATTTTGTTCATATATATGTATATATTTATAACTTTGTTTCGTATAACGAAATTTTTAAATATTAACAAAAAATTCGGGACCCTTAAAATTATGTTAAAATAAAAAAGTTGTAGAATGGAAAATGATTTTCGGTGCCAAAAAGTTCAAAAACTCACAAAATTTTCTTGTGCGTCGAGTTTTTAGTGTTTATCAACCAAAATGTGAAAGCGTGGCCAATAAATTCCGTAAAAAATGTTCCAGACTATTTGCATAATATTTATATATAACAGAAATCCTGGAATTTGTTAATTTAGAATCTTTATGATAAAAATAAATATAAATAATGGAAACTTTGAAATTAATCCACAGAATAAAATCAGTTCACAACAATTTTATTTAAGGAAAATTGAATGAAATATTCTACTATGGTGGCCACGAAACACCAATACCAACGAAATAAATAAATTCGTTTAATTAAAAAAAAGAGTATAATGCTGATTAAAAGCCAGATGAATAATTAATATAGGAAATAAATTTAATTTATTTTTAATATTGATGATCAGTAATATTAACATATTTTTGAACCGGATCTTTCGATCCGTACATTTTACTTTCCGTCGACCATTCTGGTATAGTATTACC
Organism: Hybos culiciformis; assembly: GCA_964007475.1. Lineage (NCBI taxonomy): Eukaryota > Metazoa > Arthropoda > Insecta > Diptera > Hybotidae > Hybos > Hybos culiciformis. The sequence goes on along the minus strand of OZ023273.1, from coordinate 143,862,635 downwards.
CATTTGAACAAGTAATGGTCGATTATTTTTAAAATTTAAATTAATTTTTTCATTTGGTGTTTTATAATTTTCAGACATTTCTGATGTTAGTCCCTTGTTAGGAACAAATTTAACCGAAGTTTGAAATTCTCGACGTCTTCTTGAGCATTGCGCTGCATAAGAATTTTGACAGACTTCTTCAGCAAAAGAATCAATATTATCATTTCTTATGTTGTTCCAACCAAGATTTGCCGGCTTTGTATAATTATTCCAGTTCCAATAAGTTATCGCATTGTTAATGCCTATACTTTCTAAATGTCTATTTGGATTAACATATGTTAAAACATTTGTTGTAGCCATTGAATCTAAATATTTGTAATAACCAGGAGCTGCAGGATCTATTGCAACAATTGATTTTTCAACGGGAACTGCCCTTATTGGACTACTTATGCCTTGATCTTCCACTTTTTCTTTCCAAGGATATTCTTGATGATATATGGAGTTAAAAGTGGTTAATGGTTTTGGAGGCAACTTAAGACTGCCTTCTTCAAATGGTTTCATAAATTTCGCATCACTAACCCTAGGCCAGCGGATGATTGTTGGGTCGGAATACTAAAAAAACAATCAGAAAATATTTTCAATATGCAAAATGAATGCAAAGCTTGAAAATTAATGTAAATGTTTGTCTTGAATTTCGATCACAAAAAGAAAAGTAATTAACAGAAAATAGTTCTTGCTTCGGCAAAGCCAATCATTTATATATAATAGATGTTACCAAGAATTTTGGGAATAAATTTATTTTATAATTAAAACGAAATGAATTGAATAAAATTACCTTCCAATCATAATTAGCTGTTTTCTCTGAAATAAATTCATCTTTCTCGGGTAAATTCATTCTACATATTTCCTCTGTTGTTATCATTTCGATGGTTCGGCTTTAAATTTTGGTGGCAATGGAAATCAATTTTAAAAAATAAATTATAAACTTTGTACTTTGTACAATTTATGAATTTTTTTTTTTAAATAAAAATTGTTTACATAAAATAAATAGGCAAATAATTCACGTTACTATGGGAGGAATAACAAATAGCCGTATACATAATATATCTACTTGCAAGTGTATTCAGATAAATATTTAATAGTCTCCCCAAATCTGGAAACTAATGGTCTTGTGCAAAGTGCTAGTTATTTCTAACTTCCTCTTTCTAATTAAACATTATTCACAAAAGCTGTAACAAACATGTCTAATAGTTTGTCGATTATAATTTTTCAATTTTTGGTGTTCGTTTTTCAACGATAATTAAGTTTTCTATAGAGATATAAAATTTTGTTTTTAAACATTAAATGCTTTTCTTTTTATTGCAGGTTATTGTAATTTAAATTTACCATTTTTTTTACAATTTTAAAACATTTTAAACAATTTTTGAGTTGAAACTTAAATTTTATTTATAGTTGGAAGCCGAAATTATCAGGAGCTTTCAATGAAGTATCACAATGATGGGAAAAAACAGCCAAGATAATCAGGAATTAACACCCAAATAAAAAGAAAAGGATTAATTTAGGCCCAAATATATTTTTTGAATAAAAGTTTTCTTTTTATTGCAGCGTGGCTCTCCGAAGAAAGAAACCGTAGGTTAAGTTGCGAAAAAGGGGTTTTAACTTCTTTTCCAGAGGGACGTGCAAACAAACATTTAAAACAACTTACATAATTTAAATTTAAAATGTAGTTATAATTAATAAATATATTAGTTAATAATTATAATATAAGATTATACAATTATATGCAATAAAATAAAAAATAAGAATATTGTAAGGTACTATTATTATTAGAAAAAATCTGTGTTATATTAAACTAATATACAAATTGTAAAAAAAAAACATTGTATCTTCTTATGACAAAACTAAATAAAATTTTGAAAAAAAAAATTATTTAAAATTTTTTATTTTTACACTGCAAATGAATCAATTCGAATTACGTACTCATTTTGTTAATAAAATTGATTTCTATAAGTATTCTATATAAATATAATTATGCTATAATTTTCACTCAATATTTATTCGTATAATCCCTCCGCGCCATTCTATTAAATATTCCTTGGTTCGTGATAACTTAATTTAAACCTTATTTCTTTAACAACTTGAAAAAAAAAAAACTCAATACAAGCTTAGTTGAGTAAAATTATAACAATAATAATTTTTAATTTCGATACAATAATTGACTGACAGATTAATAGACAAATTAATAAAAAACCATTGTTATTAAAATTAACCGCAAATATAAATTAATCTTTGAGGTGACATCGTAATAAAATAAATAATGGCTTTGAAGAAAATAATGAAGGTAAATTTTGTGAAATTTTTATTCTTTCCATCAGCCAATTAATGTTGAAAGTTATTTATATCTATTTCTGTTTTTTGATGTTTTAGGTTATAGGTTTGGAAAAACTTAATGAAGCTAGAGAACAAGTTTTTCAACAATTAACTTCAAGTGATAAAAATCAACGTATCGATTACGAAGTTTTTTATCGTAGTGAATTACTCGATGCGTCTTATAATTTAATTGATGATTTTTTTCAAATTGGTCCCAATGGTACCAAAGTTTCACGAGAATTTATTACTTCAATGAAATGGCATGATGCTAATAAGGCAACAAAAAAACTTTTGACAACTCTTTTTGATCGAAATACTCTTGCATCACATAATTTATGCGGAAATTCTTCATCTACTTTTGTAGAAATAAATTATTTGGATCCAAAAATTATTGAAGACATTATATACATAGTGACAACATTGAGTAAAGTTTCAGAAAAAGAAGTTAATCAAGCAATAATAAACAAATGTGCTGATGAAAACAGAACTTTGAAACGTCTTGCTAAAAAACAAGCTGAAGACGCTGAAAGAATTAAAGTATCAGTTTATCAGATTCACGAAAACAATACTAAATATCATGTTGACAATCAGGCTGAAAATCTAAATATTTCTACACTTACATAATCAAAAAAAAAAAAAAATTATTTTCTATATACTTAGAAAAATATTCGACCATTAGAGTAAGGGGCTATTTTAAAATAGCTATGGGGTTTAAAAAAAAAAAAATTAAAAAAAAAGAAAATAAAATTCTTTGTGTATTTAAAAAAAAAATTATGTTTTTATTAAAGAAAAGTTTGGAAAAAATTTAATTCCAGGCAAAATTCAGCTAAAAAAAATGCAGAAAAATATTTTTAGGGAACATATAGCTCGAAATTGGAAGTTATTTTGGTTAGAAATGGATGCTGAGTACGTAACAAATTTAAAATATTTATCACACTACACACACTGCTTTCTAATAGAGCTGGTGACATAAAGCAAAATTTTAAAGTGACTTAAAATAAATTTATCTTATGTCGCTTTCATAAAGTGACATAAGTAACATAAATTTTCTTGATGCCATTTCCAAGTGGACATAAAGTAAATTTACTTGCTGGCACCGCCCGAAAGAATTTTATTCAAAAAATTTACTTATGAAATGTTAAATTATTATTATAAAACAAATATTCTCAGGTAAGAAAAAGATAAAATATCTTCAGGCAAGAAAAAGATAAAATAATAAATATAAAGGCATTAATGACATATAATCAAACTTATACTAACAATAATTAGGGGTAGATTACATAAACATTCAATTAGGTACACGGAGATGCTGAGCATATATAATTAAACTTATACTAACAATCATTAGGGGTAGATTATACAAACATTCAATTAGGTACACGGAGATGCTGAGCAAGTAAAAAAAACTATAAATAGGCGAATAATTTGGGTTGCAGTCAATAATATCTATTAGTCAATTAAAGTGAATAGTCGATTAGAGAAGCCTCGAATTTTAGCTGATTTTAAAAGAAAAAAAAATAATTAATCATCACTATGGTAGATTTAAATGCAAACAAGAACTTAATGAGAAATGCTTTTGCTGCAGATAATCATCAACTTAAAAAACGAAAAATAGAAAGTTTTAACTATTTTAATCCATTAGAAGATATCTACTCGCCAGATCTAAATAATTTAAATTATATAAGTAAAAATAACTCAGCATCAAGTTGTGAACGATACAAAAGTAAAGTTCTTAATTCCTATAATGACAGAAGAACCAGATCTAATGGTTTTCAATTCAGTAATAATTTACAAAATGTTAGAAATAATTCGAACAATGAATCATGTAATTCATATAAAACAAATAATGACAACATAAAATTCACCAGCAAAACAAACTCAGCACCAAGTTCTAAACAATACAATAGTGGAATTCAGAATCATCATAAGCTCAAAAAGAACAAATCAAATTGGAATAACAAAAAATCCATTAGTAAAGCAAACTCAGCACCAATTTGTAAGCAATATAATAGTGGAATTCAAAATCATTGTAATCTGAAGAGTAACATATCTAATGTTTTGATTCAGTTAACGAATAATTATCAAAACATGAAAAATGAAGCAAGCATTGAATCATCGAATTCATATGATTCAAATAATGGTAAAAAATCCATTGAAGGTATTTACTCTTCAGATTCATATAATAAGAAATTCATTAGTAAAACAAACCCACCACTAAAAAGTAAACAATATAATGGTGAAATTCAAAATCACTACAATCTCACAAGTAACAGCTCTGATGTTCTGCAATTCACAAATAACTATCAAAGCATCAAAAATGACAACAAGTTAGTTCAAATAGGACCCAACGGCTCAATGTTATCTGAAGAACTATTTACTGATATTTCAAAATGTGACCCAGAAATAGCGACCAAAAAGCTTTTAATGCTTTTATTTGATCGAAAAATTGTACCATCAAAGTATTCAACAGAAAATCTACCATCAGCTTCGTCAGTTCAACATCCACCAAATTGTGAACTTGATGAGAAAATTGTAGCGGACATAATGTATTTTGTGAAAGTCTTGGTCGACGCAGCTAATTAATGAGCAAGGCAGATTTAATAAAATTATAATTAACTAAAATCACTATAAAATTTATATTTTTAAAATAAATAAAATAATAAAATTAATTCAGTTCTATAATTATATAGGTAAATAATTTAAAATTATATTATATTAAGAACTTAATACTTAACTTAGAAAATAAGTGTTATAAAATTATAATATAATCCATAAAAATAAAAAAACTTAAAATAAATATTTTACAAAAATTAATGCCTTGAGTTTTTTAATTAAATGTATTTGATAAAGGAACAATCTTTTGAATTTTGTTTTATCTGCAGATCACCAATCAGTTTTAATATTATTTTTTGGTTGTATAACAAGAGAATAGGTAGGTACCAAGAAATATTCAATTATACTTTCTTTTTAGCAAAAGAAGTTGTACTCCAACACAATTGAACTGTTATTTTTGAAAGTGGTATAAGTCCATTTTTTCATGTATCATTTTTTCATGTAAATATGGAGAGAAGGTGGCTATATCTTACTAAAATTACCATTAACTCAATTTTTTTAAAAAGTGGACTTATACCACTTTCAAAAAAACCAGCTCAATTAAGATACTAATAAAGGATGCAACATTTATTAAACAACAACCAAGTAATTTTTGGTATTCTTGCTAGACACAATTTAATTTAATAAAAATATTTTTGTTTCAAATTTAATAAGAAGTAATAGAAATTAAATTTATTTTCAAATTATAAGTAACTTCTATTATTTTTTTTCCTACTTTATCTAATTTTAAATTTATCCACAGAATACAATTAGTTCACAACAGTTTTATTTAAGGAAAATAAAATGGGATATTCTAGTAGCTACAAAACAACACTACAGGCCAAATTAATAAATTCGCTTTAGTTAAAAGTATTATGTTGATACAAAACCAGTTGAATAATTAATATAAAAAATTAATTAAATTTTTTTTTTAATATTGAGGATCAGTAATATTAACCAAACATGTTATTTTCTTTCGACCATTTTGGTATTACTCATTTCTACAAGTAATGGTCGATTATTTTTAAAATTGGTATCTTATAATTCTCAGAAATTTCTGATGTTAGCCCTTTGTTAGTAACAAATTTTACTGAACACATCTTGTTAAGCATTATGCGTTGCGTAAGTATTTTCACTCCTTCTTCAGCAAAAGAATGAATATTATCATTTCTTAAGTTGTACCAATCTAGATTTGTAGTTTTGTGAATAATTTCCAGTTCAAATAAGTTAACGCATTAATGATGCCTACATTTTCTTTTTGGAGGCAATTGAGGCTTCCTTCTTTAAATAGTTACAAAAATTTCGGATCACTAAATTTTTAGGCCATCGAATGATTTTCGGGTTCGAATAATAAAAAAAAGTACCAAAAAATTTTTATAAACATATTAAAAAGTTTAAAATTAATAAATTTGTCATGAATGTCGATAATAATATCGCGAAGGGAAAAACTAAAAAGTAGGGAGTCCTTGTAGAAAAGGCAATCATTTACGTAACATAATATATTTTTTATGTAATTAATAACATGCCGCACAATCAATCACACAACCAAAAAATAATAAAAAATACGAATGGAAGGTAAAATATTTAATTCAAAAACTTCATAATTTGTCAATTTTAATTGAAAACTTTGGGCATCATTTTTTATAAAATATTTATTTTAAGTTGTTTATCTTTATCTTTATATGATTATAATAACAGTTATTTAAAATGATACAAACTAAGTTAAGTACTAATTTTTACTATAATTTGATTATAAAACTAAATTCATTTTATTAATGCATTTTCTTAACTTTAACGTTTTATAACATTTTATATCAATTTTAATTAATGATAATTTAATTAAACCTGCTTTACTGATTAATTAGCTGCGTCGACCAAGACTTTCACAAAATACATTATGTCCTCTACAATTTTCTCATCAAGTTCACAATTTGGTGGATGTTGAACTGACAAAGCTGATGGTGGACTTTCTGTTGAATACTTTGATGGTACAATTTTTCGACCAAATAAAAGCATTAAAAGCTTTTTGGTCGCTATTTCTGGGTCACATTTTGAAATATCAGTAAATAGTTCTTCAGATAACATTGAGCCGTTGGGTCCTATTTGAATTAACTTGTTGTCATCTTTGGAATCAGCTGAATCACTTCTTGCCTCATTTTTCGTATTTTGGTATTGAACACTTGGTGCAGAGTTTTTTTCACAAGTGCGTTTTTTATTGTTAGAATTTGATGGATAAATTTCAAGTGATTTATCGTCATTATTTGTGTTGTATGAATTACATGATTCATTCTTTGTTTTATTTTTCAATTTTTTATATTTATTTCGTAATTTAAAACCATCAAATCTTTTGTATCCGAGATTATCGCTATTAAAAGCTCCACTTTTATATCGTTTACTTCTTGGTGGTGAGCTATTTTTATTAATGCATTTTTTATTGTTCAAATCTGATGAGTAAATACCGTCAAGTGGACTGGAATTCATATTTCTTTTTATATTTTCTTTCTTACGTTGACCATTATCTGTAACGAAGAGTTTTATACTGTTCACATATAAATCTTCCATAGTGGTTTCGTGATTGATTAATTGTTTTTTTTTGTTTTTAAAATCATTTAAGATTTCACTTATCGACTATTAATTTTTATCGACTAATGACAATTCAAATCGTTCGCCTATATATACTTTTTTACCTGTTCAGCATCCTTATATACCTGGCTTGAGAGTTGGTGTAATTTATTTTTAATTAAAATTACTGCAAGTTTGTTTTTCCTTTCAACTCAAATTAAAAATTTGGACTAAGTGTGTGTAGGGTTGATAAAAGATAGAAAATAATGTTTATGGGAAATTCGGATAAGTGGTGAGAAGTTTTTTTTTTGTTACATTGGAGTCTTTTAAAAATATTACAAACAAAGAAGACGTAATCTTAATAATAAAAATGTGCAAAATCTTCTATAATTGACAGTCACTACTTTACTGTAAAAAGGCTCAACAATAGCTTTCCACAACCTGAAATGTTTTATTGTCACCCAAAAGAATCAATATGAAGAGTTAAGCGTCAAACTGATCTAATTATATTAATTTCGTCGCGTTGATTGTCTCCAAATTTGAAAAGTGAAAATTGACCGACTTTCCATCATATGATCGAGATGAAATGACGTCGAAAAATGTCGGTCTAAATTTATATATGATAATTAATAAAAATTAGAACTAAATGAAAAATTTTGTTTTTTTTTTATATTTTTTCATAAATGATTTAAGGTAGAAATAATATTTGAATTTATGTTAAAAACTTTTAAAGTTTTATTTTCGATTTTAATTTTTTTTTAATTTCAACTTAAATCGTAGCGCCTGAAATTACAGTAAAAGATCTTATTTTGTTTCGAAAAGATATTTTAATATGAAGTTGAATCAAATAAACTTGAAATTCAAGAGTACAAGTGAAAATTATATAAAATTGTTTTTCTACATATTTATTTCTGTATATACATATTTTTAATTAGAGGTATATACATTTTTATTTGAAGGATTGTTGTTTTATTAAATCTTTTTTGGGGAAATACAAATTACCTAATTCATATTTGATTATTTTTTCTACGAAATCAAGCTCATTAGTATCTACTAATTACTTTTTGAAGCTGAATCTTACCTGCATTTTAAACTTTTTCGAATAATAAAGCTGTACCATTTGTTTTTTAGAAATAAGATATGAGTTAGTAGGATTAAGTATAATAAAAATCAAATTTTACAAAGATCAGGTAGATAAAAATAATTTGTTTTTTATATTATGGATAATTTCTTAAAAAATAGTAGTCTAAGAGCTCGCAACGTTTTCGGCACGTGATTTTAGCAAGGCTCATTTTTTAATATATTGTTCCAGACTACAGTACAAGACGCATACGGGTAGTCTGGCAGTCAGATGACGTTGCGTTTACCCGTGAGAGCAGAGCCAGGTAGGTAAAAAAAACGCAAAATTACGTGATAATAGCAAGATTTCTTTTTATGTCATTTGTTTGTGCTTATTATGTGAAATGTTAATCCATCATTGCCAGACGGCTCTGGCGTTGTTAAGACCGTGCCAGACCTTGATTTATAACAAAAAAAAAAAAATCATTTTCACGTCATTTTAGCAAGGCTGAAATTTTTATATGTTATATATTGGATCTTATACAGATTATATCCAATTTGGCAGACGGAAATACCGTTGCTAAATGGATGCTACACACAAATAATTTCTTATGATCATCTAACATAAATCCTAACTTCCTTCGCTGTCAAAGAATACTTTTACTTTCATTAAGAATATTCTTCTTGATAATAATAATTATCTTGAAAATTAGGAACTAATTATATTTAGGGACTTGCAATGTTGCTAAGAGCAGTTTTTAGAAACTTATGTTCCGCATTTTTGGATTAATAGAAAATTCTAAGTCGTGAATTAGTTTTCTTTTTAATGTATGTAGAGGTACCGACAAACATTTCATTAACTAAAATTTATTTATTTTATACTGATAAAGGATTTTTTCAGATACGAATATTATTAACTACAGAAAGGTTGAATCTAAATTTCTAAATAATCACGGATTTGGCGCGTTAGTGTAATATTAAAAAAAAAAATAGGAAATATAATATAAATATAAAATAATAAAAGGATTCAGATGGAAAAATTTCTCTTATACTTGAAAAATGTGAATTTGAATTTTCATTACAAGAAAAAATATATAGAACAGTACCTTATAAATGAATGTATTGTTCCCGTTTTCAGCATTTAATTTTAGGTCACAATCAAAAGCTGAACAATTTTTTAAAGTTCTTTCAATATCATTATACCACACGAATAACTTTTAACATTTTACATCGAAATCCAGACCCTAGTACCAAACCTTGGACTGTAACAATTTTAAGAAGTTCCTCTAATCGACATCTATCTATATTCCATTCAGATACTAATTTTTTTTCATTAGATTATATTTAAACTTGTATAAAATTTAAAATTTATATAAATAATTTAGACCCTTGGCTCCAAAACTGTGAAATGTCGAATGGGTTGTTCATAAGCCAGACGGATGGACAATTTAATGAAAACATAAATTATAAATTACAAAATTCACTTCCAATGAGAATGCAAAAAATTATTATTTTCTAAATGTTTTTATCACATAATTTGTGATATTTTTAGTTAACTTAACTATATTCTTTAAATTTAAATGTATATACAAAGTGCCACCTATTAAATTTTCCTAGAACTGTTGTTTTCAATTATAGAAACTAAATTTTAGTTCATAAATAAACTCACAAGAAAATATGAACATACCAGTAGAAAGTGATATTTAAGAGATCTACATTTACTAACACTAAAAATTCAATAATTTCTATTCAGGTAGAATATATTTTCTGAAGATCAGGTCAAAAATTTATATATAAAACAATCAACAATATTTTTTAAAATTAATACAATCATTTTAAAAATTGGACAGTGAAGTTATATACTTTAATTACCTAATTGTTGTGAATTTGATAAATTAAATAAATCTTTGTTGAAATGGAAAAAATAAATATGAAGAAGCATTGGAAAAAAATTATCTTGGATAGGACTGATATTCAAAGCTCGCTCAACTTTAATCCATATCCACAACATGAACAGAATCAACAAACTTATTCAAATTTATCGGAAGAAAATGTTTATAGTACAAGATCTAATAAAAGAAAAACAAATAAGAACTTAAATTTAAAGACAAAGTTAAATTTAAACCAAATCAAAAACAGTTTTAGAAATTTATTGGCTTTTCAATTACAAAGACGACATAATATGAAGGTAATCAAACAAATTAACCTTGAGAATTTGGATCAATTAGAAGCTAAACATGACAATAATTCATCATCGTTAGAAAAAAATATTCTTTCGCAAATTGAAAACATACGAAGGTTTCCAACATATTTACGACAACAAAGCCGCAGAAAAAGTGAATGTGAAAATAATAGAAATATCAGCAGCTATCAAATTACCAGCGGAAGAAAGCCTACAAATGAATTATTAAAGGTGGCCACATCGAGTGATGCCAGTGAGCTAGTTATAATAGGACCAAATGGTACGAAATTACCGAAAAACGCGTTAGCACATATTTCATGGAGTAGCCCTAGTAAAGCTACGAGAAAAATTTTGATGTTGCTTTTTGATCGACAAACATTGGCATCACGAACTTTATCTGGAAAACCATCTCCAAGTTTTTCAGCATCCCGAAATAAAACAAAAGAAAAATTGCACCCGAAAATAGTTGAGGATATTGTTCATATTGTGACAAAATCATGCGTTGCAACCGAAAGGCAAGTACGTCAAGCAATCACAACGAAATGTGCTGATGAGAATAAAATAGCTAAGCAACGAGCTGTAAAAAAAAATCTAATCTAAATTTTATCTAATTTAAATATTATTAAATATTCAATACAAAATGTGATAAAATATAATTTTAACATTATACCTATATTTAGCATTCTAGTATTACATTTTAGTATTACATGCTTTCATAAAATGATAAGTTTTGGCTATGAAACTATTTAAAATTATATTGTTAGTGTTAATCCGCTTTCAAACTTTGTACATTAATTAGAAAATAATTAGAAAATAACTAAGTATCATTTATACCTAATTTATTTTAGTATTAAAAGGATAAATAAAAGATGAAATAAAATTGAGTATTTTTAATTTTTAGTACTAGAACGTTCATTTTATTTTGGTCATAGTACAGATCAACAAACTATTTGGCACTTAGATTAATAAAAATAATTTTTTTCTAAAAGTAAAGTATCAAGTCTTCAAAAAAATTTTTGAAAAATGTTTGACAGCAAAAATTTTATTATGCAATCCGACATCTAATACTTTATCATCTGTGCTACTCTGTTTTCATCCTGTTTAATGTTCTAACTTTCCAACTTGTTAAAGCTTTTTTTTTTTTTAAGAATTATATCACGCAGTTCATGTAAAGTTAAAAAAACTAAAGTGCGGATTAAGAAAACCACAATAAAAGTGAAAGTTCTTAAGAGGAGGGTTTCCTTAAAAACATATTTTTCTAAAATAGGACGGCTGTTTTATTCTAACATATTTACTCGTTTACTGGGCCTATAAAAAGTTTCAATCTATGTCAGCTGACAGATGGAGATACACACTATCGATTTGTTGTTTCTAATCTTATAAGTCTTATAAGAACTTAATAGGAAATTAAAAATATATTGGACTTGGAGAGGATTTAAGTATTCACTAGTTTTTTTATAGAACGAACCTTCACTTTGAAATTCAGTAAGGTACGCCCTATTATAAAATATTTTATAAATTTTTCACAGAAAAATAACCTACATATTATTTAAAATTAAATTCATACAATTACAAAATACAGGGTTTAAAGTACTAAATTTTAATATTAATTAAAAAAAAGTTTTGAATATTAAGCATTTAGTATTCACTGTTTACCCTACCAAAACTTTGAGTTATCAGTAATTAAAAAAATTAATTTCGAAGCTGACTTTTTAATTTTACTTTTTAAACACAGAAATAAGATTTGGTACTGTTTTTATATATATCTTTTCTTGAGATCACGCAACGTTATTAGTGAAAAGCAGTTCAGGATTGTGATGTTCATTAATAAAGAAAATAGTTTATAAATTTGTGTGAAATTCATAACTCAATCTGTCTGTATATATTTTTTATTTTTATTGAGCAATCAGTTTCTGGTTTGGATTAGGTAATTAAACAAAAACTGGATATTCAAGTTGAACTTTTAAGATATATAATTATCCTGTAAATAGTTACTTTTCCTTGCTAAATTAACCCAACAAACTTCAATTTATAATTGAATTTTCTTAACTAACTTGATTTTTATGTTCCAATTGACACTGAACATTGGACATATATACACATACACATACGTTTTCTTCTTTTTTTAAATCATTTTTATTTTAAACATCTTAAAGTTTAATATATCTTTAGTTTTCTTTATGAACTATGAAAATTATTATGACTCGTCTATCAAGTACTTTGATGATTTCAATATAAAGTTTCAATCGTATGGGAACTGTGATTATAATATAAATTAAACCTTGTCTCATGACTTCTAATTTCTCAGAGACAAAGCTCTTAAAAAATGTATGAAAAAGCGAAAAATTCCGTAATCCTACTGAAAATAATTTTTTCAAAGCTGTCAGGACAAATTAAAAAAAAAGGACATGACCATTTCAAAACTTTTTTCACATATTTTAATAAAATTTTTAAATAAAAGATCAAATATTATTTAATTCAATTTCTTTTTCATAATTTATATTTATAAAAATTTTATATAGAAATTTAAAAGATTGTATAAATTTATCGTAATATTTATATGTGCAGTTTCTTAAATAAGCAATGAAATATCGTAATCAGAAGAATTTAACAAAAATATTCCAAAAAAAAAAGATTCGCATGAGTAATTTACTTGTTGGTACTAGGCCAATAATATCTTATTTTTTTCCCTCATAAAAGTAGTATACCTACTAAAAATATTTTATGATATATCTTTTCTGTAAAAGAGGATTGAAACTTTGTACTACTGAAAATATTACTTCTTATATACCTCATGTACAAAATATGATAGTGTGTGACGTAAACTATGTGTAGAAAAGAAAATAATTGCTTTTGAGATTTTAAAGTTTATATTAAACTATGTACTGTACTATATTTAGATTTAATAAAACTTTAAAATTTTAAGCTCAAACTAACAATTAACAAGCGATATATTAATTATTTTTTGACAAAAAATTTGATAATACCGATTATGATAATATCTATAGGATAGCATTTCCCAACATTCAGTATTTACTTGCTATTTAGATAGATTTTTAATGTACCTAGATTGTGAAGGAATTATTATATTAAAATTTTATGAATTCTTCGAAATTTAATCTTTTGAATAAATGCCGTAGATTTGTATGTATTTGAATTAAACATCATCATTACACATTTGTATTACCTCTCCTACAAGAAAGGAATAAAAACTAAGATAACCCAAAGCTAAAAAAAAAACCCTCAATTAAAATGTATTGAGCGGGCAAATAGTTATAAATTGTTTAAGATCCTTATTTATTTTTTCATTAATTCGCAGACTGTCGTAAGATAAAGATTATTAAACAGAAACATATAAAATTATAAGATTTTTATTTCATTTCTAACTGAATCATGGAAAAGAGTTGTCAAGAAATTCTAAGAGAAGTAAGTTTTATTTAAAAGTTCATTATAATTTTTTATTTTATTTTATTTATTTTGTTTTTTAATATTATTCAATTAACCCTAAACTTTTCAGTTTTTATATAAAAAATGTCTGTAATTGGTACTTTAATTGGTATTTTAATATGTTGCGTTTCAGTAGAAGAATATTGTTAACTAATAAACTGTGTCAATTTGTTCCACTTAAAAGTAAAAAATCATTATGTCTTTTTAATTAAGAAAAAGAAACTAATTTTATTCCTTTTTCAACTTCACTTAGTAAATTCACATTCAAATTAGACCTAACTGAATCATCACTGTCTTCACTATTCCAACAATATTCATTATAAATATTTTAATAATTATTATTAATTATAATCTTCTTTATAGTATTTGGGGAAACACAACAAATTGAATGATATTCCACCTAAAAGAAAATCATATGAAAATATTCTAAACGAGAGGGTAAGCGTTTTCGATATTCCACTGAAGAACAACACTGAAGAAACTATTATTGTTGATTGTATAAATGAAAACGATTTTAACATCAATTCAGAATTTTCAAATAAAACACGAAACGAAAACATGAAGGAAGAAAATGATTGTTCTAACACAATTAAATTTGAAAATGATGAAAAGATTTACGAAGAAACTGTAAGATTTCTTCGTTCCGTGATTCCACTGGAACTTGAGTTGGAAGAGATATTAAATAGGGAAAAAAATTCGGTTTCCCAAATAACTTCTGGTGTCTCACTTGAAAAGAAATTAGGTTTATTACACGAGTTTTACGAAGAAATTCATGAGCTTCACGGTGTGCAAGCAGCAAAATTTTTCAATCCTGAGCAAAACGAATCAGAAAATCCTTCAGATAATTTTCATAGAGAATGGTTTTTCCAACAAATTAAAGACAATGATGATAAAGAAATTATTCATACATTAAATACTATAGCAAATTATTTAACTATGAAAGCCACCACAGAAAATATTGATCATTTGCCCGAAAAAATGTTAACAACTTTACGAGCTTTTGAAGTTGCAGTTGAACATGCCAATACAATTCCTGAAGGATTTGAATATATTACTCAATATTTGAGTGTTTTAAAAAAGTGTAATAAAATTAAATACCCTCCAACTAATGAACTATTGAAGATCGCTCAGTCCTATGATGCACAACAAGAAATGATTGAAATTGGTCCGCACGGTACAAAACTACCAAAACAAGTGATTCCGCTTATCGAGTGGAGCGATGCCAATAAAGCAACAAGAAAACTTTTAATGCTTCTTTTTGATCGTGAAACTCTGGCAGAATGTTCCTTAACTGGTAAGCCATCACCAGCATTCTTAGAATTGGAACGTCCGTCAAAAAATCAGTTAGATAAAAATATAATCGACGATATAATTTACATTGTTACCATGAGAAGTGAGGTACCTGAAAGGGATGTTCGACAAGCAATTACAACTAAATGTGCAGATGAAAATAAAATGCTAAGACAACGTTCAGAAAAACCTTCTAAAAAACGTAAGAATAATTTTGACAAAGAAAATGTACCTCCAATAAAAAAACGTAAAAATTCTTCGAAAAAATCATATTTATTTGATTAAGGTTTATGATTAGGGATTAGAAAATAAATCATGGTAGGTACTTTACTCTGAAACTTATTCAATGTCCAAATTTGAGTTTTAAATGTCCCAGATATAAAAATAAAAAATATTCAAATACATATATGTTTTAAAAATAAAACATATAATTTTACACCAGTGCAACTTATACTTTCGTAAGGACTTAAAGTTTAAGCTGTAAACTAGAAACTAATTTTTATCACCTGCGAACGCGTGTGATGTAAAACGTGAATCGTGCTCTACAAACCAATGCTTTTACATTTAGAAAAACCATTTTGTAGATTTTTAAAAAGCCACCGCGGTAAATTTAAAGAATGTAAAGAAAATAAATTGAATAATAAATTTATTGTGATTGAATGGCATTATGTTGTAAACACCATTAAATGAACCTTATTAATATACACATTTTAAATATTTTATAAAAAATATTATAAATAATTATAAGTTACATTGTGAAAAATAGAAATTAAACAAAAAAGTGAAAAACGACTGACTGTTTATATAATAATTATCTTTTTTTAGAGTCAAATTTGTATATTAATAAGTATTTAATCTATTTTTATGTATACAACTTTTAGAAATAAATATTTAAAAAAATTTCTTCCAGAAACTCTGTTTTATTTATTGAAAGTGATTTTACATTTTTAAACTAATTAAAATTACTGTAATCAGGGCCGTGCCTGAGTCTAAGGACGCTTGCATGACAGTGGACTGCAAGACTACTTATAAAATAATTAAAATTCAAATATATGATATTTGAAAAATAATTATTAGCTCCATTTGATAGTATGTATTTATAAAAATGACATATCCCAGGCACGGCCCAGACTGTAATATTGTTTTTTATTTGCATAATATTATCGACTGAAGTAAAATTTCCAATTTAAGTCTTCTAAATTTAATTAAGAATTCAAATTTCAACTTTACATTCAATTAATATTTGATACAGTATTGAAATAATAATGGATTTCAATTTCTAAAATATTGATATACTATTTTTAAACACATAAAAATATTTCTGTAAATTTTTCTTGGATTAAATTGTTTTTGAAAAGACAAATTTTAGTCAAAGTAAATTGGTTAGCTTCTTCATTCAACTGTTTACAAGCATTTTGGTGGTAAGGGTAATAATATAAACCAATGCTTAATTGTAAATGTAACCTAAAATATCAACAGAAACAAAAATGCATAGAATAGATTAACGAAAACTTTGTTAAAATATATTTTAGACAACCTACTGTATTCAACTCAAGAAGATATTCAAACATAGAAATTATTATATTCTGTACATTTGTTTCCGTTTATTAGCGTTTAGATTTATTTCTTCTTTTAGTGAAATATATTTTTAACTTCATTATAAACACTATCTGACATTTAAGTATTTCGAGTATATATATATAATAATTTTTTTTTTTTTTTCTCTAAAAGAATTCCTATAATTAAAATTGAGCCATGGTAGACTATAGAGATTTGTATACAAGGTAAACTAAACTTTTATTTTGAAAGAAGCTAATAAAATATACATTGAAAACCATTAATATATTTTTCTCATAGTAAAAACAGATTGAAATTCTATATATATACAGATGCATCATATTTATTAAATAGTTATTGAAAATTTACCACCGAAACTAAAACATTAAATTTGAATTTATTAAAAATTTTAAATATTTATTTTATTTATTATGGAACAATCACGACAATCATTTACGGTATGTACTTATATAATAAATGAAGAGTTATGTGAATAATGTGAATTCATAATTTGTACCAGAATAATCCTTAAGATGTTTAACATTATTATTAATCGGGAATAAAAAAATATGGGTAGTTTTTTAAATCGTAAAAATAATTTCAAAATAACTAAAAATTGAGGCCCTGAATTTCTATCGGTAAAATAATTTGAATTTATGGTTATCTGTTAAATATTTGTGATATCTATTAACTAAAACCCACAAAAAATATACTAAATCCGTTTAAAATGTTAACGATACCTTTAAAAATCATAATTTTTCAATTCTCTAGTTTCGTATTAAATATATCAAATATATAATCGAAATAAATCCTTCGAATTTAAAATATATTTGAGCAACATTATTTCAGTAACAATTTAGCGTTTATAGATACTTTTTTTTTATAAAAATAATGTTTTAGAATTTCTGTTTAAATGTATGTACATTATAAATATGTCAATGTAAGCAATTTATAATCATAGAGATAGTATAACCAAAGAATAAGGATGAGGATGGTAACAAAGAATTTGTCGTTCAGACCGTTTGTAGAGGAACTATTGACTTATACAATCAATAACATAAGTATATTTCACGAATCATTTTAGAACTTAATGGAAGCATACACAAAGAGCAACTATGAAACGAGGAAAAGATGCTTAGAAGAGGATGAAATTGATCTGAAAAATTTAGTTAAAAAGCGGCTTAAACGAGAGTTCCCAGTTGTTATTTCGGAGAAAATGAACTCAATAAAATTGGTTGACAATAATGTGATTCATTCGAACATAATTGAGGACAGAAATAATTTCAAAGATAAAATTACGTTGATTCCAGAAAACGGTGCATCAATGAATCGTTTTCCTGACTCATGTAGTTCTTTTGCAACAAACGAACGAAATATAGCATGCACTCTTTTAAGTCTCAAAAATAGAGTTGAAAGTCCGCTCAAAACAATATTTGATAACAAATCGAATGAATTAAATAATATGTCAAAGAATAATAAAAAGAAATCAGTTTCCACAAACAAATTATTAAAAATTGTCAAATTAAATAATGAATCTCGAATGTTACAAATTGGTCCTAATGGTACAATGGTGGCAGAAGAAGTTTTTTCTCTCATAAAATGGGATGATGTCAATAAGGCGACAAGAAAACTTTTGATGATACTTTTTGATCGAGAGACTTTGGCAACCTGTACTCTCAGTGGTAAACAATCTCCAGTTTTGAAGGATTTTAATTCTCCGCCAAAAGGACAGTTGAATGTAAAAAAAATAAGTGACATTATACATATTGTAGGGAAATTGAGTTATGCACCTGAAAGAGATATTCGGCAAGTTATTACAACTAAATGTGCCGATGAAAATAAAATGTATAGACAGAGAATGAAAATGAAACCAAAACAAACTGATTGCTAATAAAAATACTTTGGTTATTAAAGTTCTAAGAAAAGGTCGTAGATGGCAAAAAAAAATCAGAGCTGTCAATTGACATAGCAAATAATCGTCAAAGACAAAAGATCAAATTCAATTTTATTTAAATATCTTGGAATCAAATTTTTGGCTCAATGTTAGACTCAGTTTGATAAAAAAAATTTGTTAATAGGTAACTAAGAAAAGTTAGTGGCGAAAAAAAAATATTTCTAAAGACTATAAAATTAAAGATAAAAATAAAAAAAAAATTAAAATATTTCATATCAATCCTGTTTTTTTTTTTATTGCCTTGATTTAAGGATTCTGAGAAAATTCTTATTTTTGGAAATCCCTAATAAACGAAAACAAGATTTTTATTATATTTTTTTTATAAGTTTTGTCAGCTGATTAAAAGAAATTGACAAAATATTTGAGATTGTGATAGAAACTTTTTATATTCTTTTCATATAGATACCTGAAACTGTGGAAATATAAATTTTTATGTTTTTGGTTTAAGGATTAATCTTATGTTATCCTTAAAGGACACAATTTTTGGGAATGCAAAATTTTATTACATTTATTTTTCTAATGAATTTTTATACAAATTGATTTTAAACAAGAAAAAAAATATAAAAACTATTTGCGGATTGGAAAACTTAAATAATTATCTAAATTCTAGTTTGGTTTGTTTTATGATCACAGTTCAAAAATTGGACGTTTTAAAAAAATTATTTATATATATTTTTTTTAGGGTTTTGGTTACTTAAAGTTTTTTTTTACAGCTGTCCAAATAAAAAAGCCAAACTTCTAACAATTTTCTAAAAATTCTTTTTCTAAGAACAACTAGTTCTTCGACTAATATAGGGTTTTGAAAGAAAATTTTGTTATAATTAAACTATTTAATTGTAATCGTAAAAACAGATTTAATGTCATGCCTAAACTATAAGTAGCTGTCAGGAAAAATAGTACTCTATTAAGTTTTTTTTTTCATGATAACTTCTTTCTTATTAATTATTTTCGTTCAACTTGTAGTTTTTCAGTTTTGCTACAGTAGTTGAAGCAATGAAGCTGTAACTATATACTTTTAATATCTGGTTTCGTACTGATTTTTTTAGTAGAAATAATAAAATTATGTTCAAAATTAAAATTCATCTACATAGTCTATTCGTTATACCCCAATTTATTTGTATTTGTGACGTCACAATTGAAAAATTATGTAATTTCTACTTGAATTCATTTAGAAGAAAACAATTCATACATAATTGTCTTCACATAATATAAAAAAAAAAGTTATTTAAAAAGTTCTATTTTTATCTTTAATTAATGAAATTAAAATGTCTATTGTTCCATTTTAAGAGATCATGAAAAATGTACACAATTCTTATTATTATCACAATCATTGTCATCTTTCATTAATTCCTTTCACTTTAATGCTTGAAAATTTACGACAATAATGAATTTTTATGATCCGTGTTTGCAAGTTTGTTTTGTCTGTAAAAGTAGAGGAACTATATACTTATTTATTTTTTTAATTTATTAGAAAATTTTATAGAATAAATAATAGATGATAGCAAAGTACATATAATAAATGTGTATAGATAAGAGCCCTTTCTGATTGGTTCATTTTACATACACAGTTTAGTGTTCTGTTACTGTGAAATATACTACTTTCACGGCATCGATTTGTTTTGCATATTCTTTGGTTTTTGGGGTATATGCGACGGATTTAACAAACACGTAATATGAAATTGTATTTAAAAAATGAACCATAATTTAATTTATTTATTTAATATTTCATTATTTTAGAATTTCATACATAAAGAGTTTTAGACTTTACCTAGCCTTTACAACTATCTAAAAAATAATATTCACTACTTTTCTTATACAACTTAAAAATTTAATGTAAAATAAACTAAAACAATTATCATCTAATCTTTAAGAAGCGATAAATATAAAATTATATCTCACTATCGGTATGACTGATTAATTCCCAGCTTTAAAAGGCTATTTTTGAGGGTTCGCGGGCAATTCGTCTAAAACAGTTCGTCTAAGCTCAATTCGTCTAAAACAATTTGTCTAAAACAATTCGTCTAAAACAATTCATCTAAAACAATTCGTCTAAAAACAATTAGTCTAAAACAATTTCTCTAAAATAATTCGTCTAAAACAATTCGTCTAAAACAATTCGTCTAAAAACAATTAGTCTAAAATCAATTTGTCTAAAACAATTCGTCTAAAATTAAGTAGTCACAAAATTCGTCCACAATCAGGGATTTGTTTTCTTTTTAAATTTAAATTGAATAATTTAGTTGAATTTGATACAATATAGTTTTAATAATTAATTTATTTTAAACGATTTTCCTTCTGAAACGAACTACTTTAGAAGAACTGTTATTAGATGAAAAGTTTTTAGTCTAATTGTTTTTAGACAAATTGCCCTTTTAGACGAAATTTTATTAGATGATTAATTTTTAGACTAATTGTTTTTAGACGAATTGCACTTTTAGACGAAATGTTATTAGATTAATAGTTTTTAGACTAATCATTTATAGACGAATTATTTTAGACGAATATTCCAGGTACCATTTTTGAGATATTGTTGTTTTAAAATCTAAAGCACAGAAAACTATTGTTGCGAAGATATAATTTTTCATCTCAATAATTCTTGAACTTGTAGGACTTTTGAATATTAAATTCAAAGTAATTCTTTGATGACATTCAAAGAACTTAAATTATAGCTGAAAATTCAAAAAAAGGATGTAAACTACATATTTTGGTTTTGTTCAAAACTTTTTTTTAAGTTTTAAATGTCTTTCTTTCATTTACCTAACTATGTTAGATACAATTTTTTCAGGATAAAATTTTTATCACTATATTTTTTACGCACATAAATTCGTTTTATAGTGCATATTTAATTGAATATTTTGATTTTTCTTGTGTAATATATGCTCATATTTCTTTTTTTTTAAGTGCATGAACTTACATCCTGTCTCTTATTATTTATATTCAAAATATTAATGTCAAAATATTATTTTCCAAAATAAATATTTTATTTTCTATTTCAATATTAAGATTCATGAGTTTAATGTTTATTCTTTTATGTGATATTATGTAGATATTAATGTAGTTAATATTTAAATTTTTTTTTTGTAAACATAACATCACTCACTAAGGCAACATATAGGCTGTTCGTAAAAATGTTCGGAAATAGTTTTCTTGTTATTAAAAAAAATGATTAACTTTTCATTATTAAAATGTATTTATGTAGTTTCAATAATGAATTTATGACTTAAAAAAGACAGTAAAATGATTTATACGAATTTAAAGTGGAAAATATAAGTTAAAGAAATCTGTTCAATTGATATTTATGTTAAGTATAAGTAGGTATATGTCAAGAGAATAAAAATTATTTATCAAATTTAAAAAAGATTACACAGTTGTTTTCATGATGCTCTTCTTTCAGAATTTTATAGAAATAAATTCGAGAATATGTGTAGATATAACGTGTTCGTACTATAGATATGTAGATATGGATGACGAATGTAATTTCTTGATTCTAAAAAATTTTAGATATTCTTTTATCAAACGACATGCATATTTAAATCATTTATTAATGTTATCATAAAATATCAACAACAGTAAGTCGTCAAGTCAATTATAATAAAATGATTCATTTGATTTCGCTCTTTGTGACTCTGAATGCTATTTTTAATTTTAAAAATATCTTGAAAACATTTTTTTAAAAATATACCTATCATTCTTTAAGACCGATTACTCTCAAGCACTCCCACAATATTTTTATTATTTTTTTTGAAAATATTTTATGGAAGAATTGATTTTGAGTTTCTGTATTATTTTTATTTGATAAAATAAAATAAATACATAAATAAAAATAAAAATGAAATATTTTTACATTATAAATTAATTCATAATAAAAAGGACTTTTATTTTGGGGAGATTGAACAAATTCAATCAATTCATTTTCAAGAAATCCGATAATAAGCGATTAATTTTTTTGTGAAAGCTATTAACTTTAATAAGGTCATGAAAAATTTTGTGTTATAATTTTTTTTTTTATTTGGAAAATTTTTAAAATAATTTTTCTTTTACCCAATAACAATAGTATACATATTTGTATCAAAAGTACAATATTCTATGTATACTGTACGCAGTCATGTACCTACATTACATTCCCAAGTAAATATGAAGAAAAACATTTTTTGATTATTTTTCAATAATGTATGATTTATTTTTATTAATTTAATGGAATTAATGGAAGTTAAAATTTTATTGACGATTTAAAAATAAGTTTTTAAATCTTATAAATAATATCTAAATTTATAGAATTGGACATAATCACTATATAGAGCTCCTTAAATATCAAAGCTTTTGCTTTCAGTAGATCGAATCCCGTCATATCCAAAAAATTATAATTTTATATCTTTCTGTGCTGCATTTCATTCTGGCCTTTTATCTAACTCCGAATATAAAGTATTCGCTTTTTTATGTATATTTATCTGTTTCAATTAGGTTTATATTGTCGTAGTATATTATAAGTATTGGGACTTTATATATTGTTTTGGTTTTATTTACTAATTATGTAGAGTTAGTTTTTTACGAGGCGTAATCTAATCATAAATTTTTATAACTTTGATTGAAAATGTACAATCAAAAATCACCTTATACATATTATTTACACATATTATTTACACAATCATTACTTTAAATGATCAAACACAAACCCGTATACTAGTCAACTATACCAGTATTGACTAAATGATAATATTTGAACAACTTATTGATTTCAGTTTACTTCTCAAACTTGAATATTAAAAATGTTTTACACAACTTTTTTAATTTTGAGAATAACCTACAAATAACATTATTTTGAAATAAAAAAAATTAATAAAATATATCTACATAAAATATTCGAATAACATAGGTCCACATATTTTTTTTTTTTTCGTAAGTGAATAATGTTGTGATAGTTATTAGTATAATGATCCTGCAATTTAAAATTCTAATTCTTGTGGTCTCTCATATTCACACTTATTAAAATAGTTCGAATGAATATTACCTTTTTGTTTTTTAAAATTTTCCAAACAAAATTTTTTCAAAAAACTTTTCTTTATTTTAAAAGTCTTCACATGCTTCCGTTTTTAAATTAAATCAAGTTATTTTAGTGAAAATGATCTTCCTTTGAAATTAAAAGTGAATTAGTTGTCAATGTATATGAATACATTCTAGTAATGAAAATAATTTTAATACGTTGATTAACTTTTTCAAGGATTTTTTGCAAGGGATAATATAATGCTAAATTAATTTTTTTATGATTTTTTTTTAAATATAATTTTTTATTTTCCCACAAAAATAAAAAGTTTCCCTTGCGGTTTGGTTTGTTAACCATGAAAATTATATAATTTTATGGTTATTTGAATTTGTTAGTGTAAAAATCCAATTTCTTGTATAAAATTTCTAGAATAAAT
Organism: Hybos culiciformis; assembly: GCA_964007475.1. Taxonomy (NCBI): domain Eukaryota; kingdom Metazoa; phylum Arthropoda; class Insecta; order Diptera; family Hybotidae; genus Hybos; species Hybos culiciformis. The sequence goes on along the minus strand of OZ023273.1, from coordinate 143,838,226 downwards.
TACATAAATTTTTAATTTAAAAAAATAAATCAAATTTTAAATATAAAATAAAAATTAATTTCATTTTAAATTAAGGTTTAAAAGTATGTAATTCTATTGCCAAATTGTATAAAAAAAAATTCTTTACATACATTTTGTATTTAAAAAAGTTTTTATTTTCTTAGAAATAAACAATTTTTCGATTTAATTTTCTTTATTCGTTTATTCCTTTTTGATTTAAAGCCAATTATATTCAGAAATTCTACATTAGGATTAAATTAGAATATTTAATTTAATTTTTAAAAAAGGCTTCATGTACATTTAGATGAAAAAGGCAATTAAAATCTATGTTACTAGGGTTTAGGAATTATCAATATAACAATTAGAAAGAAGGAAAATATTATGGTAAAAATTGCTCTTCTTGAAACAAAAATTAAATTATATAAAAAATTAACAAAAATTTTATATTTAAATAATTTTTTTTTACGTGAAGAAAGATGAGAGTATTTTCAGTTTGAACAAATTTTTTTGTTGTTTAATAAACCCATTTAATAGAAATGGCGATGAATATTATAATGTCTTCATCGAAAAGGAGATGAGAAAATAATAAAATTAAAAAAAAGGTCATGTTTACTTCATAAATAAAATCAAGCCATTTTCGCGAGTTAAATCAATATGTACAAAATTTTAATATCCTTGGTTAAACGTAATAATAAGTTTTACAGACTTAGGGTTTAAATAAGGTTTCGCAAATATTCATAAATAATTGTTTAGTTAAAATAGGTTCATCATACAAAAAATTTATATGCCTTAAACTTGAGTTAAATGTGAGTCAAATCATGTCCACCATATAAGAATCTGAAAGGAATGAATTAAATTAGTTATTAGAATCTGTCGAATGAGTTCTAAAAATCGTTATAGCTAAGAGCAGAGCCCTGTAACTCATCATTCCTTCTTTAGTTTTTTTAACTTGCAAATAATTTATTATCCAAAAGACCAAAAGAAGAATGAAAAATAGAATTAAAATAAAACTTTTAGTTAAGAAATCTAAATAAATGAAAAAATTAAAAAATAAATAAATCAGAACAATGATAATAATTTTTATTTTTTGTTTAATATTCATTTTTGTCATTATTGTTGAATTGCAATTTAAATTTAATGCTACTGTTAAAAAATATAAATCATCGTAATACCGTAATATTTTCTCATTTTTCACTTTCACATTTAAAAATAAAAAAATAAATAAACCTTTTAATGTGAAACTCACTTCAATGGGTGAAATTTTTCTTTTTCAAGGATTTTTATTTAAAAGCTATTAAACTTTTCTGCTTTATTCGACAGCAAAGTGTCAAATGATAAAATGTACACTACTGTACAATAAATATATAAAAAGTTAAATATTTTATTTGTTAAAAAAAAAATAATATCCTTTTAAATACACATACTTTTTTTTTATGCATAAATTTAACTTTTATTAATTTTTTAAAGTTAAAGAAAGTTTTCCTTAAGATAATAATAACAATTTACTTTTATAAAAGCTTTACAAAAAACAACAAAAAAAAATATGTTTTTTTCTTGCAGGTGGTAGGTAAATCATATGAAAACTTTTTGTAATAAAAAATGTTACTTTAGTGATATTAGATATTTGATAAAGCTTATTTTTTTTTTTTAACATTTTGATAATGTCACCAAGAAATCAATTTAAAAAGAAAATTACACGAATTTTGACATTAAATAAAAAATTTTGTGTATAGAAAGGAATATAATTTGAAAATTTAGCAACAAAAACACATATTTAAATTTAAAGACGATTTTTGTTAAATCCTTTATATTAATTTCACTTCGTTTCCACAAACTTAGAAAGTCAAAATTGACCCACTTCCCGGTATCCAATCGAGCTGAAATTTTGCACATCGCTTTGTCGTCGATGACACTTTGGCATCGACACATTCACACTCACACACCTTTATCAATTAAATTCTTTATATCAACTTCACGGTCGTTTCCACAAACTTAGAAAGTCAAAATTGACCCACTTCCCGGTATCCAATCAAGCTGAAATTTTGCACATCGTTTTGTCGTCGATGACAATACACTTTTCACACACACACATTCACACACACACACACACACATATATGAACTTCAGCACACTTTCCTCAAACTTACAAAATTAAAAAAGACCCACCCGGTATCCAATCGAGCTGAAATTTACTTTGGCATCACACACACACACCTTTATATAAACTTCACCACCTGGTCTGCAAACTTAGTAAGTCAAAATAGACCCAATTTCCGGTATCCAAACGAGCTAAAACTTTGACGTCGATAACAATATACTTTGGCATCACAGACTCACACACACACACACACACCTTTATATGAACTTCATATCAATTGCCTCGCATATAAAGGATTTATATCAAAAACTTTGTTTTTATGGGTTGTGTTTTTAACATTTTAGTTCTTAAACTAAAGTGTGGCGGTTAAGAAATTGTGAAAAATGGGTTAATTTTTATAACGTAACATATAAGTTCTATTGTAACTACTTACAGTGTCGATTAAAGAAGCCGAAAACAATGTTAACTCTTCGATTGTGCTGGATTTCACTATATATGGCAGATATGGGTAAAAATTGTACATAACATAACTCTAAAAAATAGTTTAGTGCAAAAGTGTTTTAAATCGAAATGTGAAAAAAGATAACTATTGAAGTATTCTTTAAATTTTGCCTAAAGGCCGGTTTTCACGATCCAAGTACACTTTGTCCAAGTCGACTTGGACGCTCTTTTTGATCGTGTTGTCAACTTGGACAAAGTAGCCGCATCAAAATTGAGTTGGACACTGCTTTACTTACTTTGATCAAAGTAGTTTATTTGTAAAAAAAAAAATAATAATAAAAAATAATAAAATTTTAATTCTGACAATTTTTTTTAATTATTTAAAATTTTTTTAATTATTTAAAATTATTTAAAACATCCAGTTCATAGAATTGTATGAAGTTATTCAATCAGTTTTGTTGGATTTCAAAAAAGCTGAATTTAATTAAAAAATTTTAAAAGCAGTTCTCAGTTTTATAAAAAAAAAATTTAAACATAAAATGACCAAATTTCTGCAAAATTTTGAAAAAAGTTCATAATTTGAAATTAATTTCCAATTCGACCTTCAATTCGGGAAAAACTTTGGAATAAAAAGAAATTAGTTTAAATTATTCAAAGTATACCAAACATCACCGTAATATTTTTTGTATACTTTTTAGTTCATTCTAAATTTGAAGCATTTATTTGAAAAAATAAAAATTCTTTATAAAGAAGTTGATTTTTTTTAAAACTTTTAATTTCTTAAAAATAAAACACCAAAAGTTTTTCCAATGAGTTAGTTTGTTTTTTTTTTTATAATTTTTTAAGCTAAAAAATATTCTGGAACAAAAGAAAAAGTTTCTTTCAGAACGAAAAAAGCATGAAATTTTTTAATACTTGTTCCGGTTTTCTTATAAATATATGTATAAAATAAAAAGGATTTTTTTTTATTGACAAATTATTTCATTGAATGATAATAAATAAAAAACGGAAATTGTTCCTTGAACTCTAAAAAGCATTATATGGCTTGAATATTAATTTCCAAAATAGAATAAAAGGAATAATAAATTTAATTTTTTTTTTTAATTTTATTTAGGTATTATATTTCTTACTGTTAGAAACAATACAAATTATACAATAAACTACCGAATCCCATCCCAGTAAAATGTAATTTATTGTGGAAAGTACCACCAAACTGATACTTTTATTTAACATTATTTTTATCTTTTTTTTGTATAATGTATCTTGTTTTTTCAATTCTTTTATTTTCTATAAATCTAGTTGTAAATTTCTTAGTATTTTTATCCATGCAGTAGTTTGAATGGAAATTTCCGCATAAATATAACAATTATTCAAAAAAGTGAAAAAAAAACAAGATTTTAGAAAACAGGATTTTGGTGAAAAACATATAAAATGAATTTTTACTTGGGTGTTTCCGTACTAAAATCTCAATGATTCAATAGAGTCCACATTATTTTTTCAGACAACTTTCTTCTTGTTTTAATTTTTTTACTCTGAAGTTAACAGTGTTACGTAATAAAGCTTGATACAGCCATATAGGTGCGTGAGCTCTAAGACGTGAATGTGCCAAAAATGCTTAATTTTTAAACGTTTAAACGTTTTCTATAAAATGTTAAGTTTGGTCTAAGTTAATCTTCTGAGATTGTATTTTATTAATGCAAATAAATTTTTATCAACGTTTTCATAATTTGTACTGTTCTTATTTTTTTTTCAAATGACAACCCTTTTTTTATGTTGCGAAACAAAAACATAATTTATGCTGGACCCAAAAAGAAATTTTCAAAGATGCGTTGTATACTTATTGAATTCTGTGATTTAATTGCATTAAATGGAAAAATTAAAGAAATTATTTGACACTTTTAATTTTCTTGAACAAGGGTCAGATTTAGGCATAATTTTATGTTAGTTAATTAATAAATTATATAAAGATAGAAATAAATTTAAACGTATAGATAAACAAAGTTCATATTTTTATTAAAAATCAAAAGGGGCGAAGTTTTTTTTATTGCACATTTTATTATAATTATTATTTACAGTTTATTAGTTAAGATAAATTACATTAACAAATTAATAAACTTAAGATATTAGAGCGCTGCTAAATATACTAATAGTTTGGTGCATATAATATTACTTTATGTTCTTTTTTTATTTTTTTTTTATTTTGATGCATGTATACAAGAGTGATATTAAGATCTAATTGTTAATTCATATTGTATTTAATTTTTTGGAATATTGATTTTAAAATAATAAGCTTAGAAAAAATATAATTAGAATGTGTTTTTTTTTTTATTTTCAAATAGATTATGTTTTTAGGATTTTTAATTTTCAGTGAAATAGTTGGACTAATGTTGGCAAAGGCTATTTTCAGTGAAATATTTGGAATAATGTTGGCGCAAAGACTAGTTTCAGTCATCAAACTTTTATTTTAAAACAGTGTCGTTTTCTTATTTTTTTTTTGTTTTCGTAATATCACTAAAAATGAAGCTAAAAATTAATAACGCTTCTACGAAAACAGGAAAGGGAAAAAAAAAAAATATTCTATTTTATTTATTTTTTTTTTTTAAAAAATCCTAAATTTGAATATTATTATAATTTTTTCTTTATTTTTTTTTTTTTACCTCTATTTTTGGTTTTTATTGTGTCAAGTTATATAAATACCCTATGGAAATAAACAATAAAAAGAATTTCGATTAATATTCAGGGTCTTATATTGACATAATAAAAAAATTAATTCTTTGGATAACAAAGAAGAAAACAAAAAAAAAAAGTTTTCTTTTTGTCAGAAAAGAAATCTTGTTTTGTAAATAAATTTAAATATATATTTTTTAGAGTAGTTTGCATAAGTTTAATAATTTAAAAACTTAAAGAAAGCTTCTTGAATTAAGGGAAAACTTATTTTTATACATTAAAAAAAATTAGGTCTATAAATACCTAAAGTGAAGAAAAGTTTAAATTCTCAAAATATAATAAAATTAAATGACAATTTTTCTCACGTTCAATTTATTCCAATTAAATATTTTAGGTTTTTCAACAAAAGTAAAATATAAGGCAGAATTCAACTTGTACGACCCAACAGGCACTGATGAGTTCAATCTTCAGTATGAAATGAAAGATGGAACAAGAAATTTTTAGAATTTCAAGTTTTTTAGTTTGTTATTAAATTAATGATAAAAAATTCAATTATTTTTATAGATTCAAGGTGTTTTGTATTTTGTCAATTAACATTTTCAACCATCTTGCTTAGAATTTTTTTGAAGCTTGATATATACCTTTAAGAATCAGAAAAAACTTATTTCCCCTCAGTATTATTGGTACACTTTTAAAATTTCACCAAAAATGGTTCAAAACATTTCGTCAGCTTTCAACAAAGAAGTTCTTTAAAAAGCCCATAGAACTGAGGAAAAATAATGAAGATTTAGAAAGTTATGAATGATTTAGTATTAAAAGTTCTGTCAAAACCGGTAAAATCACTGATTTATGTTTTAGCTTTTTTCGCTATTTCTTATTTTTTGGACCAATTCTTTACAAAAAGTGAAAATCATTTCAACTCCCGACAATTCTTGCAAATTGAAAACCTTCTACACACACTTGTATATCTTACCAGAATGTATAATTTCATAATAAAATGTTTTTTATTTTATATACATGCATACAATACTTAATTAGATTGAGGAATAAAATGTATTGAATTGAATTAATTTTATAATATTTATGAATATGTACCCAACTATATGTTACTGTTAAATTATTTAAACCAGTGATTTTCATAGATTGAAATAAATATAAATTTAATTGAATATACACCGCAAAATTGTTAAAGTCCAATTTTATAAAAATTTTATTTATTTCAAATATTTTTTATTCAATGTATACATATTGAACATATTTTGTATTTATAACATTCACATATATAAATAATTATTTATAAATTTGATGTTAATTAAAAATATGTTGCATTAGGAAAGTAATATTTTTCAATACATTTCATTTCAATTTACGAATTAAAATAAAATAAATTGCATTAAAGTTAAATCGTTTTGAAATTTGTATTCAATTAAGCATAAAACAAAAACTTTTTTTTTTATGTTTATAAAATTTGTTCATAAATTATGTTAAAAATTAATATGCATAATTTATGATAAAAATAATTAGTTGTCTGTAAATGATGCCAAAAAAAATTGATTGCAATCGCGTTGTTTGAAAGAATTTATTGAATGAGCCTAATCAGGTGAATCCACGGGTTTTGGAAAAAAGATTACAAATTGGAGTATTCTGAAGTACATTTTACTAGTACTATATGAAGAAGATTTTTGTTAGTTCTGCATTTTAGAAAGATTTGTATTTGAAGTCTTAATATTTCGATGTTCTAATTGTCTTATTAAAAAAAGGACCTCTGATGAAGTTTTTTTTTGTTACGTCTGCCTTGTTGAAAGCTTTGCAATGCATTCGCCTAAAGATCTTTGCGGAAGGTTTAACTTGAGAATACATTTATTTATGTTTGAAATTTATTTGTCGTTATGTATTTGATTAAAAATTAAAATTTAGGGGCTATTACATGGAAAGACATACACACTCGTTCTATTTATATGTTGAAAATTTTTATTCGGAAAATGAAAGAGGTTAGTTTTTTTTTTTCTTAATTTCATAAACATTATGTGGAAACAAAAATTACAAGAAAATAATATAATTTTCTTACACACAAAGTAAACAAAAATTTTCCTCTTTCTTTGAAAAAAAAAAATAAATAAAAACTAAATAAAATATTTGATATTGTCATAAAATTTTCCATTCTCTTATTTAACAAAAATATACATTATGTGAAAAAAAAAATCATTTCCAGAATATTTAATTTTATTTCAGTATTTTGCAAAAAAATTTCTAAAATATAATACTTTGTTTATTTTGAAGACATACATTCATAAAATTATTTACAAATAAAAAAACTCAAAAACGCGTTTTATTTTTTCTTTTGTGACATATTAGAAATCCAACAAATTAAATTTTGGCACAACAAGAATTTTGTGAGTGATTTTTTTTTATATTTCTGTTTACTTTAATATTAACCAAGATTTGCTTAAAAGTGTTATATAAAAATATACAACAGAACCACAAGTATGGAACCCGTTTATTTCCGATTTTAATTTTTTTCGGTACTTTTACAATCACTATCTCCATCAATAAATATACCGATTTTCAACGAAATTCAGCTTCAAGCCGAATTCTTGGTCACATTAGGGGCCTTAACATTTTTTTTAGCTTCCTGCAATTCACATCAAATTATGTAAATTTTATACATTCGTCGGCTGAGAGCTTTCAGCTCGGATATTGTAGTATTAATATGATCGAAATTGAACAATATATAAAATGTAAGTATTTATTTCACTGTAGGACAAACGGATAGACATTTAATGAAAACTTCCAGACTATTTATTTTTCATTTTTAATCGAAAAGAGGCCAACAAAGAAGGATATTAAAACATAATACTCAACAAAATATATAATTTCGTTTTGGGAGGCAACAATCAACGTATTTTATTTAATCTGAAAAAATAAATATTTATTATTATTGTTTATTGAATAAATATAACATAAATTTTATACCAATACCTATACGAATCTATAAATAAATTATAAAAATTTTAAAAACTAGGTCATAACAACTAGGCTTCTCGATTTTAAATTTAATTTTATATTATGTATTTGCAGTATATGTTCTTTTATATTGATATTATTATATTAAAATTATTTGTGATTTGTGATTGTGTTTTAACTAAATTTTTATTAACAATTTTATTGTTCCTGGGATGGGGCAACATTTATTAAATATTTGTAATATTTTATAATATTAACTGAACTGTTTATGTATACACTTAATTTCAAAAAAAAATTAATTAATTAAATCGAAAAAAAGGAAATTAAATTATTAATTTTATTTATAGCAAATGAAAACATCAACAAAATCGAAGTTCGAAGCCAAAAAATGTTTTAATCCGATAGTATATCTAATATTCGGCAGTTGATGTTACTTGTCAAATTGTAAAGCCTATTTAAATGCAACTCATTTAACATCCTAAAGAAATGTTAAATCAGTTTTGGTGTACTAAAGGTTTATCAACCTAAATAAAATATAAAATCATAAAAGCAGTTTTACTAATATCTCTTTAAAAAGAATTTCGAAACGACGACGACGCGATATTGAGTTAAATAAACTCTTCAGATTATTAGATATATTTACAAAATTACAAGGTCTTTATTTACTTTTAATACTCATTGTACAAAAAAAATTCTCAGCTGAAATATTTTAAATGTTAGTATATTAAGAGAAAATCATGTTACAGACCAATTTAAAACTATAGACAAATGGAATTATGAAAATAAACAAAATTGTTTTTTTTTTTATATTTGTTGCCATTTATTAATATTACTCTTATAATTAGTATAATTGTGTTGAATTGGTAGGAAGTATCGATTTTTTTTTTTCAGGATATTATAAGTTGATTGTTATTTAGAAATATTTTCTTATTAATTCATGCTGCTTATTGAATTAATTTGAAATAAAAGATATTATAAGGGATTTAGGAAATTTTCTTTTATACTTAATGATTATATTTCTTTCCAAAATTATTATTACAAAATTTTTTTCTTCTATTTTCAATAAGATATACAATAACGTACTAATTAGGTATATATTAAATTCATTTGAAAATCTGAATTTTATTGGTAAGAGAAGAGGTTAATGGTTAGAATGAAAATTAACCATAATTGGATGAGCTTTTATATAGAATTTTATGATTCTTTCTATGTACATTATTCTTAGCAGTTTTAAATTGACCAATTTAAGTTTTAAGTTGTTTCAAACGAGTTAAAATTCTCCTTATTTCTAAATTGGACATGGAGTCTTAGACAAATGTAATTTCTCATTTAGCCTTTAGGTCTTAACTTCATATAGTGGTCAATGGGCGTTTTAATTGAGAAATTTATTGTTAAAAATATTTTGACAATACAAAAAAAAAATAATGATTTTCATTACTCTGTCTATAATGATCAATGATATCTTTAAAAGTATTAAGTGTGTTTCATACGGTAGTACATTTAACTATATGATTCTATAAAAAAGAAAATTTTATGCATTTGTATGAAATTGTTTTTGGCTCAGGTTAATTTTTATTCAATGTGCAAATATTATAGCAGATATAAATTTATTATTACATTGCAAAATATTTTTATTCATGAAACAACAATAATTCATTCAAATAATAATCATTCATATACGTTTAATGGTATAATCAGTAGAAATCTATAGAAAAAAAAAAATGCTAATAACTAACTATTGTTTTTATTATGACCAAACAAAGTTTTAAAGATGAGGTCATAATTTTTTTTTCTTTGTTATAATATCTGAATATTATTCAATTTTATTTGAAGGCTCATAAAGTGGAAAAACTATGTAAAATTAATGTTTATTCTGAAAATACTTTTTCTTTTATATAATATTAATAAACATGGAAAATAACCAATTTTCACATAATTCAAAAGTTTTTATTATAAATAAATTTTTCACCCTAATAAGTCACATGTGACATATAGCCATCTTTTCAATCAATACAGAATAGAATTATAGGTACACCTACATAAATATGGAAAAACGTTTTACAGAAGATAGAAAATCACGTATCAGTGTTGACAATGATGTGTAAAAAAAGCTTCAAAAGATCTACACATATTACGTACAAAAAAAAAGATATATTATGTGATTTCATATATTCTCGTAATAAGATTTTGTAGAGTTATTTTTTTTTTCTTTAAATAATCCCACTGTTAGCTCAATGGATGATTGAAATTTTCATAACAAAAATGATTTAAAATGATATTCTTATCCTAATATCTATCCTTACACTAAATTGAGAAATTTTCTTTAACAAATTTTTTTTCCGACATAGAAATAACATGACCACAAGAAAGTATGCAGTTATAATTTTAATATAAAATTATAAATATGTACATAATATATACTTAATTAAATAGTCTGGATAAATTATTTTTCGAATCAGTTCATTGCAAGAGTCACTTATGTGTGACAATTGGAGTTCCGTCGACAAAAAAATATTTCAATATGATTTTAGTGGCAAATTTCAAAAAAAGCACATTGCATGTAAGAATTCCAGTAAAAAAAATTATGAAATTTAAGTATGTACAAGTATATGTCCATTCAAACATGTGTTATATCTGGCTATTTATGTACATTTTTATTTATCTAATTTTTTTCAGTTTTTAATTTCCTTAATAAACCTATTAATTATTAACGCTCTAATTGGATTTTCCTTTTTTTAATGGGGAAATAAATTACGAATTTTGAAAATATTAAATATATAATTTTAATTGTTTTGAAAAATATTAAATAATTGAAATTATAATAAGCTTAAAACAACACAAAAATATTATGTTTATTAAGTAAACAAAAATGAAATTAAATTACACAAAAATTTTATTCCAATTATTAAAAACAGTCAATATAAAATAAGTATACGTACCTAAATAATACAATTTCGCGTAACTAATCGACGTATTTAAGAGTATAAAACATCAAGAAATAACCTTAATAAAAAATTATAATTAAATCCACTCGCAATTTAAAGGCTGCTTGTCAATATTTTTTGCAGAGAACAGCATTTTGTTTAAAGTTCTCAATTAGAGTACAGCCTTGAGAAGTTGACGGTTTATAACTACGCAACCTCAATCTTGCCCTTAATAGCTTGAAGTAAAGAAGTGAGAGGAACATTTTGAATTTCAAACCGTCGAAATCGATTAGTATCTTATGATCAGTGTCGGCTTAGCTTAAGGTTGCTTTAATAAAATATCGAATTCTTAAAGTAACTGATTTTACATTCTCAAAACAAGGTGGTTTTTAGATTGGTTTCATATTTTTTAACAGTATCTATCATATTACTAATTTTTTATCCTGATAAAATTGAAGATTATACGAATTAAGGGAAATTTATTGTGAATTCTATTAATTAAATAATTATTAATGAACTACGAAATTATAATGTAATTGTATCTGATAATAATTTTTTTCTCGTTAAAATAAAAAAAATTAATTTTATACAGTTAGGGTTTGGCGAAATAAAAATATTAATAAATGAATATTTTTTCATTATAGCAAAAACGGATTAGAAAAACTTATATTTGAATTTGGTATATATAAAATAGAAAAAAATCATTATTATGCTGTTTAAAAGTGTCATTATTTATGCTTACCAAAAATCATCTATATTTTATTTTCATAAAGACTAATTTTCCATCAAAATATTTTACTCAATTTTAGATTCAAATATTAGAAATTTATCAATTGTACGTGATTATTATTAAAGATAGACAAATTCAGAAATTCTTATATGTACCTTTTTTTATTGTTTTGTATATAATACATATTTCCATTCGATTTTATGTCAATGTGAGGAGACAAAAATAATTTTGACACAATTTCCATTTATCAAACAAACGATTTTCTATTCTTTTTTTTTTGATTTCAACAAAATATGTTGGTGACATCATAATAAAATTTTGTGGCAATTTCATAATAAAAAAAAAACGAATTTATAAAAATTGAAATTAATTTGAAATTGATTAGCTTTGAACATCATGGTCATTAGGTATAGTCTATTATTGTCGCCTAAATTAATTATATCTAAAACTTAAATTTTATTCAAATTTTTAGTCATACACACATTATTTTATAATAAAATCAAAGTGAAATTTGCACTTTAAGTATTTTTTTCATATAGAAAATTATTAATTTTCCAACACATTCAAACTAATTTGCCTTTTTTTAAGGAACCTTGAGGGATTTTTTCAGAAACATCATTTTATTTATATACAAAAATAACCGCTGCTGCCAGTTATTTGTTTTCAGCAGACACTATCATAAACTTTTCTTAAATGAATATAAAAAATCGTGTCTTTTAAAATAAATAGGTATATTGTAAAGAATTTTCTTTCAAAATTTGTTTATTAAAATCATATATAACTTTTCATTCATAAAAAATAAAAGCATAAAACAGATTTTTTATACAAATATTTTCAAACTAAAAACAATGCCCCAAAACAAATGAACTAATTAAAAGGAAAAATAAAATAAATTGCTAAAATAAATTAAAATCAATTTTTCAAGATAAATAAACAAAAAATATAATCTGGTTAAAGTGAAATTTTAACCGAAAGGGAAACCCGCATAATTATATGATTTCATTATCATTTGATTGAAATTAAGTGAAAATAAAAGTAATTAATTTTTTAAAGCGATAAAATATGAAATTCAATTATTTAAAAAAAAGAATTTATTTTTTTTTTTTGAAATTATCAACAAATGGTCGCTAAAAATTAATTAAGGATGCGAGAATGAAACCCTTCAAAATTTATGAAAAACAAATAATTCTTTTTTTCTTTTTGTGTTTCTTATTTAAATGGAATTCATGACAAATCTGAAAAATTATTATTTCTTGGAAAACATTTTTTGATGTTATATTATAGAGGGGATTGTTTGGAAAACTTTTGGGTCAATGAATTGATTGTGCAAATCATAAATTTCTATGAGCTGGTCATGGAATAAAAAGTATACATATACATATAAATATAATACAATTGATTTTAAGGGTTTGACGAAAGAACAAAAATATTATATGAATGACTGATTTTTTCGCTGAAAAATAAGAATTTTTAAAAAATTCCCAAAACTTAAAATTATAAAACTTGATACTAATAATATTTTAAAAATTAACTTCATAAATTTTCTTACAATTCTAAATCAGCCATTAAATTTTGTATAACAAATATAATCTAAGAAATCAAATTAAGTATTAATTCTCATTAACTAGAAACCTTATAAATAGCATCATAAAATTCTAATGTTAATTTTCATTCAAGTTTTTGAATATAAAAAAATATCAAATGAAGCCTAATTAATGAATATGAAATAATAATGTTTAACAAATAATTAAAGAATTACATATGTTAAATGATTCCCAATTAAGACCTATCTAAATTTTGTGTATTTTCGGCCAATTAATTTTAATTATAATGCTCTGAATATTTTTATGAAAATTTAATTTTAAGAATTAAGGAATTCTGTTTTATATATAATTTTCGTGTTTTTTGCTTTCTTGTGTTTTTCTTAATATATATAATTTTATATATCTGTGTATGTACCATAGGATGATAATTATTATGTTGTATTATAAAAAAAAAAACGATATTTGAAGGATTAAATTGTCTTTTTTTGAAATATGTTCAATTAATCTCAAAATCATTTTTAAGCCAAAAACAGTGAGAAATAAAAATAACATATAACATGAAGCTATAGATAATTCATACACAATTCTAAGTTTCAATATTTTATCAGAATGACTTTTTTTTTGTCACTTTGACTTGAAAGATAGTTAAAAAAAAGTTTAGATTTTGACTAAAAATACATAATTTTGTTATAACACATAATAAATAATACATAATTTTGAAATTACAGTGAAGTTCCTAATTAATAGTTTAAATATATCATATCGAAAATTTTTAATTTTGTAGACATTCAAACTATTTTCTTTTATTACAGAACTTGAACAATTTTTTAAGCTATATTATCTGTCTGGCGTATTCCAAAAAACTATTCAAATAATATAAAGTTAAGAGTCAGTATTTGTATTATCAATGGTTATTAAAAATTACGGCTGCGGAAGGGTTTGATTGAGGTGCTTGATTTTAGTTCTATTAACATCATTATGAATTCATTCGGCTTTGTAACTATAATTCATTTTTAAAAGGCTTTGTACTTTTCTGTAAGCTCTGAAATAATGTACATAAATTGTTTCATGAAAGCTCGACAGATTGCCATAGAATAAATGTAACAAAATATACAATGTGATAAATTAAAAATATGTACTTAATAATTTTTTCCAAAGAAAAAAAAACATCATCTTTAAAAGCGATTATTTATATATTTCATCAGCATTATTTAAGATTTTCTATTTAATCGTATTTTATCCTCGAGAAAATTTGAATTAAGGATAAAAAAAAAACAAAAAATTATCAACAACCCAAGCATGACGTTATAATAAATTTATTATGTATATTATTCCCCTTTAAATCGATACAATTATTTAATCGCTATTATGTACCTATATATAAAATCGTTGTATTTACACTAATTGTAATAAATTTTGTAGCTTAAAAAAATATATATATAGATTAAATCATTTTACGTTCATCTTGTTGCTGTTAAAAAGTCAAAAAATTTTCAATAATCCATCAATCAGGAACAAAAAAAAAAAAGAAATAATGAAAATATTAAAAATAAAAAACAAGTTAATTCTCTGGAACAATATATCGATAGTGAATTTTCAATCGGACGTATCTTTTTTCGTAAAATTTTAAAAATAAAAAATTTCTTCGACAATAAGTGTTCCAGTTTTGACAGTATTTTAATTTTTGAGCTTATAAAAAATGTATGTTGAAATATTGAGAATTTATCATGTCCTATAACTTATTTTTTTCCGTAATATAAATTACGGTCAATTTAAAAGTTACCATCAATATTTATTATAGGACAACCTGTATCCAGAATTTATTGTATTTTTTTCTTTCCCTTTTTATTTGCATAATTAATGAGGAAAGACTTTAGTGAAGGCTGAGAGAAAAATTAAACAATCAATCAAAAGACCAAAAGTGTCTTATTAATTTTTATGACTTTTCCATAAATTTTTTTCCTTTTATTTTCCCAAAAACATAATGGTTTTCCACAATAATTCAATTTTCTACGTCACTAGAAATTCTGATGAGATTTCCTAAAAAAAAAAAAATCAAAAATTTAAATATTAGCTTAAATTTTTCGCTTGTTTGTACTTTAAGATTTAAAAAATCTTTAGAATGTTTGGAACGGGTGAGTGCCACTTGTACAATTACCAGTTGTACAATTTTTCAATTTGTATGGAGAAAAAAATTGTACAACTGGTATTTTTTCTCTGTACAACTGGTAAAAAATAATCCAGTTGCACAATTGACCAGTTGTACAATTTACCAGTTGTACAATCGATTTATCGGGTGAGTGCCACTTGTACAATTACCAGTTGTACAATTTTTCAATTTGTATGGCGAAAAAAAATTGTACAACTGGTATTTTTCTCTGTACAACTGGTAAAAAATAATCCAGTTGCACAATTGACCAGTTGTACAATTTACCAGTTGTACAGACAAATTTACCATTTGTACAATTCAGTTATCACCACTTGTACATTTTAGACCAGTTGTACAATCCTTTTTTTCTCAAATTAACCACTTGTACAATGTTTGACCAGATGTACAATATTTATTTTTATAAAATTAACCACTTGTACAATTTTTGACCAGTTGTACAATTTATCTTTTATCAAATTAACCACTTGTACAATTTTTAACCAGTTGTACAATCTCTAGGGTAAAGTTATAACCGTGAAAAACTAAGCAAAATGTATGGAAAAGCTGTTGTGCGTAATGGGTGACCGTGCCCTAGCGGAGGATGGAAATAAGGCCTCTAGGATTTTTTGTTGCGGTCTTATTTCATTTTGAAAAGTGAAATTAGACCGCAAAAAAAGTCCTCGCGGCCTCATTTCATTTTGATAAATGAAATAAGGCCGCGTAGTAATTTCATGTTTCAAAACGAAATAAGACCTCGATAAAAAATCTTGTGAGGTGAGCACACAGGGCAGGGGGCAGCAGGGCGGCGGGCGGGCGGTTGGTCAGTGGGATTTCGGCGCCAAAAATTGTACAAGTGGTAAATTACAAAAAAAAAAAGATTGTACAACTGTCAAAAATTGTACAAGTGGTTAATTCGAAAAAATCGAGATTGTACAACTGGTCTAAAATGTACAACTGGATTGTACAACTGGCACTAGTCTGTACAAGTGGTCAATTGTACAAGTGGAATCTTTTTACCACTTGTACAATCCAAAAAACCAGATGTACAATTAAATTTTAAATTGTACAAGTGGTATTTTGGATTGTACAACTGGTACAAAAAAATTGTACAACTGGTAATTGTACAACTGACATGCATCCTTTGGAACAGCATTTAATTCTTAACTTTTCTTCCATTTTTGTTTCAGATACATATATGTAGAGTTATGGAATGTTAACAAATTTTTGTGAACGCGTATAATAAATTACCTAAACCTTGCTTATTCTCAAATTTTATTTTTATGAAGTTCATCAAATTAAAATTTTTCTCCATTAGGTAAGATAACATGATATTCGCTGGCATTTTATCTAAACTTTGTTCTTGAAGATAATTTTAAATAATTTTCAAATATACATAAATGTATATTATGGCAAAAACTTTGAGAGAGTTTGTCATTAAAAAACATATAATAATCAAATTGGCTTCGAGCAAATGGGATCAATGAAAACACTCCAAATGCAAATTGTGCCAGTAGAGAATACTTCGTAAAAATTGACGACATATAATAAGGAAGAGTTTAAGCAATTTCAAATCATTATAATTAATGTATAAAGACTTAATTTTTTTTTTGTATACATATAAATTGTCCTACAGGATTTAAACATACCATCTTCTAAATAAGAAACGAATAATATCAAAATGGACTTAAATAATTCCCAAATGAACAATTTTTCCTATTATCCAGAATTTTATTTTTTTTTTAATTTATTTTTTATCATTAAACTAATTTAAATTCAGTTGTAAAGTGGTTCTGGTTCGCATCTTTCTTTTTAACTGTCTTTCTTCCTTATGTTTGTTATCCTTGAAAGCTATAGAATAATGACTACGAATTAAAAGTTTTATTATGATTATTATTATTATTATAAGAAATTTTATTTTTATCTTTTCATGAAAGATAAAAATAACATTTATATTATCATAATTTTTTTGAAGTTTATACTTCTTTAGCGACGTTGGAAGAAATTTGGTAGAGGGTAAAAATTTATTTTCATATAAAATTTTTCTGAGAATCGTCATCATTTTTCTGAGAATCGACCGTCATCATTTTTCAAAAATTAAAAAAAAAAACAAACCATAATTGGGTTCGAACCTGGCACCTTCAGACTTATTAGTATGGTGTTCTATCCACTAAGCCATACGGCCATATAATTTTTGCTTTCTAAAATATAATAAAAAAATTCTAATAAACCATTCATTTTTTTGTTTTTATTTTATTGTAGGGGAATAAAAAATAATACTCAAAAAAAAAATAAGAAAAGAATTAGAATACTCAAAAAACGAGTTTGAAAAATTAACTAACCAATCAAAAAATTAATCTCATTGCCATATAATGAGATTTAATATTATTTAGGAAAATAAATCAAAAATATTTTTTGTATTTGTTTAGAAAGCTAAACTCATATAGGCAATATGGCTTAGTATTATAGTAGAACATCACACTGTAAGTCTGAAGGTGCCTGGTTCGATTCCCAATGAGGATTTTTTTTTTTTTAATAAAGAAACAAATCCTTTTAGTATTTTTGGAAAACGTTAAATATTCATATGATATATGATAAAAATTAAATTTTTGCACCACTTAACAATTCTTGAATTAAAATAAAAATATGATTTATAGTTTTTCATTAAAAAAAAGAAATTAAATAATCCTTTTCTTTGTGGGTCGCCAAAAAAAAATTCTCATGTGACAACGGAATTTATTGTCGATTTATTTATATATGTATAATAAAATAAGGGACTATGAAATAATTAAAAAGTAATAGTTAGCAATAGAAATATACATTTATTTTTTGATCCTATATTTTTTAATTTATAGCTTAAATATTATTTGCCAAATTCGATTCTAATTTCAATTTGATATTTTCGTCTATTTTTTATTTTGACATGCAGATTGTGAAAACTTCGGAATTTCACGCAGTTACGAATGATTAAATATAAAAATATAAAATATTGTTAACTTCATATTATTTAACGTCTCAAATTAATTATAGATTTAGCTAGACAAATAATATTATTTCCAGTCGATGATGAACTTTTACAGATAAGACTTATATAAACAAAATACAATAAAATAGATTTAAATGCCAAAATTTAATAAAATTATTTAACAATTGATTAATATGAACAAAAATTTAGTAAAATGTCTTAAAATTCGATTTATATGAACAAAATTTCGATTTATAATTCATAATGTTTAATTTAAATTAGTTATTCGAGCTGATTTTCCATCAAATAAAATAATTTTCGAAACATCTGGGAAATGTTTTTACACACTCTAGATTATTTTTTACAGAGATCATGTAACCACTAAAGTTATAAACATTATATCCTATAAAACAAATTTATAATATTGGACGCACTAAACTCGTTACAAACAACATAGGTATATTTTGGCATTGATAGTATGGATATCGATCAAGTAGTTTATCATTATAGGTTTTCCCGGCTCAAAATATGCAAAAAAAAAAAATATTTTCAAAATAGGTAGCTCTGGTGAAATAAAGATTACCAGACCAAAAATTTTGGGTAGGAATTCATAATTATCGTACACTTTTTTAATTTCAAATATATGTCCAATATTACAAGCAAAAAAATTACATATTCTACCAATAAAAAAATTATGTTCAAAAAATTATAAAAATTATTATGTTCAAAAAAATTTAAAAAAAAATGTATTCATTGGGGAATCGAACCTGACACCTTCACTCTTATAGTCCGATGTTCTAGCCACTAAGCCATACGGCCATATAATTTTTGCTTTCTAAAATATAATAAAAAAATTCTAATAAACCATTCTTTTTTTTGTTTTTATTTTATTGTAGGGGAATAAAAAATAATACTCAAAAAAAAAAATAAGAAAAGAATTAGAATACTCAAAAAACGAGTTTGAAAAATTAACTAACCAATCAAAAAATTAATCTCATTGCCATATAATGAGATTTAATATTATTTAGGAAAATAAATCAAAAATATTTTTTGTATTTGTTTAGAAAGCTAAACTCATATAGGCAATATGGCTTAGTATTATAGTAGAACATCACACTGTAAGTCTGAAGGTGCCTGGTTCGATTCCCAATGAGGATTTTTTTTTTTTTTAATAAAGAAACAAATCCTTTTAGTATTTTTGGAAAACGTTAAATATTCATATGATATATGATAAAAATTAAATTTTTGCACCACTTAACAATTCTTGAATTAAAATAAAAATATGATTTATAGTTTTTCATTAAAAAAAAGAAATTAAATAATCCTTTTCTTTGTGGGTCCCCAAAAAAAATTCTCATGTGACAACGGAACTTATTGTCGATTTATTTATATATGTATAATAAAATAAGGGACTATGAAATAATTAAAAAGTAATAGTTAGCAATAGAAATATACATTTATTTTTTGATCCTATATTTTTTAATTTATAGCTTAAATATTATTTGCCAAATTCGATTCTAATTTCAATTTGATATTTTCGTCTATTTTTTATTTTGACATGCAGATTGTGAAAACTTCGGAATTTCACGCAGTTACGAATGATTAAATATAAAAATATAAAATATTGTTAACTTCATATTATTTAACGTCTCAAATTAATTATAGATTTAGCTAGACAAATAATATTATTTCCAGTCGATGATGAACTTTTACAGATAAGACTTATATAAACAAAATACAATAAAATAGATTTAAATGCCAAAATTTAATAAAATTATTTAACAATTGATTAATATGAACAAAAATTTAGTAAAATGTCTTAAAATTCGATTTATATGAACAAAATTTCGATTTATAATTTATAATGTTTAATTTAAATTAGTTATTCGAGCTGATTTTCCATCAAATAAAATAATTTTCGAAACATCTGGGAAATGTTTTTACACACTCTAGATTATTTTTTACAGAGATCATGTAACCACTAAAGTTATAAACATTATATCCTATAAAACAAATTTATAATATTGGACGCACTAAACTCGTTACAAACAACATAGGTATATTTTGGCATTGATAGTATAGATATCGATCAAGTAGTTTATCATTATAGGTTTTCCCGGCTCAAAATATGCAAAAAAAAAAATATTTTCAAAATAGGTAGCTCTGGTGAAATAAAGATTACCAGACCAAAAATTTTGGGTAGGAATTCATAATTATCGTACACTTTTTTAATTTCAAATATATGTCCAATATTACAAGCAAAAAAATTACATATTCTACCAATAAAAAAATTATGTTCAAAAAATTATAAAAATTATTATGTTCAAAAAAATTTAAAAAAAAATGTATTCATTGGGGAATCGAACCTGACACCTTCACTCTTATAGTCCGATGTTCTAGCCACTAAGCCATACGGCCATATAATTTTTGCTTTCTAAAATATAATAAAAAAATTCTAATAAACCATTCTTTTTTTTGTTTTTATTTTATTGTAGGGGAATAAAAAATAATACTCAAAAAAAAAAATAAGAAAAGAATTAGAATACTCAAAAAACGAGTTTGAAAAATTAACTAACCAATCAAAAAATTAATCTCATTGCCATATAATGAGATTTAATATTATTTAGGAAAATAAATCAAAAATATTTTTTGTATTTGTTTAGAAAGCTAAACTCATATAGGCAATATGGCTTAGTATTATAGTAGAATATCACACTGTAAGTCTGAAGGTGCCTGGTTCGATTCCCAATGAGGATTTTTTTTTTTTTTAATAAAGAAACAAATCCTTTTAGTATTTTTGGAAAACGTTAAATATTCATATGATATATGATAAAAATTAAATTTTTGCACCACTTAACAATTCTTGAATTAAAATAAAAATATGATTTATAGTTTTTCATTAAAAAAAAGAAATTAAATAATCCTTTTCTTTGTGGGTCCCCAAAAAAAAATTCTCATGTGACAACGGAATTTATTGTCGATTTATTTATATATGTATAATAAAATAAGGGACTATGAAATAATTAAAAAGTAATAGTTAGCAATAGAAATATACATTTATTTTTTGATCCTATATTTTTTAATTTATAGCTTAAATATTATTTGCCAAATTCGATTCTAATTTCAATTTGATATTTTCGTCTATTTTTTATTTTGACATGCAGATTGTGAAAACTTCGGAATTTCACGCAGTTACGAATGATTAAATATAAAAATATAAAATATTGTTAACTTCATATTATTTAACGTCTCAAATTAATTATAGATTTAGCTAGACAAATAATATTATTTCCAGTCGATGATGAACTTTTACAGATAAGACTTATATAAACAAAATACAATAAAATAGATTTAAATGCCAAAATTTAATAAAATTATTTAACAATTGATTAATATGAACAAAAATTTAGTAAAATGTCTTAAAATTCGATTTATATGAACAAAATTTCGATTTATAATTCATAATGTTTAATTTAAATTAGTTATTCGAGCTGATTTTCCATCAAATAAAATAATTTTCGAAACATCTGGGAAATGTTTTTACACACTCTAGATTATTTTTTACAGAGATCATGTAACCACTAAAGTTATAAACATTATATCCTATAAAACAAATTTATAATATTGGACGCACTAAACTCGTTACAAACAACATAGGCATATTTTGGCATTGATAGTATAGATATCGATCAAGTAATTTATCATTATAGGTTTTCCCGGCTCAAAATATGCAAAAAAAAAAATATTTTCAAAATAGGTAGCTCTGGTGAAATAAAGATTACCAGACCAAAAATTTTGGGTAGGAATTCATAATTATCGTACACTTTTTTAATTTCAAATATATGTCCAATATTACAAGCAAAAAAATTACATATTCTAACAATAAAAAAATTATGTTCCAAAAATTTTAAAAATTATTATGTTCAAAAAAATTTAAAAAAAAATGTATTCATTGGGGAATCGAACCTGACACCTTCACTCTTATAGTCCGATGTTCTAGCCACTAAGCCATACGGCCATATAATTTTTGCTTTCTAAAATATAATAAAAAAATTCTAATAAACCATTCTTTTTTTTGTTTTTATTTTATTGTAGGGGAATAAAAAATAATACTCAAAAAAAAAAATAAGAAAAGAATTAGAATACTCAAAAAACGAGTTTGAAAAATTAACTAACCAATCAAAAAATTAATCTCATTGCCATATAATGAGATTTAATATTATTTAGGAAAATAAATCAAAAATATTTTTTGTATTTGTTTAGAAAGCTAAACTCATATAGGCAATATGGCTTAGTATTATAGTAGAATATCACACTGTAAGTCTGAAGGTGCCTGGTTCGATTCCCAATGAGGATTTTTTTTTTTTTTAATAAAGAAACAAATCCTTTTAGTATTTTTGGAAAACGTTAAATATTCATATGATATATGATAAAAATTAAATTTTTGCACCACTTAACAATTCTTGAATTAAAATAAAAATATGATTTATAGTTTTTCATTAAAAAAAAGAAATTAAATAATCCTTTTCTTTGTGGGTCCCCAAAAAAAAATTCTCATGTGACAACGGAATTTATTGTCGATTTATTTATATATGTATAATAAAATAAGGGACTATGAAATAATTAAAAAGTAATAGTTAGCAATAGAAATATACATTTATTTTTTGATCCTATATTTTTTAATTTATAGCTTAAATATTATTTGCCAAATTCGATTCTAATTTCAATTTGATATTTTCGTCTATTTTTTATTTTGACATGCAGATTGTGAAAACTTCGGAATTTCACGCAGTTACGAATGATTAAATATAAAAATATAAAATATTGTTAACTTCATATTATTTAACGTCTCAAATTAATTATAGATTTAGCTAGACAAATAATATTATTTCCAGTCGATGATGAACTTTTACAGATAAGACTTATATAAACAAAATACAATAAAATAGATTTAAATGCCAAAATTTAATAAAATTATTTAACAATTGATTAATATGAACAAAAATTTAGTAAAATGTCTTAAAATTCGATTTATATGAACAAAATTTCGATTTATAATTCATAATGTTTAATTTAAATTAGTTATTCGAGCTGATTTTCCATCAAATAAAATAATTTTCGAAACATCTGGGAAATGTTTTTACACACTCTAGATTATTTTTTACAGAGATCATGTAACCACTAAAGTTATAAACATTATATCCTATAAAACAAATTTATAATATTGGACGCACTAAACTCGTTACAAACAACATAGGTATATTTTGGCATTGATAGTATAGATATCGATCAAGTAATTTATCATTATAGGTTTTCCCGGCTCAAAATATGCAAAAAAAAAAAATATTTTCAAAATAGGTAGCTCTGGTGAAATAAAGATTACCAGACCAAAAATTTTGGGTAGGAATTCATAATTATCGTACACTTTTTTAATTTCAAATATATGTCCAATATTACAAGCAAAAAAAAACACGAAGCAGTCATAGAACTGCCTATAGAAGTTTATACTTAAGATTTAAACTATGAAATAACAGTGGCTACAAATAATGGACTGCTTTTGGACTGATGGACTGATTTTTATTTTAATTTACATTTTTTACTGAGCAGCCCATCATTTGTAGCCACTGTTATTCATAGTTTTTTTCATAGTTTTTAAATCTTTAAGTATAAACTTCTGTAGGCAGTTCTATGACTGCTTCGTGTTTTTTTTTCCATCAAATGTAAAAAACGATTGTGGCGTATATTGAAAATTTATGAATTAAATCATCATGGGATCAGTTAAGGGTTGAAAAAATAAATTTTCTTTAATTTCTTTAAATAATTTACAGTAGAAAATTGAAATTACAGTTCACCTATATAGTTTTTAATATGCAATAAAAGTCATTTCAGACCTTAATTTTGATAAATTTCTATTTTATGAGATGAAGGATATATCCTAAATATTAGAAATTCGAAAACGTTTTGTTTCGTTTCATGTTCTAACAATTAGACAACTTTCAAAAAATGTTTTTTTCCTTATTATTAACACAAGTACCTACACGTAATTGAAAATAAATTTTAAAACAATAAAAAAAATTTAATATGACATTCCTATAAAATATTCGATTATATTTTACCAAAAAATCATTTTAATTTTTATTATTATTATTATTCACGAAAAGTAATTTGTTCCACTCTCATGTTACCAAATTTAAAAACATCTCTTTATGAAGTTGTTACTTTGTTTTAGGGGTTTAGTGTGCATTGGGGAAATTATAGGTAAATAATACGTGATTCTGAAATTTTATCATTATTAGATTTTGATATTGTTGTCGTTCATTTTTTTTTGTATCATTTTTAATTTAATTTTCTTCCATTATTTTGATCATAGAATTTAGATTATTAAATTGGATTTGAATGGTACACATAACAAAATTGGGATATTTACAAATTTAAATAATTTTGTTTACTTTTATTGTACGTGACTTTATTATTTTACAAATATTTATTTACATTTTATTTAAAATATTATTAATGCCTAGTAAGTACTTTAATGACTTTAATTAATCGAAATTTTAAAAAATATTATGGAAATTAAAAAAAGGATTTTGAAATGTAGGTAGATATATGGGATTTTTCACGGTGTTCCATCATAATGTTTCTTATAATTTAAATAAATGTAGATTAGTATATATAAATGATGTTGTTATAATAGACATTGTTAGCATTATTCTGATGCATTGTAAATATAGTTGATAACTAAAATATTATATGGACAATTCGAATTCAATTCCGAATTTAGTATAAAAAATTCATATTTGTATGTAGTACTGAACATGTAAATTCTATAAAATCCTATTATTAAAAAGTGTAATTCACATGAAATTTAAATGTCAAGAGAAACTTTATTTATGCATAAAATAAATTTCTATTTTCCGACATAACAATCTTATGGGAATAACATTTATGTGCGATTGAAATTTGAATGTATAATAAAAATAATTTGATTAATTTTTTTAGAAACTATTTTCAAAAGTTTATCTGTCGTATGGTATATTATGGTATAACTATACATTATATTCTTACTATCTTTAGTTATTCTTTCTGATTGATATTATCATTATTTATGATACATATTCATTAATTTATCGATGTTGATATTAATTTAGTTTAAATTTATAATTTAGAGAAAAAAGATATTTCGATTGAAATTTTAGATTTTACCATTTTTAGGAGGGCGTCATTTTTATGTTCACCCAAAATTAACAAAAAAAAAAAAATTTTAATTACAATTGCGTAAAATTAATTCTGAATATTATAAAGTAAGCATTTTTCAATTAACAATAAAGAAATACTAAACTGCCAAGTTCAAATGAAGATTATATGAAGATTATTGTATACAAATCAAATTAATCCCAAAACAATCAAGTCTATAATGAAATTTCAAGGACTTAAATTTAGAAATATAGCAGAAACAATCCCCTTACCTTTTTAATGATTTTTTCAAATAAAGACGACAATTTCTCAAGATGCTTACGCAAAAAAAAAAAAAAAAATAGGAAAAAAATTATATTTTTGGTCTTGAAAAATTTAAATATTTTCAAATATATATGTCCTTTTTTTGTGGTGCTCTCTTCCGGAAAGCAATTAAATTTATAGAAAAAAGTGTATATAGGTACTTAATTTGAATACTTTACATTTAACAACACATTAAGTTTCATTTAAACAGGTGATTTTTTTTTAATGTGTTTACAACCAAGAAAAAAAAGCATGGAGAAGAAAAGAAATTCAGTTTGAAACATAATTAAATTTTTACTGTCAGAAATCAACTAAACAATGGAAATGTGTGTACTTCATAAATTTAATTTTATGTTAATTTCTTTTGAATCTTTGTTATTTTCCGTACAATAATAATACCAGTGTAAAGATTTTCATTTTTTTTTTCTTCAAACATAGAAACATAGAGTGGTAACATTATGTAGTGTCATTGCAGAACCAAAAAACCAGTTGTGCAGAACTAAAATACTAGTTGTGCACAAACATACCAGTTGTGCAGAACCAAAATACCAGTTGTGCAGAAGCGTACCAGCTGTGCAGAAGCGTACCAGCTGTGTAGAAGCGTATCAGCTGTGCAGAACTAAAATACCAGTTGTGCACAAACGTACCAGTTGTTTCAAGTTATTGTCATAAATATATGATTTAAAAATACTTTATGAGTTAATATGAAATGGTTTTAGAGAAATAAAAATATAAAAAAAAATTGTTTTCAACAAGCATAAATCTTAATATTAAGTACGTATACTACTTGAAGAAAATTACAGTCTTCTTATCAGATAACTTATATTTTAAATATCAACAGATATTTTTTTAAAACTTAAATTTTATTATAATTTATTATATTTAGTTTTTTTCAAAAACGTATATAATGTTGATTGAAGTATTGAAGATTGGTCAATTTTGATAGTATCAAATCCAAAATATGTACAATATCGTCATCTAAAAAGCATGAGATTTTCTGAACCGCCACTCCGTCCAAGCTTCGAAATTATTTTTATATGAAATTCATATAATTTTCTAAATAGTTTTAATGGATTTTGATGAAAATTAATGTGGGAAAATTGGTATAAAAAAATTATTTTATGGAATAATTCGAGAATAAAAATTAAAATTAGAATTTGAAAAGACAACCACTAATAAATTCTTCATTTACTTAGCTGAAAATAAATAAGTATTAAAATAACCCAGAATATTTTAGTTAGACTATTATGAGAAAACTTTGCTTTTCACTCAAATATTATACGAAATAACACGTTCTTTAATGACAGAAATCTAAAAATAATATTATTTTTCTTTCCATAAATATTATTTTTAACATAACTTTATATCGATTCATAAAGTTTTTAATTTAATAAAGCTTATTTATGTTCTAAATAAAACTTATCCTGATCTTATTTTTATGGCCTCTAATATAATTTATTTCCTTTGATTTTTATACGCTTTAATTAAAAACTACATATGAGGTATTCGTAAATTATATTTGCTTGTTTTATATTCGTCTCTTTAAAATTATAATAATATTTAAGAATTTCAGATCCGACCTTGTATATAATAAAATTATTACAAAAATGAGAACTTAAAAATTCTGTGCAATTTTTTTTTATTGGTTTTTATTGTCTTAATAATTTTTTTATTACATAAATACTTTTTTTTTATTATTTGCTTCTCTTATGTTTTATTTCATTTTTACGATTTTGGTCGTGCCATAAAAAGCTTTACGTACCGCGCATAAAATTTTTTTTTTATAAAATTTAAATTTTTTTTTTCAACAAATTTTTAATGCATGGTAATGGCGATGAAAACATTAGAATCGTCATAAAATTAAATGTTCTTGCATAATGGTGCAATTTAAATTAAAAGTTATTAAACAAAAACTCACATGGTATAAAAAATGTGTATACAGTACATGTATATTGTATATAATATTATATCAACAAAAAAAAAATTGTATTTGAGTATTACAGATACAGAGTTTACATTGTATCTTAAATTGTTGAAAATTTTTATTTACTTTTCCTATATTGTGTAACCTAGTTCTTTTGTGTGGTATTACCTTGAAAGCATTAAAATTATTACAAACTAATTTTTATACTACGACTTTGATCCTTAATAAAATTTTAACAGGTTAATTTTTGCTCAAAACTGACAGGATAAATCTTTTATTTCATTTATAATTAACTTGAGTGCTCTTACTTGAATAACTTATAACGAATATGAAATATGATTCTAAGTTAATTTAGTTTTTCATAATTCTAAATAAATAATAAATTTGTTTTAAAGTTAAATAAACTTTCTTGTTGAAATTATCCATAGAGACTTCTACATATTATATTCTAAATTTTCAAAAATTTCTATTCCACACTATGTACAGTTTAGGATAAATTGATTCAAAGATTTTAATTTTTATGTGGCTTGTCTGGTCAAAAAAGATAAACTGTGGTATATATATTATTTATGTATATACATTTATATTTAATAGAGATAATTACGGAACTATGAAAACTTGAGGCTCCTCAAAATTATTCATATATACAGTTTAGTTAATACATATAAATAAATTATATAACTCATTTATAAAATAACTTAATTAATATGTAAAAATATTTGGGTTCTCTATAAAATGTTTTATGTTTCATGCGGTATGTTCTTTTAGAGAATTCCTTTTTTATTTTTTTGTGTTTTTGATGTACTCGTTGTAAGATAATTTAAGGACAAATAATTTTTTTTTAATTTAAACCTTTTGGTCAATTTGATCCATATAGATAATTTTTTTTAAAATCATAGAAAATAACTTTATTTAATTTTTGAAATTAAATTGAATAAGTAAATAAAAATAAATTTATAGATTTATTCCATCATATACAGATTAGAAGTGATTCAGAAAATGTTCAGAAAATTTTCAATATTTAAAAATCTAAAAAAAAGTTTAACATATTTTTTTCGCCTAAAAGAGTTAATAAAGTTATTTTAGCATGGTATGAAAGTTATTTGAGTACATATTTAGAATCAACTCACAAATAAATTTATAATTTTGTTCAAATGTTATCATTCCTCTCACATTCGAAGCTCTATTCGTGGCAATTTATGGAATCCATGGTCGATTCGCTTTAATCTTTAATGTACTGAAATTGAATATTCATTTGACATATCTCGAGATTCAATATTTTGTCAGACACAAAAAAAATATTTGGTTTAATTTTTTATTCATATTTTGTTTAATTTGATTTTGTATGTGAAAATATAAAAAAAAAAAAAATTTATCTCAAAAACGTTAAACAACAACATATTATAATTTTTTTTTTATATTATTTTAATTGAAGCAATTTATATTTTTATTTATTGTTCACATATTCGTATTTATTTATATAAATTATTTAAAAATCTGTAAAAGTTTTTTGTCAAAGAAAAACAGATTTTCATTTGGGTATTTCCTAAAAAACAAAAAAAAAAATTATTTAGTGATATGAAGATTTTCCAAAAACAAACTATAAAAAAAAGAAGAAAGAAACAAGAAAAAAAAAGATTTTTATTACTTTTTTCTTTAAGAAAATTTTTGATTTTCAAGTACCTACAAAAAAAAAAAAAAACGAAAGAAATAAAATTTATTTTATATTTTTTTTTTTTGGCTTATTTCTTTAAAAAAAAAAAACACGAAGCAGTCATAGAACTGCCTACAGAAGTTTATACTTAAAGATTTAAAAACTATGAAAAAAACTATGAATAACAGTGGCTACAAATGATGGGCTGCTCAGTAAAAAATGTAAATTAAAATAAAAATCAGTCCATCAGTCCAAAAGCAGTCCATTATTTGTAGCCACTGTTATTTCATAGTTTAAATCTTAAGTATAAACTTCTATAGGCAGTTCTATGACTGCTTCGTGTTTTTTTTTGCTTGTAATATTGGACATATATTTGAAATTAAAAAAGTGTACGATAATTATGAATTCCTACCCAAAATTTTTGGTCTGGTAATCTTTATTTCACCAGAGCTACCTATTTTGAAAATATTTTTTTTTTTTGCATATTTTGAGCCGGGAAAACCTATAATGATAAATTACTTGATCGATATCTATACTATCAATGCCAAAATATACCTATGTTGTTTGTAACGAGTTTAGTGCGTCCAATATTATAAATTTGTTTTATAGGATATAATGTTTATAACTTTAGTGGTTACATGATCTCTGTAAAAAATAATCTAGAGTGTGTAAAAACATTTCCCAGATGTTTCGAAAATTATTTTATTTGATGGAAAATCAGCTCGAATAACTAATTTAAATTAAACATTATGAATTATAAATCGAAATTTTGTTCATATAAATCGAATTTTAAGACATTTTACTAAATTTTTGTTCATATTAATCAATTGTTAAATAATTTTATTAAATTTTGGCATTTAAATCTATTTTATTGTATTTTGTTTATATAAGTCTTATCTGTAAAAGTTCATCATCGACTGGAAATAATATTATTTGTCTAGCTAAATCTATAATTAATTTGAGACGTTAAATAATATGAAGTTAACAATATTTTATATTTTTATATTTAATCATTCGTAACTGCGTGAAATTCCGAAGTTTTCACAATCTGCATGTCAAAATAAAAAATAGACGAAAATATCAAATTGAAATTAGAATCGAATTTGGCAAATAATATTTAAGCTATAAATTAAAAAATATAGGATCAAAAAATAAATGTATATTTCTATTGCTAACTATTACTTTTTAATTATTTCATAGTCCCTTATTTTATTATACATATATAAATAAATCGACAATAAATTCCGTTGTCACATGAGAATTTTTTTTTGGGGACCCACAAAGAAAAGGATTATTTAATTTCTTTTTTTTAATGAAAAACTATAAATCATATTTTTATTTTAATTCAAGAATTGTTAAGTGGTGCAAAAATTTAATTTTTATCATATATCATATGAATATTTAACGTTTTCCAAAAATACTAAAAGGATTTGTTTCTTTATTAAAAAAAAAAAAAATCCTCATTGGGAATCGAACCAGGCACCTTCAGACTTACAGTGTGATATTCTACTATAATACTAAGCCATATTGCCTATATGAGTTTAGCTTTCTAAACAAATACAAAAAATATTTTTGATTTATTTTCCTAAATAATATTAAATCTCATTATATGGCAATGAGATTAATTTTTTGATTGGTTAGTTAATTTTTCAAACTCGTTTTTTGAGTATTCTAATTCTTTTCTTATTTTTTTTTTTGAGTATTATTTTTTATTCCCCTACAATAAAATAAAAACAAAAAAAAGAATGGTTTATTAGAATTTTTTTATTATATTTTAGAAAGCAAAAATTATATGGCCGTATGGCTTAGTGGCTAGAACATCGGACTATAAGAGTGAAGGTGTCAGGTTCGATTCCCCAATGAATACATTTTTTTTTAAATTTTTTTGAACATAATAATTTTTAAAATTTTTGGAACATAATTTTTTTATTGTTAGAATATGTAATTTTTTTGCTTGTAATATTGGACATATATTTGAAATTAAAAAAGTGTACGATAATTATGAATTCCTACCCAAAATTTTTGGTCTGGTAATCTTTATTTCACCAGAGCTACCTATTTTGAAAATATTTTTTTTTTTGCATATTTTGAGCCGGGAAAACCTATAATGATAAATTACTTGATCGATATCTATACTATCAATGCCAAAATATGCCTATGTTGTTTGTAACGAGTTTAGTGCGTCCAATATTATAAATTTGTTTTATAGGATATAATGTTTATAACTTTAGTGGTTACATGATCTCTGTAAAAAATAATCTAGAGTGTGTAAAAACATTTCCCAGATGTTTCGAAAATTATTTTATTTGATGGAAAATCAGCTCGAATAACTAATTTAAATTAAACATTATGAATTATAAATCGAAATTTTGTTCATATAAATCGAATTTTAAGACATTTTACTAAATTTTTGTTCATATTAATCAATTGTTAAATAATTTTATTAAATTTTGGCATTTAAATCTATTTTATTGTATTTTGTTTATATAAGTCTTATCTGTAAAAGTTCATCATCGACTGGAAATAATATTATTTGTCTAGCTAAATCTATAATTAATTTGAGACGTTAAATAATATGAAGTTAACAATATTTTATATTTTTATATTTAATCATTCGTAACTGCGTGAAATTCCGAAGTTTTCACAATCTGCATGTCAAAATAAAAAATAGACGAAAATATCAAATTGAAATTAGAATCGAATTTGGCAAATAATATTTAAGCTATAAATTAAAAAATATAGGATCAAAAAATAAATGTATATTTCTATTGCTAACTATTACTTTTTAATTATTTCATAGTCCCTTATTTTATTATACATATATAAATAAATCGACAATAAATTCCGTTGTCACATGAGAATTTTTTTTTGGGGACCCACAAAGAAAAGGATTATTTAATTTCTTTTTTTTAATGAAAAACTATAAATCATATTTTTATTTTAATTCAAGAATTGTTAAGTGGTGCAAAAATTTAATTTTTATCATATATCATATGAATATTTAACGTTTTCCAAAAATACTAAAAGGATTTGTTTCTTTATTAAAAAAAAAAAAAATCCTCATTGGGAATCGAACCAGGCACCTTCAGACTTACAGTGTGATATTCTACTATAATACTAAGCCATATTGCCTATATGAGTTTAGCTTTCTAAACAAATACAAAAAATATTTTTGATTTATTTTCCTAAATAATATTAAATCTCATTATATGGCAATGAGATTAATTTTTTGATTGGTTAGTTAATTTTTCAAACTCGTTTTTTGAGTATTCTAATTCTTTTCTTATTTTTTTTTTTGAGTATTATTTTTTATTCCCCTACAATAAAATAAAAACAAAAAAAAGAATGGTTTATTAGAATTTTTTTATTATATTTTAGAAAGCAAAAATTATATGGCCGTATGGCTTAGTGGCTAGAACATCGGACTATAAGAGTGAAGGTGTCAGGTTCGATTCCCCAATGAATACATTTTTTTTTAAATTTTTTTGAACATAATAATTTTTATAATTTTTTGAACATAATTTTTTTATTGGTAGAATATGTAATTTTTTTGCTTGTAATATTGGACATATATTTGAAATTAAAAAAGTGTACGATAATTATGAATTCCTACCCAAAATTTTTGGTCTGGTAATCTTTATTTCACCAGAGCTACCTATTTTGAAAATATTTTTTTTTTTGCATATTTTGAGCCGGGAAAACCTATAATGATAAACTACTTGATCGATATCTATACTATCAATGCCAAAATATACCTATGTTGTTTGTAACGAGTTTAGTGCGTCCAATATTATAAATTTGTTTTATAGGATATAATGTTTATAACTTTAGTGGTTACATGATCTCTGTAAAAAATAATCTAGAGTGTGTAAAAACATTTCCCAGATGTTTCGAAAATTATTTTATTTGATGGAAAATCAGCTCGAATAACTAATTTAAATTAAACATTATAAATTATAAATCGAAATTTTGTTCATATAAATCGAATTTTAAGACATTTTACTAAATTTTTGTTCATATTAATCAATTGTTAAATAATTTTATTAAATTTTGGCATTTAAATCTATTTTATTGTATTTTGTTTATATAAGTCTTATCTGTAAAAGTTCATCATCGACTGGAAATAATATTATTTGTCTAGCTAAATCTATAATTAATTTGAGACGTTAAATAATATGAAGTTAACAATATTTTATATTTTTATATTTAATCATTCGTAACTGCGTGAAATTCCGAAGTTTTCACAATCTGCATGTCAAAATAAAAAATAGACGAAAATATCAAATTGAAATTAGAATCGAATTTGGCAAATAATATTTAAGCTATAAATTAAAAAATATAGGATCAAAAAATAAATGTATATTTCTATTGCTAACTATTACTTTTTAATTATTTCATAGTCCCTTATTTTATTATACATATATAAATAAATCGACAATAAGTTCCGTTGTCACATGAGAATTTTTTTTGGGGACCCACAAAGAAAAGGATTATTTAATTTCTTTTTTTTAATGAAAAACTATAAATCATATTTTTATTTTAATTCAAGAATTGTTAAGTGGTGCAAAAATTTAATTTTTATCATATATCATATGAATATTTAACGTTTTCCAAAAATACTAAAAGGATTTGTTTCTTTATTAAAAAAAAAAAAAATCCTCATTGGGAATCGAACCAGGCACCTTCAGACTTACAGTGTGATGTTCTACTATAATACTAAGCCATATTGCCTATATGAGTTTAGCTTTCTAAACAAATACAAAAAATATTTTTGATTTATTTTCCTAAATAATATTAAATCTCATTATATGGCAATGAGATTAATTTTTTGATTGGTTAGTTAATTTTTCAAACTCGTTTTTTGAGTATTCTAATTCTTTTCTTATTTTTTTTTTTGAGTATTATTTTTTATTCCCCTACAATAAAATAAAAACAAAAAAAAGAATGGTTTATTAGAATTTTTTTATTATATTTTAGAAAGCAAAAATTATATGGCCGTATGGCTTAGTGGCTAGAACATCGGACTATAAGAGTGAAGGTGTCAGGTTCGATTCCCCAATGAATACATTTTTTTTTAAATTTTTTTGAACATAATAATTTTTATAATTTTTTGAACATAATTTTTTTATTGGTAGAATATGTAATTTTTTTGCTTGTAATATTGGACATATATTTGAAATTAAAAAAGTGTACGATAATTATGAATTCCTACCCAAAATTTTTGGTCTGGTAATCTTTATTTCACCAGAGCTACCTATTTTGAAAATATTTTTTTTTTTTGCATATTTTGAGCCGGGAAAACCTATAATGATAAACTACTTGATCGATATCCATACTATCAATGCCAAAATATACCTATGTTGTTTGTAACGAGTTTAGTGCGTCCAATATTATAAATTTGTTTTATAGGATATAATGTTTATAACTTTAGTGGTTACATGATCTCTGTAAAAAATAATCTAGAGTGTGTAAAAACATTTCCCAGATGTTTCGAAAATTATTTTATTTGATGGAAAATCAGCTCGAATAACTAATTTAAATTAAACATTATGAATTATAAATCGAAATTTTGTTCATATAAATCGAATTTTAAGACATTTTACTAAATTTTTGTTCATATTAATCAATTGTTAAATAATTTTATTAAATTTTGGCATTTAAATCTATTTTATTGTATTTTGTTTATATAAGTCTTATCTGTAAAAGTTCATCATCGACTGGAAATAATATTATTTGTCTAGCTAAATCTATAATTAATTTGAGACGTTAAATAATATGAAGTTAACAATATTTTATATTTTTATATTTAATCATTCGTAACTGCGTGAAATTCCGAAGTTTTCACAATCTGCATGTCAAAATAAAAAATAGACGAAAATATCAAATTGAAATTAGAATCGAATTTGGCAAATAATATTTAAGCTATAAATTAAAAAATATAGGATCAAAAAATAAATGTATATTTCTATTGCTAACTATTACTTTTTAATTATTTCATAGTCCCTTATTTTATTATACATATATAAATAAATCGACAATAAATTCCGTTGTCACATGAGAATTTTTTTTTGGCGACCCACAAAGAAAAGGATTATTTAATTTCTTTTTTTTAATGAAAAACTATAAATCATATTTTTATTTTAATTCAAGAATTGTTAAGTGGTGCAAAAATTTAATTTTTATCATATATCATATGAATATTTAACGTTTTCCAAAAATACTAAAAGGATTTGTTTCTTTATTAAAAAAAAAAAAATCCTCATTGGGAATCGAACCAGGCACCTTCAGACTTACAGTGTGATGTTCTACTATAATACTAAGCCATATTGCCTATATGAGTTTAGCTTTCTAAACAAATACAAAAAATATTTTTGATTTATTTTCCTAAATAATATTAAATCTCATTATATGGCAATGAGATTAATTTTTTGATTGGTTAGTTAATTTTTCAAACTCGTTTTTTGAGTATTCTAATTCTTTTCTTATTTTTTTTTTGAGTATTATTTTTTATTCCCCTACAATAAAATAAAAACAAAAAAATGAATGGTTTATTAGAATTTTTTTATTATATTTTAGAAAGCAAAAATTATATGGCCGTATGGCTTAGTGGATAGAACACCATACTAATAAGTCTGAAGGTGCCAGGTTCGAACCCAATTATGGTTTGTTTTTTTTTTTAATTTTTGAAAAATGATGACGGTCGATTCTCAGAAAAATGATGACGATTCTCAGAAAAATTTTATATGAAAATAAATTTTTACCCTCTACCAAATTTCTTCCAACGTCGCTAAAGAAGTATAAACTTCAAAAACTTTGTCACTTAAATTGAATTTCTTTTATTTATGTAAAAAGGTGAAAAGCCATAAAATATCCTTGCTTTTATCTTTTTTATGTATAACTTACATATTATATTTACTTCTTAAATTTAACTTTCTTTAATGTTTTCGAAATAAAAACATCAAAACGATACAAGAAAATGTTGAAATATTATTCTTTTATTCTTTTAACCTATATACGTTTTTTTTTTATAGAGTGTGCCTCTGCACTGAAAAAAGAATCATCACTTATATTGATAAAAAATAAAATATTGTTAAACTTTACCAACTATTTGTCAAACGTCATCGATTTGTATAGAAATAATGATTAACGGTTATATATATAAAAAATGGTACCAGACTTAAATTCTTTTAATTTCAAAAATCTATCAAGAAATGACGATTTTGCATAAAGGATAAAGACGCTGATTGATTTCAACTTATTGAAATGGATCACTGAAAAAACAGTTGTAGATTACAGATCAATTCGAACTAGTGGAAGACTTTGGCAAAATTAGATATTTATCTTAGCAAAGAAAAATGGCTCGTACTTTTACTTTTTAATATTTCGGTTCATATGTTTAATAGCAATGTTCTAAGTTAATTTGTAATTTATTTTAGTGCAGAAATAATGACTGTAATTAAAATAAAAATAACTGTAAATAAATTAAAAACGTTAAATTTGTAGTGAATTTTGGAGAAATCTCGTTTTCGAATGTTCATGTAACATATCCTAGAGATTTGACGGACTTACATCAGTTTTTTTTATTCATGTTTTCTATTCAAATCATAAAGTATTTTGTACACTTTGTATTTTATTTCTTCTACTTACGGTGTAAATTGAAACCATATAATTTATTGTGAAGTAGTTTGAATAAGTTGTAAAGTTTTATATTTTTTTTTTTTAGTTCAAAATGTTTTGACGAAAATTTAATAGAAAATATTTGTATACGAAATTTTGGTACTTGAATGTTTGTGTAAACTTTAATCCTCCTCGAATTTCATAAGCCAAACATGTGGAAGCAATATAGCAAAGTTAAAGTGCAATCAGAAAGAAATTGTTTGTTTTATAATAATTGATATTATAAGTATACATCATAATTACGGTGACCATTTTTCAATTATAAAAATAAGGGACAGAAATAAAACAGTTTCCAAATTTTAAACAAAAACAGTATATTAGTTCTTATACAAATTAAAATATAATGATATTGAATTTAAATTCATATTCAAACTTAAATAAAGAACAATATGACTTGAGAAAAAAAAATTGCATCTTCATTTTTTTATAGATAGGATCTAAGATCAAGAAAAGAAATAATTTTTGATTTAGAATATAAAAAAAATTTAATTAAAATATAGTTAATACCATTAATATTTTTGAGTAGAGTGAATTTTTTTGAGAATTTCTTTTTCATCTTTCAAGAAATTATAAAAGTCCAAGCATTTCATTTCAAAATTGCACTTGCATATTAATAATGATCTAACGGTATCTACTTTGATTTGAGATTTTTCAGATATCCAAAAATTGTTCATAATTGAGAACACTCACTCTGTAGGTGCATTTGAGCCTGGTAAGCAGAAAAAAAATTCCATAAAGACAATTTTATAATTAATTTTTTTTAACCTTTTCTTCAGTTGCAAAATTTGAGATGCAAGACACTTCATCAAGTAACTCATTATCGTCAATTTTTGGAATTTTTTCACATATATAAATTAAGCTATTTTCAACTTT
Organism: Hybos culiciformis; assembly: GCA_964007475.1. Classification (NCBI taxonomy): domain Eukaryota; kingdom Metazoa; phylum Arthropoda; class Insecta; order Diptera; family Hybotidae; genus Hybos; species Hybos culiciformis. The sequence goes on along the minus strand of OZ023273.1, from coordinate 143,800,122 downwards.
CAACACACGGTACACTTTTCAATAAAATCCATTCAGCAACAAGTATATTTTCGAATTCTTTTATCAATTGGCTTAAATATTGTACACAAGTGTCATAAAAATTAAAGAAATTGTCATTGTTGTCCAAATGAATTATTTTCACGCTCTGCTAAAAATTTGTTATTTCAGAGCTAATAAACGTGTGTGGCAGAAATATGGGACTTTAAGGGAACTAATGCGAAAATAAGGGACATATCGCGTCCCTTTTAAAATATCTCAATTCAAGGGATGAGACATCCAAAGAAGGGACTGTCCCTTGAAAAAAGGGACGAATGGTCAGCGTAATCATAATGGTAAATACTCGAAACCCATACAATTTTAGATCTAAATCCAAATTGATATGTTTATTAAATTTATCTTAGGAAATAATCTTTTGAAAACAAGATATCTGCGAAATTGAATTTTTTTCATTATTTATTAAATTTCCAGCAAAAATTAATATTTCTTCATTTTCACTATTTATTTTCTCAAAAACAAAATCATCAAATAAGTAAATAGAAATATATATTGTATGTCTTTAATATAATTTTAAAATAACTTTGATATTAATTTTTAATATAATTATTATTATTATTATAATTTGATGAAAACAAATTTTTTCATCAAATCAGAATTAAAATCATGTTCAAAAAGATTTTCATTTATTTTTCGCATGAAAAATTTTATTTTGAGGTTTTGTGAAAACTTGAAAAAAAATAAAATAAAAAATTTATATATTTCTATGCTGGTACCACTTTTACCACACTTAAATTTTATTAAAATAAGGTTTATATAAAATTTCATTTTTCTATTTTTGAAATTTTAATTTTCGGAAAAAACAAAAAAAATTCAAATCCTTTATTAAAATTTAATAATTTTTCTTCAGAAAAGTATAACTATATCTTTTTTTTCGGGAAAATCTATATATTAGTTATTTTCAGATGAAGTATAGGTATGTAAGTAATTTAATTATAAATTTTGATGTTATAATTTCTAATGATAATCTAAATAATTTTTCTGCATTAGATTCGAAGCAAGTCGGAAGTGCTGAATTCGCGGCTATTTACTAAGAAAATTACAGAATTAGAATTAGAAAAGAGTGACATCCCGGAATTGGAAGTAAGAATTAATATCTTCTTACTTCCAATTCCTATTAGGACAGTGTAGTTTGCACTATATATTGTTTGCGCTATATATAGTGTTACATTTCTTTAATAGTATATTGTAAAAACTATGTAAAAAATTCATTAAATAGCTTGGACTAATCGGAATCGAACATTTTATGAGTTTCTTTCTATATATACATACAACTTTATATCAACTTTATATCACAAAATTTAATGAAAACTTAGAATCTTGAATTTTTCTTTTAAAAATTTTATGTCAATTCTTGGTTCGTATTAAATAGAAAAAATAAAGCAAGCAAAATTTTTATGACAGAATAATTTTCATGAAAACCTAAATTTAAGAATTTTTTCGTTTTATTAAATCGAACAAATAAGTATGCCTTTAATTATAATAAAAATAAAAAAAAATTTTTGTTTCTGTTCCAAAACATTAACAAAACAAAACAAAATATAAGTTCTCTCAAAATCCTTTCATACATAATTTAATAGAAATTATAAATTTTTCCTACATTTTACGTGATTTTTATTGTTTTGCGCTTTTTCCACCTTGTTTTTCTTTTATTTTCTTTTTTGCTGTTAGCAAAGTTCTTTTGTTGTTTTATATATTTATTTTTTGTTTTATCTTTGGGGTTTTTCTTTTTGTGTCCCGAAAGAAAATTATTATTTTTTTTTCCCTATATAAAAATAAAATTAAGAGGAAAATATATATTATTTTATATGTATATATTGTAAATATAAATAACTATTTGCTAATGACTTTCCTAGAATAGTTAAAAGAGAAAAAATTAATAAATAAATTCGTTGTATCAAAATAACTTGAATTCAAAAAGTTAATTAAAATAAAATCAACCCGAGATTTTTATTCTGCCTACTGTAATAAAGATTTTTTAAAGCTATACTACTACAACTCTAGTTGACTCAAAGTGAAAGCTATTTCTAATATAATATCTATTTGATAATATTATTGTTGAAAGTTGTTGGCGTTGCGGCCTCAGACACGTACTTTTTCCTACGCCCTATACTTGAATTAATATAGTGCAAACAAAAAGTAAGCCAGCTCAGTAGTTTACTTGAAAGAGATGATGAAAATAAATCCTATTAAAACGAAGATAGATAATTCTAAAAATATTAGCGGCACCTTTTTTTTAAAGCTGTCATGAACTAAATTAACATAGAATTGAATCCACTTAAAGAAATTTTAACGTGACAAGTAAATATTTTAATTTTAACTTAAATAAAATTCTTTGTCCCCAGAGAGAAGCTCTGAGTAAATAAAACACATTAATAATGAAAGAACGAAGTGTAAAATCGTTGTAATTTGTAAATGAATATTTCAAACTTCAGGACTTTTTGGCTTTGATTATTTCAAAGAAACTCTTCTTTGTAATATTCTTGTAATTCTATTCTGTTTTGTTCGTTGAACATATCTTCGTGGTATGTTTGTACTATGTATGCGAATATGTTTATCTTATACTGTATTGAACTAAACTTAAAAGCTTTCGCTTACACTTAATAAATTGTATTTTTTTTTCACATATATTATAAAACTTTTTTTTTTGCCTTATCGTAATGTTACATACAATATATTTAAATAAAAAATAGAATTAAGAATGACATTCAACCATATGATGTGTTTCTGGAATTTTTCTGTTTGTTTGTTAAGGGATAGAAGTAGCCTTTTTTTTTTTTTGCAAATACATATATCCCAGAGGGTATGTGTTATGTTTTTGACTTATATGTATGTAAATATCTTGTAATCCATAAAAATCTTTTGGGAGAACATAATAATATAATGTTAAAATAATTGTAAAAGGAAAATGTAAATTGTTATAATATTGAAAATAAGTTTCCTTTAAATTTGTTATAATACCAACTTTTAAGTTTTTTAAGTATAATCATATATTATATACTTAACATTATAATCAGAATCATGTACTATGTTCACAAAAAATATTTATACATAATCAAGGAGCAAAAATAAGAACATTGTAATTTGGATTACATACTTTTTGTAAAAAAAAAAATTCTAAAAAGTTTGTTACAAGTAACTTGATTTTCATCTTATTATAGGTTATATATAAAACCATTAAATTAATAGATTAGTGATGAAAAATTACGGATAAAATTTTTCATTGCTGAATTTTCTAAAAAAATAAAATAAAAATCTCAGTATATACACACATTTTGATACATTCACCTCAAAGCATATTCAGATTTGATAAATAGAAAATTTTACATATTTTATAGTTAAAAAAAAAAGTTATATGATCAGCATTTTATATTAATTTTTCATAGCAAAAAAAAAAACAAAAAATATATGCCCAAATAAAACCTGTTTGACATTTTTTTTCAGCACCATAAAATTTATATCATTATAATTTATAATATAAATTAATGACATTGAAGTTCAGGATTAGTGCCAGAATTATTTTTTTTTGTACCTGTTCTTTGTTTTGAAAAAAAAATCAAAAAACATAATTTTTCTTTTCATACAGTAACTACAAAAACTAACATTATTGTATACAACTTTTACCACATATATGAATGGATTTAGTTACGTTAATCCCTCAAGTATGAAAGTCATGGAAATTTAATTTAAAAAGTTCGAATGAGTTTTTGTTTATGTCATAAACGGATTATTTTTTTTTTATTTAAATAAAAATAGAAAAATTTTAGTTGACTTACAAAAGAACTTTATTAAAACTAAATTAACTGAGGCGCTCTTTCTTTTAATGCATTTAAATTGATGTTTTATTTAAGTTGATGGTAAGTTAAGCCTAATGTATCTAAGTTGTTTAAAGTGATGGCGAAAGTTAATGTGCAAAGCAAATTAATTAAAAGGATCTTTTTGTTCTGAAAACTCTTTTCCTCTTCAGCGTAAAAAAAAAAAAAATCCTATATAAAAAAAATATTAATTTATCAACCGATAACTTTTATGTTTCTAGTCAAAGTTTTCCGAAAAATTTTCTCTAAACATTTATATCGTTTGTACAGATTATATTGATAATGAATTTCATTGATAAAGTTGATACAAAACATTATCAAACTTCTTGTATATAAAGTTAATAAAAATTTGAAATTTTAAAGAATATAATTTCAAATGTCCGATATATAATCTTTTTCATCACGCGATTAACTTATATGGAATGAAAATTTCTTCAAAACATTGAAAGAAAAATTAACATGAAAGAGTATATTTCGAATCAAAGGACAAAAAAGCAAAAATAAAACCTTTTTGCAAATTTGTAAAAATTCAGTCATGCAAAAAAGGAAATGTCTTCTAGCTACGTGTACAATGTACATCTTCTTATCGCTTTGTCCGAAAATGTATACATATTACAGTTTCAGAGAGTAGAAATAAAAAATGTAAGTTTTTTAATTTTTTTTTTTTTTTTTTAATTTTATTTATTTATTTAGCTTTAATTTTTACAATTTGTAGAATATAATAATGTGAGTTATGAAATACTATTTTTCATTTCTTACTTCACTAACATAAAAGTAAAATTTGAATAATAATATGCGTGATCCTGATTATTATTTTTGAGGAAAAAATTTTTTTAAGTTATAAAACCTCGTCTGAATTACTTAAAATAGGATAAAAACTAAATAATAAAAACTTAAATCTATCTAGAAACTACCTTAGGCTAATGAATTTCTGTCTTAGAGACTAGAAGTTGATGGTTTTTTTTTTTAAGTCATCTGCAGTTGGTTTATTAATGGATTTTAAGAATAAGAACATTTGTCAAACAATTTTAGAGTTATTTGATCTAGCTTTTTTTTAACGAAACTGATGTTTGTCTTTTCATGAAGTTTGGAGGTATTGCAGTAATGTGATAGATCTAACATAATTTTTAATATTTTAATTTGTTTTATTGAATTTGGAAATTATTTATGATTACATTTGGTTTGAGGTCTGACGAAAATATGCTTGTATCATCTGGAAAAACATGAGTAAATAGAGTGTACAGTATAGAAGATACAGGTTTCTTATTATCTCTTGAAAATGCCTATATCAATTTGAGAACATCGTAATGTCATACAGTTACTAAAACATTTACGAAAGGCAAGATTACAAGCTCTAGATTTCCTATACATCTGGTGACTACATAATATAGTCATTTTATATTAAGAATGTCATCCCTTTCAAAAGATACGGCACTGTTCTCTTAAAGTAAATTTAATAAATATACAAGAAAATTTGTTCCATGGAATCACTGAAATAAAAAAAAAGAACTTATTCCAACAAAACAAAATTGATCGATATAAATCGAGATTATTTAACATAAACTTATTATCTTAACAAAAAATTTATTTATATAATAGTATCTTTTCTTAATCGAGACTTATAATATTTTTTCCAATTATTCTTTGTAGAGCCGGGAAAAAAAATCTATTTTTATTTGTTCGTTTCAAAATGTTTTTTAAATTTTTTTATTGAAGAAAAAGTAAAATTTATCTGACAGGAAGAGACATATTAACCCAAGTCAGTAAAAAGGAAAATCAGATAAATTTGTTGATAAAAAAAAAAATCGTACTTTTATTTTTGCTTCATCAGTCAAATGTTAAATATATTGATGAAAGGTTTATTAAATGTAAGAAAACATTTCCTTATTTTACAGGAACTCGATTTTTTTTTTCAAATAAGGGGAAACAATTACAGAGATATTCAATCAATAAATTTTACTTAAAATTATCTGTGTTTGATTAGATGTATTAGGAATGCCATTGTTATCTGCATATTATACCAAGCAAGTCTATATAAATTAGCAAAGTTTAAAATGGAAAATAATTGAACTACATGTATGTCCTTAAACACATAGAAAACTATTATTGTTGTGATTTTTTTATTTAATTGTATCATTATACAATTTCAAAACTTTTATTGAAAAAAAGTGCAATATTTGAAATGTTCACTATCCGTATTAGGTTCTTTCTGAGTGTAATAGGCTCTCAACCAGCAAGGGTCTGAATAATTTATGAACAAAAGTTACATTTTTAGATTATTTAAAAGTTTTAACTTATTACGTTCAAAATTAGTATGTTGGGTAGATACGTGTCGATTAAAGCAAAGTTTCCTGGTTGTACATTAAAAGTGAAGTATTTTAAATCAAAATGTTAAAAACGTGTCTCTTTCTTTTTTTATGAAGTTCAGTTCTACTTTTTTTCGAACAGGCATGGAAATTTTAAAATGTTTTAAAATGATATTAAAGAAGTCTCAAGAAAAAATTATTAAATGTTTTGAAAAAAGTTTTTTATTATGGTTAATGTTAAGCCCCCGATTATGCACAAGAATGCGAACTAGGGGTTGAAATTAAAATTGGAACAAGGATAGAGTTCGATCGTAGAAATAATAACCAAGAAATTTTCATGTATTATTTAAAATTGAAATATTGAAATCAGATTCCATATTTCATTTATGAAATATTCTGTTCCATATTTTTGATTTTAATTCCAGGATTATCATTTTGATAATATTATTTATTGTGTGGTACTTATTCACATTTCATTAACATCAAGTTCCTCAAATTAAATTTTCTCTTTCAAAATATTTAAAACATTTATTTACCAACTATATTTATACCTGCATTCAGTAGTACATTTTAAACGTTAAGTTTCATATAATAATATTTACATAATAAATGCACATAATTCCCTTCCTAGAGTAATTTTTACTATTTTTAACTAAAATACCAACATTTTGATTTCTGGTTTTCTTTGAATTATTTCACTCCCGTTGAAACCACCAAAATTTTTAGGAAAAGAGTTTTTTTTTTAGATTATTTAAAATTATTAAAAGAAAAACATTACTTCCATGATAGATATTTTCCTGGTTATTTTGAGGGGGCAAACAATTTCTTTTGCCCCAAGTGATTTATGGAAAACATTTAAAAAAAATAAATTTGAAAAATATACGAAGAGGAAGCTTCGTAAACATAAATAAGATATTTAATAAATGTTTTTTTTATATGATGTTTCAACTAACTTTTCTTTTTATTTTGTCAAATTTATGTTTTTCGTTTATTTTCAAAATAGAAAATTATATATTTTTTTAATAGCTAATGAATGAATAAACAAAATTGAAGTACAGAAAGGAAGTTAAAATGTATATATAATTTAGGATTTGGAAACGTTTAATAGATATTCAAATCGAAAGGTTTCTTCTTATATCAAATAAGGTGCCCTTGAACTGTATTTACATTACAATTCTATAATTTAAAAATTACTTAATAAAATCTTCATCATCAATCGTTTTTGCTACTTAGTCAGTTACAGCCAGTTACAGCTGGCTTAGTCAGTGTGATAAATAAATATAGATAACTATTGTACTCTACAACCTATAATTATCGTATATTGGACATTTTTTTTTAATATTTCAAAAATTTTATCTTTATATAGTACATCAACATAACTTAAAGCTAATCTATAGGTATAATTAATAAAGATTTTACTTGCAAAGAATGAAATAAAATTGAAATGGGCTCACTCTAAATTTTCAATTTAAACAGGAGGAGGTTTCCAAAAATTAACGAAATATACAGACATAGATAATTTTTTAAAAGAAAGTACTCACAATTAAAAAAACCATTGAATTTATTTTAAAATTTAGAATTTTGAAACTTTTTGATTTTACATATAAATGAGATACTCACATAATAATATCTAATCTACACCAATTTAAATAGATTTTAATTTAAATATTCTTTGCCTAATTCGTTAGATAGGCAATTAAATGAAAATGGAAAATTAAAAAAAAACTGCAAGTTCAGCAATTTTATGTTATTTAAATTGAAATGAAAAAAAAAAAATTATAAATTTCTATTAATTGAGTAGTAAAAGAATTTTTTTTTTTATTTTAATTGCGATAGAAGAAAATTTGTAATTTAATTTTAATTTTTCCTTTTAGAAATGAATATCTTTTGAAAAATTTTCATAAAAGGTATTTAAAAAATAATAATAGAAAATTTATAATAAAATATTTTAAATTGCAATTAAGTTTTAATTTAATATTAATAAAATATTTAAAGTTTTGAATTTTAGAGAAGTTCATTAAATCTATTTATAACAATATAAAAGTTTTGGTTTTCTAAAGGTCTGAATTTGATTTTTAAATAACCTAATACTTCAGTTCCGAAAGGGTTATATATAAAAATATCAAAACATTAAAAACGTTATTCACAAAAAAAAAAACTAAAAGTCATCATTTCTCAAATTTTGTTAATTTTTTTTGTCATTTTTGAGAAAATAAATTAATAATAATGAAAACTTTTTTTTTTCTAAACCTTTTCAAAACCATGCTTATTACAGCCCAGAATCAAAATATTTTATTCAATATTTTAATTTTTAAAAATTATGACAACAAAGAAAACATTAATTCAATACAAAACTTATTCATTAATAATTTTAAGAGAACAATATAGCTTAACACCTAAGTGATGTTAAAAAAAAAATGTATAAAAAAAAAGAAAAAGCTTTTATGTAAATTGGAAAATTTTATTTTTATGATAATAATAATTTAACTGAAAAGTTATTATAATAAATTTATTTTAGCGAAAATTATATTTAAAATGTGTATATGTACCTATTTTTTATGAGCACATTTTTCTTCGCAATCAAATAATAAAATTTTTTTTATTAATATACATTATATTTATTTTTACATTTAAAAAAAAAGACAAAAAATCATTCATTAAAAATTTATATGCATGCATTAATTAATTGTTTTAATTTTTGGTTTTTTAATTTTAACTCTTTAATCATAAATTCTTCTGATATTTCAAAAATATAATTTTATTAAACAAAATCATTGAACGATTACTTCCAATTTATTATCGTATTTACCTGCGTATACTTGTAATTTGAATTTTAAATATTTGAGCTAAAATTTCGGTCCAAAAACTTGGCGCCAATTCGTAAATCTATGTAAATGTTGAAGGTTAATTTTTATGAGAAAAAAAAAATACTTTATTTTTTATTCAATAAATTTTAAATCTAACTAAATAGTTCATGAAGTGACTATCATCGAAGGCACTGGTGAGAAAAGATATTGTCGCTAATTCCAACATTTAAATCGAGTCAGCGTATAGAATCCTTTTTAAATATTGGTAAAATAAAAAAAGCTTAGGGTTAAAAAATAAGTAATTTGGTTTATTTTGTTATTCGTCTATAATAAATAATATGAAATTATCAAAATATACTGAATTGGCTTAATTTATGTGATAGTTTTACGAGGGTCATTAGCATTGTCACTGCACAGTTGAAGTTTTTATAACTATAGATAAATAACGTTTATTTATATATCAGAATATAGTTACTTCAAGTTGATGTACCATATTTCTGTAATTACAAAAATTAAATACTACTGAACTATAAAAATTCTAAAAAAAATTGTTTTTCAAGAAATTTCATTTCCTGCATTTTATATTTTACTTATTTCTCCAGATAATTGCATTTGCCTGAACATAAATAAAGGAATAGAATTCTTGGCAACATATTTATTATGTATATGTTTTTTTGAAAACTTGTGATTACAGCATTAAATTTCTTGAGATTTTTTTTTTTTATGTTGAAAAATGAGAAATACATTAAAATTGTCGATTGTTCATTTTTGAAGGGTTTTACTCAGGTTTCTTACAAGTCAGCAAATAAAATAGTTGCGTTTAGTTATTTTTACTATACGTTATATCTATATCTATATACTATTAATAAGGACGAAATTTTTGTTTGTTTCTTCACAAACTTCAGAAACGTTTTGAAAAATTCTGACTTTTGCTTAATCTCTTGTATTTAAATTTTATTGAAAATCACATTGATTCTTTTTAAGATAAGGATAAAAAAATAATAATAATACAAAACTATTTTTTTAACTTGAACTTATTCCCTAGTATTTCTTAGCTGGTATTCCTCCCTATCTATAAGAAAAATTCAAATGCAATATATATTCTTAAAGGGTGCTTATTTCATTTTAAGCACATTTTGTGAAAAAAAAATGCGGAGAAAATTTAAGGTAAAATATAAATGTCATATATTTCATATTGAACTATAAAATCTAATAGTTCAATAAAATCAAATAAAGTTTCAGTTTGACAATAATTTTATTTACAACATAGTATTAAATTAAAAACAATAAATATTTTCAATTATTTTTATTATCTTCAAAAAATAAATCTCATAAATATTTTTATTTTCATTTATGATGTTATTAAAAGTGATATAAATAAAACGACCAGACATTAGTGCCATCTTAAGAAAAGGAAAATTATATTATTTATATTTTCTATATGAAAAACAATAACATAAACAATTTCCGTATATGTATATAATTTCATTTTCTTATCTCTGTGGTCATATCTTTAACAGTTTGGTTGACAAAAACCTTTGTGTTATATGGTATGGCATCCTTTATTTTATTTCCTCAAAAAAAATATACTTATAATCATATTTATTAGAGTACTAGCAAACGAATTGAATGAAAATAGTATTTATTATTCTGAAATCAACGCAATTTTCTTTTTACCAGATGGGTTTGGTCATATAATTGTTATTATTATACATACTTAGATAAAAATATAAAAAATGGTAAAAAAATGTGTATTTTTATTTTCACAAAAATGTTTTTAAAACATCATTAAAATAAACATATTAATCCTTGTTTATGTTGCATTATTAGGTTTCCTATGTATATCATATAATTATAACTTCTATACAACGTTTTACATTTTAATAAAAGAGGAAATGTTAATTAATTTTTCTTTTCACATATTATTTTCCAAAATTACAAACTTAAATTTAGAAAAATTACAATTACAAATAATAATAAAAAAAACAATATATTTATAATTTAGGAAATTAGTTTATTATTGTTGAACAAAATTAAAAAATTCGGCGAAATTGAATCAAGTAAAAAGCATATTGGGTCGCCACATAGCATATATGTATAAGATCTGTAGATCCATTTTAACGCAACATTATTTGTTACATTATTTGCAGGTATTTCCGAATACTTATATTTTTGGTATTTCCGAATACTAAGACTCTTCTTCTTCTAAATTTTTTGTGTTCAACATATACTATGAAACAGTAGTTAGTTATTGGATTACTGTTTTTATCTAAAAAAACCTATTTCATATCTAACTCTGTTAAGTAGAAAAATTAGGGCAGTAAAAATAATAAAAAAAAAAAAAATCAGATAACATTTTCTTCTAACCACTAGAATTTCTTTTCTTCTCGATTCGATTACATAAAAAAAAATATTTTATGTTAAGAAATGGTTTCATAATAGACTCTATCTAATACGCAGTACATATATGGTGTAATATTGTAAGTCATAAACTTATCATATTACACTATGAAATTCAAATGGATTTGTGGCAAGAAAAACATAAAATGTATAGATATCTATTTTTTTTTTCTTCTTGGGAAAAGGAAAAATTTACTAAAAACCAATTTATGAGTCTACTGTTAAAAAAAAAAATGTATTGAAAAGTTTTGCCAGAATTACATAAAAATTATATTTTATATGTATACCTCTGAGTCTGAAACATATTCCACATAAAATATATAAATGTATAAGTTTGGCATAACATTATGTAACATAAATATTTCCTAAATTCTTTTTAAGTTTAATATAAAAATATGTTAAGTTGAGAAAAATGTTTTCAAGCTTTTAACTAACATATACATAAACATGGGAATATATATTGAGGCTTTCTGATGTTACCTTAAAAATATATACAGGCCAGAATTGACTCAGAAATTTAGCATATTGATAACGACGGAAGGTCATCTGTAACTTTAATGCAGACTTTCTTGTTTAGCAAATTTTAAATATGAAAGCAAATATAATTTTTTTTGACGCATAAACTTGATTCCAAAATTCCGAAATATTTTTCGCTAAAACTTTTTTAAATGCCTACCTACAAATTTATTTTTTGAAATCCTCTGAATATTTATTTAATTAAAATTATTTATCTTTTACAAAAAAAAAACAAAAAAAAAACATTGAAAAAGGATAATTTGTTACTTTTATATTTCAAATATTTGTTTTATTTTGAGATAATCTTCAATTTATTTAATGATAACGAAAATTAATGAGTTTTATTTTGGGTGGGAAAGAAATAAAATCTCAACATTCACAGAATCTGATAAAAAAGCAAATTTGTTTGATATTTATTTATTATCGTTGCTTAGGAGATTTAAATTTTTAGGATATTAACATAAATCCTACAGTATACGTATAATATATGTACAACGGTGTGAAGATACATACAATATACATGTATACAAAATATTTATTGAAAAATGAAGTGGATAAGAAATCAATGGCATAATATAAAGTTAATTGGGGTTTGTGAAAAACTTTAATCCTTAATTTTTTTTCTCCTTCACCCCTTTATAAACTTTGAAAGTTTTCTGTTTTATTTAAGTATTTTAATTCAATATGTATTACAAATAGGATGTACTATGTTGAAATATAGCAATACTAAAAACATTGCAATACCATAAATTTTACAAATGAAACTAATGTTTCTATAAAGGTAAAAGTTTAAATAATCTTGTTTTGTAAATTTAAATGAATTAAATTATTGGAAGGCACCTATTTTGTATTATTTTTAATTTAAATTATTTTTTGATCTATAATCTTAAGTATTGCTATAGCTTTATATGTACAAAAAAATACTTTACTTCTATTTTATGGCATATAACAAAAATTTATCTTAATAATAACTAAAGAACGAATTATGAAATTCGTATTCTTTAAACAAGAATTTTGATTATGAATAAATTCAATACTGAGGGAGGATAAATGAAAATCTCTTGGTAAAGAATAGACCTTTTCAAAGTGTTTTTAAATTTTTTTTTTCAATAAAATTCATGTAATTTGAAATAATACTTATATGCACATAACATAAATAAATATTTTTTTACATATGATTGTATATTATTACCTGATATGAATAATATCAATATTCCTCCTAAAAGAAATTACAAAACGAATTATACTTACTCATTTCTTAAAATTTATTTCAAATGACTTGTCTTTTTATCTTTTTAACTTTTGCTTTTCGGATTTAAGCAATTACCTAATGAATTCTCCGTCTAAAAAAAAAAACACAAAAGCATAAACATAAATTAATTTCATAAATTATTTTATTCTATATGATTTTTTTTTTCAGATTTAAGCCTAAAGAAATAAACCTATTTATACCAATTTGTTCAACCAAGATTTTGCAAAATTATTTTACTCATTACCCTAAAAAAAATTAAAAATTGGTTTTTTGAAACGTCACTAAAAATTTCCATGACACATTTCAAGTTGATCTGAGAAAACAATTCTAAACTATGTGAATAGGGAATATTCATTCAGAGATATCAATGTGAATTTTAAGGGCTAAGGCCAGTCTAGAGTCCTCAAAAAAGGCCTAACTTTGACAATTTATTCTGGGAGTAAGGAAAAAGGAATTGAAGTTCTCTCTTTCAGGCTTTATTAATCATATATTTGAGTGTATAAAATTTTTTTTTATTGACATTTTGATACAAAATGGCGGCTACTGGGCCGATCTTCGGAATCACCTTTTTCAAGAGGGCCTCTACGGGCGACGGTGATTCTAGGAAGTCGTGCTATCTGAAACAAAATAAAGAACGGGATCTTAATCTACATAAGACTTGCTAGTAAAGTACGTACGTTTTTAGCTTTACATCAATTTTTCGCAAAATGGCGGACTTGTAAAAAAAAGGTTTAATTTTTGACCGAAAAAAAAGAGCAGTAAATTGTTTATAAAAAAAAAAGTTGCATAGTTTACTAGATAATGTGACTGTGAAGCTACAGTTAAAATTTTAAGTGGATACGTGCGATAGTCTCCGAGTACCATCGTCGCCCGATTTGAAAAATGCAGTTTCGAGAAAAACGTGTTTAAAGTTTTACGTAAAATTTTGTTATACCTTCAGTCTGCGATGCCTGCGCCGTACATTTCACCTTCCATGGACACGTGCAACTCATCTTCTTCTTTTCTAAAGGGACAAAAGGAAAAAGGGGACAAAAGGAAACCCGCCGCGGCAGGTAGAAAATGCGCTCGTCCCCCGCTCCGAACGCTTCGACACTACAGCGGATTGGACAGGGAAAACATTTTTTTTTCACTATTCTACCGATTGAATAATGTTTTTACGACCCTAAAGTGTACTTTGAGCAAAAAAAAAAAATTTCGAGTTTTTGAAAATCCTAGACTGGCCTTACCCCTTAATACTAGAAACAGAAACAACAGAAAATTTATCTCATAAAGAAACCATCATATAGATAATATTTAACAACGGACATAACCAAAAAAAATATTATATTAATATTATATTAATAATTTCAATCGTTTGCAATATAACAGGTGAATAGAAAAAATTCTTATAATAATAAAAAGCGATTTCATTATAAGTTTCCGCTGCAAATATAATAATTTATTTCAGGTTTCATTATTATTATCTACAAATTCATAAACAATGATCCTTTTTTTTTAACTTTTGTACAAAATTTCATTTATGAGAACCGCAACATCGCAAAACATAAATACGACATAACATAAATAAATGTTTAAACCTTATCGGTACAAATTTTGTACTATACAAAACAATTATTTGAAGTTGAAAGATTCATTAATCATTATTCATTACACATTCATTACATATATATTATATATTGCATTTTATGTCCGCATTGTTGTTGAAATTTATATAAACTGAAACATGAATGTCTTCTCAATTTCCATCATTAGAGGAAACCTTATAATTTTCCTTGAAAATATAATTTTATTTCACTATTGTACATATAGTAGCTTTTTCAAATCGGAATACTAATTAGGAAAATATATTCACTTACAGAATTCGTTGGTTAAATATTCTCAATACATCATTATTAAAAATCAAAAAACTCATTCATATGGAGATCTCTCTTTATTTAAAAAAGACAAACGATTTGATAATGTTATAATAATCGATTTTAAGGTTTTGAAGGAAGACTTTAACTTTTATTCCATTAAATTTGCAGTCTAAACTATATAAACTAAGATCGGATTCATCATACTTCGTCTCCAAACCATTAATATGTATAATCCCACCCTATGTGGAGTATTTAATTTACTTTTTCACAAAAAATATATTTTTTTAAATGGAAAAAAAATAATAATAATCAATTACCAAAATGCCTTTTAAAAACATTTTGTTTATTATAATTTTCCTTTATATATTTTTTTTGTTGAACAAATCTTCATATTTATTTAATTCAATAAACATAAACATCATAAGCTCGGAAAATTTTAATAACACGCATGTTATTATATTTGTAGGCACATATATACGTCATATAGTATAACAAAGTTATTATTATATGACTAGAGAGCTAAAAAGTTTACACTTTGAACTTTTTCAAGGCAAAAAAAAAAAGGAGAAAAACCTAAATAAATAAAAATATAAATAAAACAATATACCTAATACAAACAAGAAACGCAAACTTTTTCATTTTATTAATAAAGTATGTTGTGTAAAATGTGGGAAAGAAAATAATATCTGCAACAAGATTTGTGATATAATTATTTACCATAAATTCTTTAAGGCTTAGACCGCAAAAAAGTATATTATGATATGATGTGTAAAACGGTCTTAATTTAGAAATAATTTACAGGTTGTTATAACAAACAGATATTCTGCTTTCGATACTCAATTTAAATTTAGTGGTCCATTTTTTATTCTAGTGGCAGAGGCAACTGAACCATAATGAAATTATTAAAAAAGTAAATTTATAAATTATGTTCGCGAACTCTCAGTATCGCTACAAAAACCTGTCGTTTTTTACTATTGTTTCAATCAGAAATGTTTAAGCTCTAAACTAAAAATGGCAATTCTTAGTACTTACATCAATATTCATGCAGTATTGCAAAAATTTTCTTATTCTGGTCTTATCCAACAATTATGCCGAATATATCTATAAGCATAATGAAATCAAAAAATTAAGTGCAATATAATTCTAATTAAACTGATTTTTCTTCAAGGTCTCGTTAATTAAACATTTGAATTTATTTTATTATAAAATAAGATAAAAAAAAATTATCCTAAAGGAAATAAAATTTCATAAAAAATCAATTTGAAAGTAAAAACCCTTTTTCGCCAATTTTTAAACAATAATTTGTCTACAAGGGAAAACAAACATACGAACGTTTTTGAATAAAATTGAGTACCTACATATAAAAACAAACATTAATATAATTTTAATAATAAAATTTGTAATCACGTTTCTACATTTTGTATTTGTGTAAATTGTAAATTCAATTATGATTTTATCGAAAATTTTCACTATTATATAAAATTTTCACCGTATTACCAAATATTTTCTTTAAAAATAAAATTGATATAAAATTTATTCAAAAAATTTTATTAAACCCGTGTATGAAAATAAATATATGCACTTAAATATGTAGCATTCGTGGGTACACACATGCAACTACAATTATATATGTACATTATAAATAATATATAAGCTTAACAGCGTTTGTCTTTTCAGATTAAAAACATAAATTCATTTTTGAATAAGAATAAGTTATGTGTTTAAAGATTAAAAGATTTAAATGCAAACTTCGAAATTTATATTAATTTCCAGCCAACTAAATAAAATTTTTATTTCATTTGACTACGCGGTTTTATGTTGTGTTAAAATGAGATCTGAAACTACTTTGAACGATACAAAATAGAAGAAAATCAAACAATTTTTTAAAGATCACCCACTTTTTTGTTTCAACAATCCACCGAACTTAAAAAATTATAAATTTTTCTGAATATTAAATTTGATTTTATATAAACAACAGCTCTTAATCTTAGGTAAACCTTTTAAACCATTTAATATGGTTTTAAAAAAAACAAAATAAACTTACTTAATACACATAACATATATATATTAATTTATCCTTGAAAATTTGCTATATTATAACAACTATGAGGTAAGTAGAAAAATTATCCAAAAAAAAAAAAACCACATCTAATTTTTTGTAGCAGGAAATTAGTTTCAAAGAAAAATCTTCTAAATTTAAAATTTTAATATGAGAATTTTAATAAAGATTTTATCATAAACTTTTTAAAAATTATGGGAAATTGGTTTTCTTATAAAATAGTGTAAGTAAAAAAAACTTAATTAATATTATTTTATTATATTATTTCTCTCAAGACTTTTAAAGAAATTAAATCTTCATATGAATAACACTATAAAGTTTTTCAATTTAAAAGGAAATTATCTCATTTGTACACACATATAAAACTGTAAAATTATTTTAATATGATAATGTTAAAAAAAAAAATGTATATATTAAAAGTTAAATAAGGAAGCACTTGAATGTAATTGAATGAAATAATTAGTTATTCATGGAAAATTTTAAAACTAAAAATTCTCTTAAAGGAATAAATTAAAAATAAACTCATTGAAATTTATCACTCTTAGCAGAATTGTGGTTTCACAATCTCTTTAAGATGGATGCGAAATCGTATAATAAAAATCAAAAAATTTTATTTAATATTGAGAAAATATTCATCTTTTAAATAAAATGATATTTTTAAAATTTATTTGATGGCATATTTTTGCCTAAAATCTGTTTCATTACTCATCTGTCTGTCTTTAAACAATTACTGTGACAATTTAATTCGAAATATTAAATTTTTGTGGGTATTATTGTTATTTTGTTTTCTTGATAAAATATGTTTGTCATTGTGTCGTTTTTGTGCAGGATTTTTCATTTATAATTTATCAGTAAATTCTAAGATACCAGATTCACAATGTGCCACTTTAGCATCATATCAATATCTTAAACATAAAACACATGTGCACAACATTATACAGTCGAAATTATCTATATAATATTTCAAATAAATAAATATTGGTGCATATTTTATGTTGCTTTCATATTACTACCAAAACTATATAAACTTTATGTACAATTTGGTTATGTTTGTGTTCCATTACTATTATGATGTCATGAATTCCTTCTAATAAAATTAATAATTTATGTTGTTGACATAACTTTTAACAAATTTGACACTCTGGACAGAATTTCTCAATCATAATAGTTTTATTTTAAAAAAATTCTATATGTTTAAATTTTTGTTATAAAAAAAATTTCTTAAAAATATTTTCTGCTCTGAAATCACTAGGGTGCTGTTAGAATGTACTGTAGAAAATAAACTAATGCAAGAATTTTATTTTCTTACGAGATCCTTTTGAAGATTTAACGACTATTTACAAAATACGTTATCAATAAATTTTTAAATAATTGAGCGAGACTGAACTGCTTTCCTTCTCTATGCCTATTAGATCTAAAATTCTGTAAAAACAATGTTAAAGGAAGAACTTTAAACCCAAAACTGTTAATTCTGGTATTCATTTCACAAAATCTTTCACTTAGCTTTGTCAAGAAAATATTATTTCTAAAAATATTCAAGTATACATAGATTCACATATTGGTTTTAGCTTATTTCCACTTTAACTTAACTTTAAAGTAAAGAAAAAAGAAGAAAGACTATTTTCAAAACCACTTGTAGGAATTCTAAGATTTTGTTAGAAAATGAATATACATATAGTAATATAAAATTCTATAGTTTTTTAACATAAAAGAATTAGAAACGAATAAAATTGCATATTCTTTGCAGCTAAATAATAAATTGATCAAATTTTTTATTCCCAAGTAATGATGTCAAAAGAATTGTAAATTATATTTTGATATCTTCTATTCTTTCCATTTTCACTTCCAATAAATCTGTTTTCTTTTTGTTTTTGGGGCATCATAGTCATTATTCAATTAAAAAAATATAAATACGTTTAATTGTATATAAATGTTTTAATTAAAAATATCAAATATTACAAATATTACTTCTGGGGTTCTATTGCATTGATTTTTTGAAATAAATTGATAATATTTAAAATAAATAAATGTTAATATTTAAAATAAAAACTTTAATCCCATTACAGTCCTGGTGCGGCATACATCGGCTCCGGCTGTCTATCATAGTGATAAAAAATCAAATGTTCCAGTCATTTAGTTATTCAAAAATTAATCATATTATTGAAAAATTCCCAGAATCTTAGTCAAACAAAGGATTACTCAAAGGATGAATTATTGATGCGATTTACCTAGAAAATATTTGAAGAGTCGACATTGAAACATTCGATACATTGCATTGCAGTTACATATTTACATTCTTTGTGAATATTTTAACTTAATTTAACAAAATTATTTCAAAAATATTCTAGATTAAAAAGAAAGAATAAAATCAACCTGTTCTTGCAGCATGCATGAATTACCTTGAAATGAAAAAAAATCATTCATTCGATTTGCAAAAAGCATTCAATTAATAGATGAAATTTGCGTAAAATTTATTTTTGAGAGAAAAATAAAACAAAATTTCGTTTACCTTCTGCGTGATATTGATCTATGATTGATTTCTATTAAACTTTGTAAATTGTAACTTTGATCAACTTTGTAAACAAAATCAGAAATCCATTCAAACTTAAACAAATCCATTCAACTTAACAATATTATTGAAAAAAATAAAATATGTGAAAAATGAAAAATGAAAAATGTTCGAATTCTATATTAAGTATCTTTGTGAATCAGAAAATGGAAAATGTTATTTTTTTTCTTATCGAACTTAATATATTTTTTTGAATAATTACAAAAAATTAGATTGAGCAAAATATACAAATTGTTTTGAATTTTTGAAAATGTTGTGGTGCAATCAATCTTCTTTGTGCATGTAAAATTATTTTAGTATACTTTAAAAGTGTAACACTTTATGATAATGTAAATACCAAGGTAGTTATTTATCTGATATTATAGCTCACTATGACGAAGACTTATTGAAAATATCGTTTATAATATGTTTCCTTGAATAACAAAAATTCAAAATTGTGAGATAATCTTTCACTCTTAAAATTAGACACTATTATAAATAAAAAGAAAAAACCTCAAGCTTCATTAAGCTAAAAAAAAAAAATTTTAAATAAACCTTTATAAATAATTCTATTCTAATCTAATTATATTTTTTTATTTAATTATTTGGTTTTCCCTATTTTCCTTATTTTTTTTTTCGGTTTCAATATCATACACCTAAAACTCAATCGTACGCAACAATTGGAATTAACCATAAATAATTCACTCTTGTTGTTCTTTGACTTATACATAATGGTATTTGAAATGAAAACCATAAAAAGGAAAAAAATAAGTTGTCTTAAAAAAAAGAAAAAAAATTAAAAAGTTTTTACCAACAAAAATTTAATTATTTATGGCAACTGGAAAACAAAGTAATAAATCAAATTAAAAGAAAATTCTTTTAAAAATATTTATTTCTTTTTAATATAAAACTTTAGAAATAAAATAATTTGAAATTCTCTGAGTTTATATATCCGCCCGCCTGCCACCGTAATAACAAAATACCTTTTCGATATTGATATCAAAAAAATAATTTAATATCATTAATATTAAAAAGTAATTAATTTTCATAATAAATATCTATATTAATTATTGTTGATTTTATTCTGAGTGTTTTATAACTTGAATATTTTGATGTAATTTTCTATAACTATATATTTTTATGTCATGAATGAGACAAATTTTAATTTGATGGTTTTAGATGAATTGAATTTTGTATCTAATTAAATATTGAAATATCATTACATCATTACATAATATTGTCTTAATTGACTCTATCATTCTATGTTTTTGTTTGTTTAAAAATATATATTTTTTTTTTTAAATAAATGTTTGTTAATGATAGTTTTCAATTAATATTTTAATTGTAAATTGAAATTAATTGATTGTATGGTAATGTGTACCTAAAATACAAAATTTAATTTAAACTTTGTGGTTTTACAGTCATGGAAAGATGACAACTTATCAAGGCATCAAACACATTATGATAAAATGTATGTTTAATTCCCATTGTAATAAATTATGTTATTAAAATGTAATTATAATTTTTATTAGTGTTGATATGGTAATTATTTATTTTCACACAACAAACGTACGAAATCTATTGCTTCTTCATTATTTAAGAATAATTTTACTTCAAATTTTACTGAAAGATAATTGAATTGTTTCATTCTGGTACCATCAGAATGATTAACTTGTCACCTATCACTGACAATTTGTGAGATGAATTTTTACATTATTTTTTTTATATATTTAAACTAAAAGAAATTTTATATTTTGATGTTATGAGTATCAATTTTTCATTGTGAAAATTACAGCATCATTCTGTCCTTTATGGGGTTTCTAATTTGAGAAGTTTTTGAGTTTTTTTTTTGGTTCTAGTTTTTAAAGATTGCATTACCACCTGTTTTTTTTTTAACTTCAAATGTAATTCTAGTACTTTATATTGCTGAAAAATAATTCCATCTCCTGTCAGTGCAAAAAAAAAAAAATATTTCATTTCAAGGATTTTAAATTAACTATATATTTTTTGCTGAAATAACCTAGTGGCCAGTACATTTTCTATGTAAATGAATTTCCTCAAAGAAAAACTTTAGAGTATACCATTTAATGTTTGGTTTTTCATTTTGGCATAAAAAATTTAATTTAACACTTTTTTCTCTTAGTTGACATTTTTGCTTAATTTAAAAAGTCTGGGTTTTTTCTATGAACTTTAAAAACGATGTAGAATTTTTTTTTTTAATTTTATTCGAATTTTGATGGATAAAATTAAAATCAAAGCGGTAATTAATTATCTTTCTCTCTAAACTCTAAAGTGATAGAAGAACCATCAGCCCTTAATTAACTTATGCGAATCTATTCAAAATTTATCATAATTTTATATAGAGTATAGAATAATTTATCATAATGTTATAGTATAGAATTTTTATTCTGTTGGTGAAAAAAATTCCTTTTAAAAAAAAAACAAAAAAGATCTCGTATGAAAATTGTATTTATACCCTTAATCTGACAATTAAAACTTAAGTTGTTCACATTTATTGCAAAAGTTATTTTTCTTCATGTTTGTTAGAAGAAGTTCCAAAAATAATTTTACGTATGAGAAAATCTCTAATTTTAGGTAAAAAAAAGTTATACTGCTTGCTTTTTTTATAATCATTGATAAATCTTATTAGGCTCAGCGAAACAAAACTTCAAAATATTGGAATCTTATGGGAACAATCATTTGAAAACTTTTTCAATCTAAAGAAAAATAATATAATATAAAATTATAATACAAACTATAAATTAGAATTATAATATCATCTATGTGAAAAAAGTCTTAATGGACTAAAAATGAATGAATGTACGAATTATATTCTTATCATGTATAAATTTAAAATGATGATGAGGTTGAAATTTCTTTTTAGAAGAGCCTGAAAAAAATTCGTATAGAATTTATAATATGTAAGTACCAAAGTATACGTGAGGCCGCCACTCTAGCCTAGACTTGGTAATGAATAAATTTTTTTAATAGTTTTAATGGTATTATATATATAATAAAGTAATATGATATAACGAAAACTTCAAAAAGAATTAAAAAAAATTGCAATTAAACCTGAAATTGGATAAATCGAGCATTTTCTCTCCTTAATTAAGATTTAGAAGTGAAAAAAAATTGTTAGGTTAATTGAAATTGAACTTTAAAGAAATTCTATAACTTTTTGATTAATAATTATAACAATTTAATAAATTTTTTGAGATCTTCTTGCAAATTTAATACATACTTAAAAATTCTTAAATTTAATTTTGAAAACATAAAAAACGTCAGGCATTAAAATAATAAACAATATAATAATTCTCATAATAGTTGAAGAAGGAAAACTTTAAAGTTCATATAGAAAATGATTAAAAGCGCAAAAAGAAAAAAATTTAAAAGAATTATTTCTTTTTTTTTGAACAATATTTTTTGAAGAACAATCTATTTGAAAATTAAAGAAAAGTACACTTTTCATAACCAGTGTCTGTAATGTTTTTTATTCTCAAAGTGCATTCCATTTTTTTCTTCATCTTCTTTGAATTGAGTTGCAAATAAAGTGTCAGAAAAAGCAATGCTATATGAACCCAAGAGAATTCTGACACAATAAATATTTTAAATTTTACCATAATTTCATCGATTTGAAAAGATTTGATGCTTGAGAAAAAAGTTTTTCTCTTTCTTTTTCACATTTTCCGAAGTTAGAATGGATTCGCTATATTCAAATGTAAAACCAGAAAAAAAATTTTGCTTTAAACTAGAACGTTTCAAATTTTAATTCTACCTTTTACCAAAAAGTTTGAACATTTAGTAGTGTACTATATTATTAACAGACTATATTATCAGTTAGTTGTGAAATTATTTATCTAATGTTATTATGATTGATGATGTAGTCCGGCGTAATTTCAAATTAAAATATATTTATGATATTATTTAATATTTCACCACAAGAATCTGACCAGCAGAATTTCCTCCACATAAAATTATTTAAAGTTAACTGACTAAACTATATCATGCTGTTTACACGGATTTCAATGAAATATTTTTTATTATACACTTAACTTGAAAAAACAAAGTTATCCTTTCCATGCTTTTATTCACTTTAATATGTTTAATTTATTTTACTAAGAAAAAAAAAAATTTATTTTTCTTAAAATGAAATGAAAAATAATGTTAAAGTTTAGGTTTTGCTTTATGTTGAAAAACATTAAAAAAACATGGAAAAAAAAAATATTTTTTTTACACTTAACTTTTCTGTATATTTACAAATCTGAAGAACAGAGAAAAGATTAATTTGATAATTGTTATATTAAGTGTCTGTTTAAAATATTAAAATAAGTTGTTTATAAACTATATATATGAGACGTAGAATATAAATTAAAGTTTAAAATTCAACCAAATTTTAGCTACGGGTGTCTGAACATTAAGTTACACAACTAAAATACGTTTGGCTTGTTCACTTCGGGGTATAATACGGTATACTGCAAATTATACGCTGCAAGGAAAAAAATTAATAAAAAATAAGTATATATAAAAAACATCCTGTGGAACTTTTCATAATAAAAATAAAAACAAATTATTTTTTTTTAACCTTTGTGTACAAACAAACAAAATAAACATTTTTATCTCTTGAGTTGAGATGTCAGATTCAGACAAAAAAAAAAAAGTAAATAAATACTTTTATCCCAAAATCTATGTGTATATACATAATATTTAACCTTAATTTGAAAAAAATTCGCCAATAAAATTTTTAATAGTAAAAGGTTTAAATAACTATGCAAAAAAAAAAAACTTATAAAAACTTTTATTCATAATTTTTATTAAATTTTCAAACAAAAATTTCACTTTAAACTTGACTTTCCCAAACAATATACATACATATATAGAATGTTTTTAAGTAAAACTAATTTATAATAATAATAATAATAATATTTTTTTTTTATTTTCTTAATTTCACTGTCCAAAAACTTCTATTTTATTTACAAAAGAAAATTCTTAACATTATTTTAGCTTTATAAAAGTTTTGCTTAACTCTTAAAGTTATATGTACATAGGTATATAGTTATTGTTATCCTTGGGGCAATGTTGTTATTATTTTTCTTATCCTTTGTGCATTTAATATTTTTTTATAATTTTTTATTTTTATTTTTTTTTTAATGTTGTGAATAAAAAGGAAAATAAAATTCTATGCACTATAATATAAAAAATTTATGTGTAGGTATAGGAGGTATATATCTTTCAGATCCCCTAATCATTATTTCGATGTACTTACCTTCTATTTGAAAATTTATATTTAAATTATTATTATTTATTTCAATTTAAAATGTGGTTATCTTGCTTAAATCGAATAATTGCATATTATGTACAAATAAAGATACATAATTTTAGTTATTGACAGAATATGCAAAGTTATATTTTTTTAACCTCAAAAGTATTATAAACCGAAAATTGGTTCTGTACTCAATATTTGTTAAGGCTGAGAAGACAAATTTTTTTGAGAAAATTTTTTATTGTGGCAAAGGGTAGTGGATTTCAACGAAACATCGAAATAATAATTTTTAATTACAAATTTCTAATGTTAATACTGAAAGAAAAAATAAAGCTTCGTTATAGCCGTTTTTTTGAACAAAAATGTCAAATATGCTAAAAGGATCATATAACTTTTTATAAGAATTAAAAAGAGGTGAAACTCCTTTTTTTTTTGGTTTTCATGGCAAGAGGAGTGAAAAAAGGCATGAATAAAGGAATGTATAAAACGGGTATTACGAAGGCGGAATAAATTTCGTAATCTTTGTAATTTTATTTATAATTTTATGCTAATAATTTTGATGGCTTAACTTGCATTTACTTTATAAGACAACTTTTTGAAAATATTTTCTTGTTATGACAATTTTCAAACAAATTCTTATGATACATACAATTTATTATTTTGTTTTAATTTTTATTTTTTGATAAAAATAAATATTAAATTTCAAAATTTGTATAGGATTTTATTTCATAACTCGTCATAGGTGGTAAAAATGCAATTTACTTGTTTTTTTTTTCAAGGAAATAAAAAATAAAGAGAAATTGTCATAAAATTATACATCCTTATTTTGAACATTAAATTAACAGCGTCATGTGATATATAGTTTTATGAAAAAAAAAAAAATGTTTGGTGCAGACATACCAAAGATATTATGTCACAAAAAATTCAAGCTAAAGCATTTCCGCAAGAAACATATCTTTTATTACTTCCAAAAAAAAATTTTATGAAAATTATCTTTGACGAAAATATTTTTTCTACTTGAAAAATTACAATAAATATACTTACTTTGAAAGTTTTCCAACAGCATTGAAGAAAATAATAAAAAAAAAAAACAAAATTACTCGCAGAGAAAATATTTTGTGTGGAAATCTTCTTTTTAAGGAAATCGAGAAAAAAAAAAATATACATACATTATGTATTGATAAAAATTTATCGTCCTAACTTGTAGGGAACAGAGGCCATAAACATGAATTTTTTACTGATTTGATTTTTTTTTAGGATATGCAGAAATTTTTGTAAAAGAAAATATTAAAATAAGATTAGGAAAATTACATAAGATATTTATAACTTTTTTTTATTTTTTAAATAACGAAAATATTATTTTTTTATGCCGGAAGTTTTTAAAATTTTAGGTTAAGAGGCGTATGAGCTCGCAACCCAACAGCAAGGGCAATCTCAGCTTCAGTTTAGAAACAACACTACACTGAACAGCGAAATACTTGTATCAGCCCTCAGATTTATACGAATCTACGCTATAGGACAAAATCAATTAATATAGTTTAGAAATAAACTAACGTTAACACAATTTTAACTGAATAAAATAATAAGGATAATACAGCTTTTTGGGCCTCTTGTAAAGTGCATTAGATTCCTATATTTGATGTGATTCTAAAATCTGAGAAACACTTTAAAACAAATGAATTTGTTAGAGCTTTGGATATCCTGGAATTGAGTTTGACACTTGTGATGTTAATAATAATAATATTTTCAGTTTATACAAATTTTCTCCTGATCGACTAGCTATATTTTTGAATTTTTATTGCACAAGTCAAACGTAAAAAACTTTTTCTATTTCTTATTATAAAATGGAATATCATCATTATGTTTATAAAATTATGTCTTTCTATTCTATTCACAGTCTGATGCGTTTATATAATAGTTAGGGTTAATAATGCATTTAATAAAAAAGAAAATACCAGTAAAAGAGACCAATAAAAACTTTCTTAACAAATAAACAACCCTTAGTAATGTAAAATTACAATAAAAAACATTAACTTTTCGTACATAAATAAGTTCAATACAATTTATTATTATATTACGTATGTATTTCTAAATAAAAAATAAAACATAAGAACTTTAATTGGTTTTTAAGATAAAAAACACTGAATATCCTATTGAATAACAAGATACTTTTGTTCGAGGCTCTGTGGAAAATATTTATGTATGTGTAATAAAATTTAAAATACTATATGTCTACATGGTCTACATAATAGAAAAATAAATGCTTGTTGGTGCATATACATAATGTATATATAAAAAGAGTAAGTATGAAAGGAAAATATTCTTGTTTTATCTTAAATCAAAGAAGACAATAAAATTTGATTATTATTTGGGTTATGAATTGTTAAGAACAGTATTATTACTATCATTATTGTTTTGTTGCTAAGAATTTTTTCTTAAATGAAACATTACTAAATCGTTTAAAAGTTTGATTAAACTAAAATCATTTAATATTTTATATAAAATTAATGCCCCTTCATATATCATTCTTACTTCTCATAATTCAAACCTTAGTATCTACTAGCTAACATTAAAACAATCTTCTTCATTGTATAAAGAAACCTCTAAGAACAACTTAAAAGTCAAATCAACATTAACAAATGATCTAAATTGTTATTTACCTAACATTTATCTTACTATGTACTTTGGAACTAATTTCCTCGTTCATATTTTAGATATTATATAGATTTTGGGTATCGTATTTTATTCTATATAATTTCGAATAGCATACTTTTATTGCTTTTCGTAAGAGCTAGTAGAAAATTAAATTTCCTAAAGTAAATTTAAAAGAAAATGATTTTATATTTAATTCTAATAATTTGTAATAATGTATTTTGGTAAGCAAATAATTTTTTATCATAAAAATATATTTTAATAACTATGTTTTTAACTGTATAATATTTATGTTCTTATAAAAGACTCTCTAAAATTTTGATTTATTGTATTTATAAAGCTAATAATAAATATTGCTGTCATTGAAATTAAAAATTAAAAAAAGATAATCCTGCAGACTTAGTAGATTTTAATCATAGTTTATGCACATTTCTCATTGGGTTGAAATCATTAATAATATAAACTGCACCAAATTTCTTCAAAATAATTCTTCTATATTTTTTAGGTTGTTGATAATTGTATACATAGGACAAAATTTGATACAGAAATATTAAAATGTAAGAATATCTTCAGCAATGTTAAACAAATTTAAGTATTAAAAAAGCATGACTATGTTTATTAGCATCTGCACTGGTTACAGTCTTGCAACTTCAGTCAATTCACAAGAACATGTATATTTTTTAAACCGTTCTTAATAATTACATCAGGATGCAAGTTAAACCAGCCATTTTACGGCAGAACTAAAAAATTCAAAGCTATAATGCTTTTATTTAATTTTAGTTAATATCATAACTTTCTGATAAATTGGATCATTAAGCGGTACGTACAGATTGGTGTATACTAATTATTAAAACGATTTCAGCTCACCGCACATCCTAAATGTACATATTATTTTCACCAATTATACAAAACATATTATATTATACCCAATTTATTCATATAATATGTATTTGCAGCAGATATATTTTTTACCACAAGTTTTAATTTCCTAATAATATTTAAATTTGAATTGGAATTAAAATTTTGAAATAAAGTTATTTCTTATCCATCTGTTTGACCTGTATACGGATACAAAAAACAAATGAACTTGACACAAAACAAAATATGTATATTTTCTTTTCTTTGAGTAAAAAAAAATATGATATTAAGATATGAATATTATATTTTTTTATCTTACATCTTATTTTGAATCGAAAATTAGTTTTTTCCCAAAAGCTTTTATTCACAGTGTAGTATGTTTACTAAGCAAATTCAATGACATAGAAAGCAAACTTTTAAATTTAATAGAAATTTTATAAATATATCACGCCGAAATTTGAGTCATACTTTACAATACTTTAACTGTGTATCATCGTACTGCATGCTCGATCGTTGGTTCGTATCTCACTTCGCGCTGAAATTTATTTCTTTCATCTTAAATATGTTATTTTGATTGGTTTAGATTTAGGGTATAAGAATAAAAAAAAGCCTTGATATGTTTCTAAAGTTCAGGGTTTTCGTACTCATAAAAATTCGGCATTGATAATTTATGTAGTTTAACTATAGTTCTTCATTTTTTAAACTATGCTTTTCCAACTATTTATTTTATTTTTTTTTTGTTTAATTTATATCGTATTACCTAATCTGATGTAAATTATTATTCAGATCATATACATTAAAAAAATATATGTATAAGTATATATTTCTAAAAAAAAAAACAGACGGAGCATATGTTGCCAATTGAAAAATAAAAAAAAAATAAATACGTTTTTTGTATATGTATATTTTTATTTCAATTTTTGCTTCCTTCTATCTGAAAAAATAAGCAAATTTCCTTTCTGTTTTTCTTTTTTTTTTTGTTTTTTTTTAGTTTGTCAAGAATATAAACATACCGTAGCGTACGTAGTATAGAAGAAAAACTAATGTGTTGCTTTTTTTTTTTTTTAAGAAAATTGGTTTTTCTTTATAACGTTTTTTTTGGCACAATAAAAATATTTGGCTTTTTTAAATAAAATTTTTTTTTAATGTTCATTTTATTTTTTATTTTTTTCTTACTTAATTTTTAATAATTTCTTTTATTTGCCTCTTGGGTATGTGGGACGTGGGACACACGTTAAAAAATACGTGAAACATAAATAAATTTAAAATTGTACAAACCAATTTAATATATGAGAAAATATTTTAACAGTATAAAATGAATTGATATCTACAAAACAAAAAACTTGTTAGAATTAAGTTTGTATTTTATATATGTGTGTATTAAATCGAACAGTCGAAGCGACTGCATTATGTCTAAATTTTTATTTACAAAATAATAAGTCACGGTTCTATTCTCTCGTGAGATCAAAGATTTATATGTATCGTTGCGGTAAATTAAAATATATTTTCTTACCGCCCAATACTTGGCCAAGACAATTGATTTTACTTCTTATATTTTAGGTCTACTTTTGATATCGTCTTGAAAAACCGTATCCTGACAAAAACTAACTTTAGAACGTTACAAGAAAGCTATTTTTTAGCATTCTCACGTGAAATACAACATTTCGTGAAATATATTAAAATTTGTTTTATAAAAAAACGAATACGGTCCACAATCTGAATATCATTTCATTTGCTATAATTGAAGTAATTAATCTTGCAGATAATCTTAAAGATAATTAATCTTATAGATAATTAATGGCTATAAAAATTAATGAATCTCATGTAAAACTAAAAAAAAATTCGCAGTTTAGTATATTCTCATAATGTAGAAGGCTTACAGTTAAGGGTTTTTGAATTCAATTAAGTTCAATATATGGATGAAAATTGAGTTATAAAATTTTGAAAATTTTAATGAATATTGAATGTAATTTAACTAGCCTTACTTAAGATTTTTAAAATTTCAGAATGTTAATGAGAGCTAGCAAGGTAATCAAAAAATTTATTAGTTCGTAAAAATTCAATTCAATAAATTTTGTTTTTCTACAACATATACTTATGTATGTATGTTACTGTTCATTTATATGTATTAAATAAATTTTTAATTTAATTTTTATATAAACATTCTGCATTTCTTGAAGGGTTTAACCAATTTATGACATGTTTAGAATAACAACATATTGAATATGATAAATAACATAATGTGAATTTTATTTTTATAACGATTTAACATTTTATGGAAATTATTTGGAAGCTTAATCGTAAGTCCTTTTTTCAATGTTTATGGGTTTTCGACATAATAAAAATTTTCTGCCATATTGTACATATTGCCTTTACTATTATCATTATTTGATATTTACATTATGTCAAAACTTAACTTCAAAGGATCATCTAACTAAGACAATATTACTTGTTTCGGGACTAAATTTCCTATCGCTTTATGCAATCTTGAGAAAATTTGGAAATATTTCAAGCTTTATGCAATATGTTCCATTTTACGAATTAGCGACATTGCGGATTTTTTCTCTATCTATAATACTAAAGAATCAAAATGTTTTACGTCATTTATAAAATAGAAAATTGAATGAAAAATTCCTTCAAATATGTTTTGTAGATATATGTATTAACATACCCATACATAAAATACAAAATAAATTTCTAAATCGTTATGCCGAATATTTATAAAATATTCATAAGGTAAAGCACATTTTTATGCATAATTGTATTCATGGGAAAAAAAATCTGTTGAATATCCTTCCTAATCAAGAAAGGATCTTAAGAAAGCTAATCAGGAAATTTTTAAATATTTAATACATTTTTCATTATCATGTACTTACTACGGTTTTTGTATTTGCAGCATTATTCTCTCTTATGCAATTTGATTTTATAATACATTAACAGTATATAGTATTAGTATATATGGTATAGGTACAATTAAAAATTAAAAGATAATGTTTCAACAGCTTTCAATTAAAATAAATGTTAAACAAAGATGTTGTATAAGTTTTCTTTATTTTAAAATTTTTCATATATATCATAAATAAAATATAGTTGAATGGCATTAAAATAGTGTTCATCTTCTGGAAAAACTATAATTGTGCTGGATGATATGAAATAATATTCAATTAATTTTTTTTTTAATTAAAAATTTATGATAAGCTGTTTATTACATTAAGAGAAAATTGGTGAGAATTTTTTTTTTTTGATTTTAATGCTTTTAGAGGTTTCTCTAAAAGCATTAATCAAAGATCGATAGTTTTTTTATACAAAATTTATAGAAATTTTAATTTTTTTAAAAGTCTTAATGGATTTTGAGAAAAAATTGATTTTTACTCAATTTCGAATGAAAAAGATTCAAACTAGGGACTGACACCAGATTTTAATGAAAATTAAAATAAGGATAGTGATCGATTGTTGAACTATTAAAAAAAATAAAAATTGTCAGAAAGTATTTTAAATCAAATAGATGAAAATAAGTTCCATACTTCAAGTTCTGTGCTTTATTTTTTATTATACTTTTCAAAACTTTTCCACATGAGAAACTTATAAATCTCAAATCAGGCTTTTTCTGATTCGAATCAAATAGAAATAGATAAAGTCTAAAATTTATCCTTATTCTTAAAAATTTCGGCTGATAACAAGAAAATAACCTTTTTTTAGAGTTTCTACTAAAAATGTTCCATTCTGTATCATTACGTATTCTCAAATCATCTTTGTTTTATTAATTTATTTCTAAAAATATTGATTTCTAATAATAATTTATTGTGCATTTCGCATTATATGAATAAAATAAAATATTGCCAATTTCGTATTCTACATATACAGATGTTCACATATATATTTAAAAACCTTTTTCCACCGTTTTACTATTTTCTTTAAATCGCGTTATTACTTAATAGTTTTCTATTATAAAATTTCCGGCGAATCATAAAAAGTTGTTGTTTATTGTTGGAAGAAGAAAAAAAGTGGTTTTCCTTCAATACTTTTTAAGCGAATATTTTATTTTTTTCTCTATTTTCAATTTCAGAAAATTTCTTTCAATTATATTTTCCTGTGAATAAGGAAATGACAACAATTTTATTTTTTATATCAGAAAATATTAACATTTATTTACATAGACTGTCCTTAGTTGTATATTGTAATAATAATAAAACTTCAAAAGTTTCCATAATTTTGTTTCAAACATTTTTTTTTTATATTTTTCTATTTAAGAGAAAAAAAATATAAATATTAAATTTTTTTTATTTTTTTTCTCTTATTTCCTCT
The DNA here is from genome assembly GCA_964007475.1 of Hybos culiciformis. Lineage (NCBI taxonomy): Eukaryota > Metazoa > Arthropoda > Insecta > Diptera > Hybotidae > Hybos > Hybos culiciformis. The sequence continues at coordinate 143,767,434 of OZ023273.1, read as the reverse complement.
TTTTAATTCTGATTTACATAATTTATTTATAGTTAAAATTTTCACTTAGCTAAATTTACGATAGAGAATAAAAATTAGTAATTTTTTTTCTTGAATTCATTTTTATTTAAATTTGGCACAAAAATTAAAAAAAAATATTTATATATTTAGTATTTATATTTACTAATAAAATCTTCTGTATTTTCTATGCTATCCTAATATTATTCGAACTTTGTTTCTAGCTTAGCATAATTTTTCTCTTGTATCTTAGGACGGTGAGATGGAGAAATTGTCTACAATATTAATAGAAGAAGATTAAAATTTTTTATTAAAATAAAAACAGAAACATATTAAGTATCCTAAAAGATCCTTATTCTTTAATTTTTACGATCTACTCTTGAAATAGTTTCTATGTAGTTGAATTTATTTGATCATGTGTTTGTTGACAATCTATTTTATTAATTTTTCATAGCAATAAAGAATGTTTTGCATGTAAATTTAATAAAGTATAGAAAAGAAATTGAAATAATTACGAATTTTTATTTCTACAACTTCGAACCTTAATAAAATTTTTTTAATTACTAATTTTTCATTCGAATTTTCGTCAGTAAGATAATAAATAGAAGTAAAGAAACTTTATTCTAAAAAAATTCTATTAAACAAGGTTTTAAATAGACTTTCAACTTGCATTATATAATCGAAAATTTTGTTGGAGGCTTTACGTTTCCAAGATATCTAATTAATAAGTAACGTTCTTATTTTGGGTTAAAGGTTTGTCGTTGGTCGCACTTTATTGTTCATACTTTTCAATCATAGAATATTTTCAACGCATTATAATATTTATATAAAGCTTGTTGACGACCTTATATCCCCAAAATAAATAAATAGTAAATTTTTTATTTCAGATTAAAGGTATGTCATTCATCGCTGATGGTACATTTCAATCACAGAACAATAATTGAAAATTATTCAACAATAATTGGTTAAAAATTTTAATTGTGTACATTTTTAACCATTGATTAAGCATATCAGTTTCATACAACTTTTTGTATTTTTATTTGAAGGTGTTATTAAAACAAAATAAAATACTGTTAATACATTGATAATTTCCAATATGTATTTCGAAAGTATTTTATTTCATTTTAGAGACACCTTCAAATAAAAATACCAAAAAAGAGCAAAAAAAATGTTGTATGAAGCTGAGTGTATTATTAATCAATGATTTAACATAAATAAATTACGATAATATTAGAATATTTTTGAAAAAAGTGCTTTAAAAAAAATTCTATTCTAAAACAACTTTTGGCTGATTTACAGGAATAATATCTTCTTTTGGAACAATTGTTGTTTTTGCATCTATACTTGTGACACTTTTCCGACTGTTATTAGTCACATTAATATTACCATCATTTCCAAAATCATGAAACTCATTATTTATATTAAAATCTTCATTGCCTGATATTGTTGTTATGTTGCCAGTTGAATCCCTTTGTTGTTTCATATGTTGTTGCTGCTGCTGTTGCTGTTGGTGATGTTGTTGGTTTTGCTGTTGTTGGTTTAGCTGAACACAACCATTTCTTGTGCTTTGCGGTGATGGTGTATTTACTGAGGTAATTGTAACTTTAGTTGGCATCAGAGGTGTTGATATTTGTTGTTGATGTGATAATCCTTTGCGTGTGGTAACTAGAGTGAATTTGAAAAAATTATTTTGTTAATTTTGCATTTGAATTTAAAAGAATAATAAATAGATGTGGAGAGATGCAGAATAAAGATATCTGAGGATTTCGTAAAAAAGTTTTACAATTTCTATTTATTTATATGTGGAAGAAATTTAATCAACGTTATTTTCGAATCTAGGTAGGTACACATATTAATAATTTAATCCGGTCTAGTCTAGTCACATAAATCGACAACGATATCAATAATTTGAATTAACTATTTTCAGAATTTTAATATATTTGTATTTATTTAGTTTCGGATGACTTATATAGCAAGGTATCGTATCCGGTTGAAGCCATTACAGTTTTTATAAGTTTCATTATAGGATACTAGGTGAAAATATGCTTTAGTTTAGGAAAACAACAAATAATAATATATAAACAATCTTAAAATCTCAATAAATTTCAATCCATTATTTGTAATTTTTTATTATATGAAATTTCCCACATTAATTTTTCGAAAATATAAATATAAACCTCATATGAATATCACTATAATGTTAAATGAAGGTTTGATTAAATGGTCTTAAAATTAGGGCTCTTAGGCTTCTCGATTCCAGTGTAATATGATCAAATAATTGTTTCATTTAATTTAAATTCTAATAAAAAATAATGATATACAAAATTTAAAGTAAACGTTTCAAAAAAAAAAACATTTTATAAAGGTATGCATAAATAGTTTATGTGCTTAATATAATTTTTTTTTTTACCTAGGTTGGCTAATAATTTTGGTTGTAAAGGAAGAAAATTTATATTATCATTCCCTGTTGTTGCCGCTCGTGGTTGTAAGCTTTGAATTTGTGGTACATTAAGGAAATCACCTGTACAAACACATAAATAAAATTTATTACCTAAATAAAGTATAAATAATATTCAATATTATGTTTTCTTATCATTTTCATATAATAGCACATTTTAAATTTACAAATTTTACGCATTCGCAAAATTAAACTCTACCTACAAAAACAGAAAAGGATTTAATTTTAATAAAAAAAGGAGTCAAATTATAAAAAAAGGTTTTTTATATGCAAAAAAAAAGAAGTTTTTCTGTTGATTATAATAAAAAAAATTAATAAATTCATTAATGTTTTGTAGCCCAGTATTCAAAAAAAAAAAAAAAAAAATTATTTCACATTTATATTTTTAATCAAAATTTTTATACATAATACGAAAATTTGTTTTTGGTAATAAATTTTATTAAAGCATTAATTTAGCTCTGTGCAATAATTAATCAATAAATATTTGTTATAGGAAATCATTAATATTACCCCGGAATATTTTACACATAAAAAATAAAATAAAACAAACAAACTATTATCTCAACCTAATTTTTGAAAAGCTGATTATTAAATTTTTTCGACCACTAGGCTACATAAAGAAGCAAAAAAATATTTCGAACTTAAAGCAAACTACTTGGGAATGTTTTTTCCATAATTTAAACGCCAGATGAATGTATATATATATAGACTTGTCAAGCAAATACATAATTATTGTATTTTAAAACGAATTGGCTGATAATATATTTAGTATTTATGCTAAAAAATCTTGTTTTCCCAATTTATAAAGTTTTGATTTTTTAAATTTTTTGACGTTATGTATTTATAATTATTATTATATATTCTGAACAATAATATGATAATCACAGTCCAATTTAATAGTTAACAAAATATTTCAACTTCTCAATTCTCTGACTGAAGAAGAAGCAAAGGGTTGAAACAAACGCTGGGACTTAAACAGATATATCATTCAGAATATAGCACAATCAGAATGAGCAATTGTATAAATTTAATTATAAATTCAGAATGATGGAAAGTGATGAGAAATCAAAGTGTAATATTAAGTGTTTTATATATACATCATATTATAAAAATATTTGTAAAGGAAATTTTTTTGCAGACAAAAATCGTAAAAAAATTTTCACAAAATTAGTATTTAAATTTTATTAGTTTAAAAAAGGGTCATTTTATCAAAGTTTGACATTAAGTTATTAATATTCATAAATTTATGAAATGCTAAATAGTGTTAGCATAAAATATTTTTCTATAGTGCGAAAAAGGGATTAAATTCAAATATCACAAGGATTGAAAGAAACAAAAAAAAAAGGGGAATAAAATAATTTTTTTCAAAATTATTTTATACAAAAATTTTGAATTTTATAGTGGGTATCTTTTATGCGAAAATTTATTAATATAAATATAAGTTATTTTATTTAAAAGAGACACTGGCTCTTCCTGTTAACCTTTCCTGAAAAAAAATTTAAATTCAATTTAATGAAAGTATGTACAAGACTAGTACCATTATCATTTTTTTGAATTACATTATGCAGATTATTTGATATTTTATGACAAACTCTTATTATTGCTAATTTTGCTTGTGTATAGATAAATTATCGTCCAAATCGTATGAAATACCAAAAAGGAAATGAATGCAAGAATTTGAGATAACTATGAGAAAGAAAAGTTATTTTTTTTTCTTATTCCGAAGAAGTGAAATTGAAGATGTACCTACCCTGCAGTTGGTGGGCGACAGGTGTACGTACCATAGCAATAGGTACAGTTGGCCCATGAAGACTTAATCCAATAACATTAACACCGTTTACATTTCCTTTTTTTTTTTGTTTTTTTTTTTTTTGTGTATAAATTAAACTTATGAAAGTTATGCACTTGACTGGCGAAGAAATCTATAGAATCTTACCTATTTTGGCACTTCCGAAGGCATCCTTAAAAATAGCAGGCGAATGTGAAGTACTTGTTGCTGGAGCAGAACCAGTTCCACTGATAGCAGCAGCCATTGCACTTTGCTGTTGTTGTTTCAATGCATTAACTCGACGATTTTGCCCCGGTATAGGTTCTCGTTTTCTCCTTGGCTGTTCAACTGGTAAAACACGTCGCCTCTTCTTTGGCAATTTAGAACGCGCCTAATATAAATAAGATTGAATACAATTTAAGAAATATTTTATTTAAAATCCTTGTAACATTGAAGAAAATTTTAAAATATAAATTTGAGTGATAGGATAGGTAGTACCGTAAATGGTTTAAATTTATTTATCTAGGCCATTTTATTTAGGTACGCTAATTTGTCACAAAATCAACTTCAAAATCTGTCATAGATTTATTGGCGAAAATAAATGTAAGGAATTTGTTAAATCATTATAAGATATATTCCTTGTATTGCATTTCCTGAATTTTTCTTTCATTAAAATGAACAAATGAAACGTAGGAAATATAATTAACATTATAAAATATTCCCTTAAGACATTTACAATCAAAAATCAAATGTTAATAATGAACAGATTCAAAAAAAAAACAGATAAAAAGGTAGGAAAAACATTTTTTTTAATTCAGAAAATAACAAGAATAAGAAAATATTTCCAAAAGCAACCTTGCAAAAAATCAATAGAATTATTCCTATCATTAAGGTAATTGAATTTGTTCTAACCAGATGAAATAATAGTGATTTATATTTTTTAATTCTATTTTTATTAGAAATACAAAATTAAGGTCAATATTTAAATAGAAAGAAGAAATTGCTTGAAGCATTATCGTATCATCATTAATTTTTTTTTTCTGCCAATTGAAAATCACAGATGACAGTGCAGATTTTAGTAATTTGTGAACATTTGTGAAGAATTCAAGTGATTCTTAATTACGATCTATTTGTACGATATGTTGAAAAAAAAATCAATTAATAATGATGGGAAAAATAAATTTATTTTAATTTATTTAACTCACAAATACATAATTTCTTACTTTTTCCATATAACTAAGTTAAGCATATTCAACTTACTTGAGTGTGAGAATAAAACATTGAAAAATTGCTAACAATAACAGGCACCGGTAGAGCAATAGTTAACACACCAGCTAATGCACATAAGGCACCAACAAACATTCCGACATAAGTTTTTGGAGCCATATCACCATATCCAACTGTTGTCATTGTTACTATGGCCCACCAAAGACCTAATGGTATACTCTTGAATTGGTTATCTGGATTATCCTAAAATAATATACATAAATATTATTCTATAGAAAAAAAAATTAAATAATAGAATTTATTTCATTTAAATATTTATTTTAATGTTCTGTTGCTGTATTCGGTTAACCATTTTCCCTATTTCATTCTATTAACACAAAATATTCTTTAATGGTAAAATTTCATTATTAGAAAATCAAATAAGATAATCAGTAAAATTTACTTATTATATATTCTGTGGAATTTTCAAAGAATGAAAAATAGAAATATAGAATCACTTTAGAATTACTTATAGTCCTTATTATTGAAAGATTCTTTAATTTTTACTATAAGTAGTATGCATAAATACATAATCTTATTCATTTTTTAATAAAATAAGAATAACAACAAGTACCCACCAAGGATTTTACCCACACCAAATCGTATGTACATACAATACATATATTACACACTTATTACAACAGATTATATTTTTTGCAAAATAACGATGCGTATTATAATAAAATGATAAATTTAACTTGAATAATTTTAGTTCACACAAACTGGAATGTACAATATTTTTAATAAAATGACCTTCTTTTGTCATCTAGACAAGTTATCTTAATCTATGTACGATTGTACGCACATAGGACTATTGACAATTCAATATTATTTATAAAAACAGAATATTACTTTTTTGACGAATAATCGGAACATAATTAAAGTTTTAAATATGTTTAAAAATCAGGAACTAAAAACATATATTGGCGATAAATTTAAAAGAAAACTATTGGAAAATTATATCATAAGGATAGATAGAATACTGTAAAAAAATAAAGAACTTTGAGACTTCCGAAACTTTTATGAAATTTAAGTTTTCATAAACTTGTTGTTAAGAAGAAAATAATTAAAATTAAATTCCAACAACTATAAATCCATATTTAACATCACTTCTATCTCAAGGATTAGAAAATTAAGAAAACTTTATAATTTACATACATAATGTGTATGAAAAATATATCGTTTATGTACATGTAATTTACAACAAATAATAATAATAATAATAATAATAATAAGGAATCTAATCTATTTGAAAATCATTCGTTGAATAAACTTTATGTGAAAATGATGAGGCATAAATTTGCACTAGATAAATTTAAAAAAAAACAGTTTACAATATTTTCAAATTATTTTAAGCTCCATTAAAGAATTATGTTAGAAAGAAAATCTAAATTTATAAAAACGCAAAATGATAATATTGACTCCAAAGTTAATGTCACATAAAACTAATGACATTATAGATATTTTTTACGTTTATAAGTTTAGAATAAATTATTAATAAAATTCCAATTAAAAGTTTCAATAAGGTGAAAAATAAAAAAATAAATATCTCTGCGTTCCCTGGGATTAAAATGGGTAATATATGGAAACGTAAACTTTTTTATTATAAACTACAAATTGACTACAATTTTTCATTTTGTATTTGAAGAAAAATGACATTGAGTAGTTCAAGAATTATCGTAATCCAAATATTGAAAAAATTATTAAAAATAATTATTAATAATTAAAAATACATTTCACTTATTTTGCAAAACTTAACTACTAGTTTTCAAAAAAAAAAAAAAAATTTATACTTTTTTAATACTTTGAGTTCAATTAGTCGTTATGTACTAAATATAGCACAAGTACATACACAATACACAAGTATACCTATCTATAAATTAAAACAAAAATCAAAAATTTTCTTTCAATGCAAATAAATTTCCTGGTTTTCTTGTCCTTATCCACCCACTGCCATTAAATCAATTTTTTTTGTATTTTCTTCTTTTTTTTTTATATTATTTTTAAGTAAACAACAAATTTATTTTATATTTCACTTTTTTTTTGTCTTCATAAAAATCTACATAATCTATTTCTGTTGTAACGTTAGGCATGTACATAAGTACATAATATGTAATGTAACGAACAAAAAAACCAAAAAAAGAGAAAAAGGAACAAATATTTGAATATTTATTTCCTTTGAGGAATGTTTAGAATATTTTACATATATAAAATATTTACCTGTAATTTTTCCGCATAGTAAACTAAGCTAGCAAACACAACAATACCCAAAACTAAAAAAAATACCAATAATGTTAATTCTTTGGCAGATGCTTTAAATGTATGAATTAAAATTCGTAAACCAGGCGAATGACGTGTCAATTTAAATAAACGTAAAATTCTAACTATTGAAAATGCTTCCAATAGCCCAGCATGTTCACCCATACGTTGCATGACGTCCGTATAAAAACTTAATGTGGCTGTAAAATCAATAATATTTACTGGAGATTTTATAAATTGCCACATATTTGGTGAAACCTGGGAAAATTGAATTTTATATTAACATTTAATATAAAATTTAAGGATTAAAAAATTTTGTTTAAAATTTTGTCTTTATTTTATATATAATAAATAATAATAATAATGGAATAAATTAAAAAAACACTGGGTTTTCTCTTCTGTCAATTTTAATCACCTATAAAATTTTAATTATACAAATTGTTCGATTTTGAGGTAAATTTTGTTGTTAAGCAATTTTATTTAAAATTTCATTTTGAAGGTTTGTTTTCTTTGTTAAGCAAATTTTCAATTCAGAAAACTAATGATTTGAAGGTTTTGATCTAATAGTACTGATTTATTTTATTTGATATAGTGATCTTTTAAATTTATTTGTTTAATTTTAACAACATAATTATAAAAAGAAATATAAATAATTTGTTTATGTTTATCACTATTTTTATTAACGCTTCTTTCAGACGTGGATACGGGTATCTGAGATACAGAAAAAACATGTCTTTATATAAAATGATTTTTACAGCTTTTCACACTACATTCAATATCGGATTCAGTATTCTGCTACAAAACTGCTGATCCCTGGATACAGGATACAGAATTTAATATCCGTGATACTGGATTGTGTATCTGAAATTCTGAAGTACTATTATCTTAGATAAGGAACAGGATATATCTCACATACAGTTTCTTGCATTCAGTATCCGCGTCTCAAAGATGCCTAAAACTTGAAAAAAAAATCATTAAAATCACTTCAAATTATTAAAATGAAAAGAATAATATCCTTTTCACATTGATATTCAAAATGATTAATATATCAAACAGTCTGTATACATCAAGGAAGTGGTTTATGGTTTTCTGTTTTGTTTTCTTCCTTCAGTATATATAAATAAAAACAATGATTAAAATTCAGAAAAATAAAAGATAAAATACCTACAATTTTTTTTTATTTTTATTTGAATATGGTAATATTCCATTTCAATTTATTTTAAAGAAACTTAAAATAACAACGAAAGAATAACACATAAATGAAAAAAAATAATAAAAATTCTAATATTTTTCTTATGTTTTTCCAAACTGAATTTAAATTAGATTGATGACAAAAAAAAAAAACTTATACAAATTTCATTAGAATACAAAAATGAAGAGAATATGATATGAACTTTAGTATGATGTGTAGTTAGTATATAAAAATAAAACCCTAAAGCTGAACACATAAATTAAGCTTTAGTACTACATTATGTATGAAAATATAAAATAATAAGTTTGGTAAAATAAAAAAAAAAACATAAAAAAAATAAAATAAAGGACAAAAATATTTTTTTATTAATCAAGATAATGGATATAAATAATCTAGTTTTGGAATATCGATAAAAATATTCTATCTTGAGTGTTGTAATAATAAATGTTAATTAAAAAATAAGTTAATTAAGGTGATGAAAATATTTTTTTTGCCAATTTAAGGATAAACGTGCACCAGAGAGTTTGGTACTTTATTTTCACCAAAAAATTTAGTTTTTTTTTAAAAGAAAAGCAGTGTTTAAATAAAAATTATAAGAAAAGTTGGCGTTATCAAATTTATAAAAACAACATACAGTAAGACTTACTATAAATCTAATTATAACTTCAAAGAAAAACCAAACATTACAAACAAGTTCTACGTAAAAAAAGGCTTCATGTGGTTGACCATACGATTCGTGCCATCCATGATGATTCTTATGCTCAGCTAAAAATTCATCAGATAGATCATCCATATAACTTCTTCGTATTTTTTTACCATTTTTATCTTTATTCGATGACATTGGTAATGTTGTTGATATTGGTCTAACTGTTGTTGTTGTTGTTGTTGTTGATTTGGTTGTTTTTAATGTTGTTTCAATAGTACCATTCTTTGTATTTGAAGTTTTACCTATCGAACTATTACTGACATTGGTAAGAATTAAAACTGTTTTGCCTGGATTTATAGAGAATTTAAAGCTACTTCCATTGTTGGCACTTATATAAGTTTTATTTTCATTACTATCAGCTGAACCATTTAAACTTCTTTTACTTAAATTTGTTGTTGTTGGTGAAGAAATAGTTGTTAAATACAATTCATTATTATTTATATAATTACTACTTAAATTACTATTATTTCCATCAAATTTCGTTGTTATCGATGGATGACTAAAATTGGCAGTTGTGGGTGCTTCTGCTGCTGTTGTTTGCTTTATAAAATTTGGATCTAATTTATTATAACCAGTTCTATGACGTGGGAAATCTACTCGAAATCCGGGATGTGTTTTTAAGCAAAAAGATATCACAGAAATGAATATAAAAAATACTGACATGCCAGCAACGAACTGAAAAAAGAAAAGAAAATCATACATTTTCTAAATGACTAAATAAAAGTTCATACGATTAATGGATAATTCTGTTTTTGTTTTGCAAAACAAAAGACATTATTATTATTAGACAGAAAATATTTATAGATTTCAATTTTCAAAATTTAAGCACATCTAATTTTGACATAATTTTGTTCTTACCTTAGCGCCTGTTGAACTAGCTGGCTCATCGAATAGTGCCCATACTTTCGGTTTTAAACGTTGCCAACATGTCAATTCACCATTTAATAAAGCATCTTCGAATCCGAAAAGTCTAGCTACCTGCTCTTCTGATGGCTTTTCATTTTCTATATCTAACTTATCTAAAATAGCCAAAGTATTCTGAAATCGAATAGGTTTAAATTAGAACTCAAAATTACAAAAACTTAAATTTAAAAATTGAATTTACCTGTGTGTCTCTATGAATGCTATAAGTAGACCAACAACATGGCTCAACTTGATTTGAATCTAAGCCCCAAAATTCCAGTTCTTCTTCAAATAATGGTCCACAAACATCTGTTGGATAATGCAATTTGCCAGTTCTATTTAATTAAAAAAAAAGATTGAATGCTATATGTTTTTTCTAATAAATCTTCGTCTGACATCCATATGCTTTTGAAAAGTAATCAATATAGAAAACATTCTATGAAAAAACTTTACAAATGATATGTGAACCGAAAAAATAAAAACAGAGAAAGACGATCTCTATATATGAACATCTCAAATAATTGAAAAAAAAAATTTTATTTTAAAATAAATCTTATACTAAAAATAAATTAGGTAAGAAATTATCAATTAACACTTACTATCTTCATAGAACCTATCAAATTATAGAAAGGGGTCTTGAATCTTTTGACATTTTTAAAAATAACAAAAATTTCAATCCTAATTTATTTCTTCAGAAAAATCAATCAACTAAACTTTTTTATATAAAGAAGACAAAAATTTTTCGTATTTATAGTACTATGAAAGCAAAATTTATCTTATGTGGTTAATGTCAATCGGAAATTTCCCATTAACTTCTTCTATAGTATCATTTAGAACAAAATTTTTCAACTCAGATGAAGAACGTAACAAATACAATTCTAATTGTTTAGAACTATAATATAGTGTAATCTAATAATTTATTGATATTTAGGGCTTCAAAAGCAAGATTTTATCACAAGTTATTATTTTGATTCTGGAATTAAATTTGCTAAACTGAGAACTATTGAATTCATATCACTAAACCTTGAGCTAAACAGAAATCTTTTTAATATTTTTCGAAGCTTAAGAGTAAGTCCGCATCAATTTTGCTATAAATTTTTTTGCTATTTAATATAGTATAGAACTATATTAAAGAGCTGCTCGCGTTATCTAAGAGCTGATGAAAATGTTGGAATAATGAGATTAAAAAAAATTATTTCTAACTCTCATTTATTAAATTCAAGTATAGAATAAATTTGAAGTTGACATTTATTTTTTTCACTTTTAAATTTAATATATTTTTATAAAATGAATTTAATTTGAAACAAAATTGGAAGCAGTAAAACAACCTTTATTTTTTTCTCTAATCAAGGAAAAAAATAACAAAATTTATTTTATTTCATTTTATTATACTCCTTATATATTTTTTTACTTTTCTAAATGATTTATTTTCAACAAAATATTTTTTTTTTAAATAAACTAAAATAATTTATGTGATGCAACTCGTTGTATAGTTTCTATTTTATAGAAAATTAAAGATTTCTTGACATTTTGTTCTTTTTGTTTATAAAAGTGCCTAAATTAAATATCGATTAATTTTGTTTAATTTTTAGATTTTCGAAGTATAAAAATAATAAGTTTGTAAAAATAAAAATTGTTTACAATTTTCTTAAAGTTTAATTAGAAAAGTTTCAATTCCTTTTTTTTTGTGCTGGTTTTTATTGTTTAATTCTATTTTTTTTTTTGTAAACAATAAGCTTTGCAGATTAGGTAAAATTTAATGAAATTCGATATAAGGATATTAAGATTTAAGGATATCAATTCAATTTTATTAAAAGGACTAAAAGGACCATATAAGATTTAAGATAAAAATTCAATAAATAAATTCAGTTTTATTTAGTTAGGCCGGTAAAAAAATATTTTCCCAGTCTTTAACAGAGTTATAATACATCGTATAGAATAATAAAGTGATTTTTTATCCTTTAAGAATTTAAGAAAATCGATTAATTTATAATATCTTTTAATTAAATTTAGAAGTACATATTGTTTAAAAAAAAAACAATTTAATAAAAAAAAAATTTAAGAATCCTTGTTGTAACTTTATTTCTTATTACATTTTAAATAAGCAAAACACTAAATATATTAATTTGAAGTCGCAAATCCAAAGCCGAACAACTAAATCTGTTGCTTGATACGCATTTTAGACTAGGTTAGAGATTTTAATTTTTTTTTCACTATGAGAATGATTTTCTCAAGATATATTAATGTTTAAATATAAATCCTTAGAATAAGTTCAAACTTTTACAAAATATGAACAAATTTAATCTATGTTTTTTAAATGATGCTTTCACTTACCGATAATAATTTAAAATTTGTGCAAATACTCCGGGATGTCGATCAAAAAAATATTCATTCAATACAGGATCGTAATTTGCTAACGCTTCAGTTAGCCTCGATAATCGAGTTGCTGGAATTTTTTTCAATGTTGCTCTGTAAGTTTCATAACTGAAATAAAATGAATTTATTACTATATAAATGATTATTTCCATTGACCATTGTTTTACGGGTAAAAGTATCTTATTCATTGACATTACCATGAACTAACCGTCTGTATTATTTAATACTATATCCTAATTATTTGTTTCTGAAAATTACCTGAATTTTTTATTTTTTCTTTCAAAGCATTAAAGAGATTATAATTTTTTTGCTCTAAATATTTTATATACACATTAATGTATTACACATTTATATATAAATTATTTTATAAAATGTATTGAATCCATTACACCAACCATAAGTTGATTTAGTTTATTTACCGAATACTTAAATTGCAATATTTAAAAAAATTTGTCAGATCAAGTTAATAACTTTATCTTTAAAAATATTATGCTCCTAAAATTTCATTTGCCTGAGCTTATGGCAATCAGTATAAAAAAGACCATGACCGCTAACCGACTATCTGAAGTAACTTATTAATAATATCTTAGTGCGATTTTAAAATTAACTGATCATTTTATTTATTATTCGGCATGAAATATCGAAATTAATCAAATTAAATTTCTAGTTTATTCGACCAAATAACAAAATTATTAAAAACCAGAATGCTATAAAAAAAACAAGTAAAATTCAATTTTGTACATAATGAAATATATAGTTTAAACAAAAAGGTATTTGTATTCAAAATTGCCAGTGCCCGCAATGAAATCATTTATCATTTAATTTCCCCGTACCTACATCATATACCTAATATTATTTTAATAATTTTCTCCAAAAGCTTTTATTAATTGATAAATGTATTTTATTTTAAGATAAAATAATTAAAATTCTGTACCAAAATTGTTAAGTTATTTTAATGAAAGAAAAAAAAAACGAATTTCTAACTACTTATTATTCAAAATATATAACATTATATTATGTTCTTTTATAGAATAAAAAAACCCATAACAATATTCTATTGAATTTTCATTGAGACTTTTTTGTGAAGAGGAAAATGTCCCTTTTCAAAAATCTGTGCATATACTATAGAAGAATTCAAGGCGGACCTTTTATCTTTATTTATAAAAAGCATTCATTTTTTTTTTGTTTTTAATTAAATTATTTTACCAAAAATTTCATACCATTCATATTTTATATATATTTTGTATGTAAACAAAAAATTCATATATTCACTATATAATAATATTATGACATTTGACCTCTTTGGTATAACAAAATTAATTATTTAATTTAAAAAATATTACGTATTGATATAAATTTTATTATATATGAATGAATAAGCCTGTCTTTCTCTCTCTTGAGATATTTTTTATAAATTTTTTTTTATTTTTTTTCATGTTTGCTGAAAATTTGAATAAAAATTTAATTATTATTTTCAATTATTTTGCAATTTTATGAAAAAATAAAACAAAAAAAAAACTGATTATTTTTCCGGTCACACATAAATTTATTTCGACATTTTATGATAATGTTATTATTTAATTATTTTATATATTAATTAAAAATAAATTATTTTAATTTTCGGTATGAGGAATAATAAATTAGGTTATTAATTAATTTATTGTGTCAAGAAATTTCTGATAATACGCAGAGTATAAGAAAAATTATTGGGCTTTAAAGAATTTGATAAAAAAAATTATGTGTGGTTTTGAAAATCGAAATTTGAAGAAAAAAATTAAAATTATTATTTGATCTTCACAAACAGATCAACAGGTTTTAAAAACTGGAAATTTTGGCTTACATGAAAATTTTATTGTTTTCTTTGTACTTAGTTTATAATTATAATTGAAATTGGTTTTATAAATAACTCTTCTATCTGAGCAAATAATTCAATAGAATATGTGATTATGATTCTAAGTGTGTGTACTAAATGACTGAATTTGAAGAATTATACTAGAAAACTAGAAAGAAGATCGATTTAATTGAAACGTATCAAAACACGGCCTTCTTATTATTAAGCCGTATATTTTTTTCATTATGATTATGACCGTCAACTATAGGAATTTTTGTTATAGAAACGAATGATAATATTTACTTGCAACGAATAAAGTAAAAATACTTAAAATTATTAAGAAAACTTTGATTCGAGCTAAATTTTTATTTCATAGTTTATTTTGAATCATTAATATCCTTTATTAAAAAACGACATCAAATTAATTATAATTTTTCATTCAGCTACAGTACACGTTTATTGAAATACATAAAAAATTATTTCAACATTATTTAAAATGTACATAATATTTTTAAAAAAAACCAATATTTAAAATAAAATTTTACCGAAATTAATTACTTAATTATTGCAGGAATGATGCTTCATGTAATAAAGTAATATATATACGATAACAAGAAGTGGCTATTAATTTTCTTGATTGATGCTTGAATCTATTTTATTATAGCGAAAAATAATTGTTTATGACTAACGTCCTAATATTATATCACTATTATAATATCGCTATAATTTTTTATTTGATCACCATTAAAAAAAGGAAATTAAAAAATACTATTAAAGGTAGTATATAGGTATATGTATGAACAGTAATAAAAAAATTTACGCTGATTTTAATTACACTCTCAATTTATTGACATAAACAATTATGAATAAATTGAAAAATATATAGCTGCCCCTTCTATAATTTTCCTTGCTATGTATAACCGAACTAGTGAATGACTTTAGTTAGATTTTCTATTTGTTACAGCACAGCATTACAATAAATGGATCATACTTTTATTTTTTAATATATCTTCTCGTATCAAATACAGTAATATTCGACATTTAAAAACTACAGAAACTTGTTTTATAGAAAAAATAAAAATTTTTGAAATTTTTTTGTTTGCAAGAAAATACAATAAAAATTATAATTTTTGAGGTAGCAACTTTTGCTATAAAATTAGTTCGTTTTGCTGTACATTTTTGGACCAGCTATCATACATTTAAATAATAAATGCAAGATTTTAAGAACAAACTGCCAGTAAAGTTATAATCTTTCTGCTATATTTTATTACTATGAATGTGACTGCCTGTGAAAATCGCTTACTATTTTAAATACATTCAGCAGAGCATTAAAATCAATTTTTCTGTGCTCATTAATTATTATATCTTTATATAGATTTAATGAAAGAAATAATGATATTTCTGAAAATTTATAATAATCTTATCTTAATAATGCTACAATATGAAAACCTAAAATTTAATTAAATATTATTAAAAATTTTAAAAATGTAATAATAAAAAAGTGAATTTGGAATGAGCAGTTTCCAAATAATATTATATTAATATTTTGATTGTAATTTAAAATCCACTTACCGAATTCCACCAACGTTAAGAATAATCCGATTTTCTCCATCCATATCGTTCAAAAAACATCTCTTATAATTTTTATTTTGTTTCTTTTTATTTTTCTTTTCTTTTTATGAATGCAATTAAATTTCTAATGATTCATTTTTATATCAAAAAGAAAAACTTTTTTTTTTTTTTAGCTCTTTTATGTTTATTTTTTTTTTATTATTATTTTTATTATTATGATTTTTTACACATAAATGCTCTGCTGTAGATATAATTTTTTTTTTTTTGTTTAATTACACGTTCAAACTGAAAGGATTTGGAGAAATTATTTTCCACCATATATTTTTGGTATTGATTTTGACATATTTCCAAATTTCACTGTTGTTGTTTGTGGCATTATGTTTCTGTCGTTTTGTTACTCTTCTGCTTCATAATAATGTTCTTTTAACTTTTTCGTTAAAATTAATTACACTTTTTTTTTTTAATTTTAATGCTGTATGTTTCAGAGTATAATATTTAATTTAGAGAACTTTTTAAATTGTTTTTATTTAAAATTTTATATTGAATTTTTGGTTTAATTAAAATTAAACGTAACTTTTTTTTCACATTTTTTTCTTACACATTATTTTCTTTTTATCTATGCGTTAAAAATATTATTAAATCTGAAATGAAAGAAATAAAAATTTTCATTATTTTATATGTATGAATTCATTAAATGTTCAAGCAGGATACAAGTTAATAAAAATAAATGTTATATATGATATTTAAAAATCTGGAATCAACGTTCTGTTAGTGGTATTAAATGTGTGGTGTATTATTCGAATAGATAACTTCATGATCGACATAATTCGCAATCATTTTTCTAAAGCGGATTCCATTGAAAATACACTAACCTGTCACTATTACTATGACAATCAGGAGTACATAAAAAATTGTTTTGAAACAGGTTTTGTGCCACCAGAATCCTTTATATACCTCGACAGGATGGAACAAATCAAAAATTCGGAGAACACCCCCATATTCTATCATATAAAGAGAAGAAAGACAGATAAGACTATTAGAATAAGTACATTCAATAGACATAGACTTGTATATAGTAAACAAATTTCTGAAAAAGATAAGAAAATTCGAAAAAAAACAATGGTGGCAAGTTGACGAAAATTAATAACCAAGAACGATATTGTTTCAGACACTACCCTTTCTCTTTTTCTATCTCCTCTCATCTCTTATTTCCACTTTCCCGTAGTAATAATTCTAGCAGTAGTGATTAACACGTAAGTTTTAGAAAAAAATACACATAATAAATAGAGTTTTCCTCACTTTTCTCTAAAAAAAAAAATAAAATAAAATAAAACTAGTTGGTAATAATGCAAAAAAATTTAAATCTATGTACATACAGTTTAAAAAAATTAAGAATCCAAAGATTAAAATATAGATAGTATCAAATATAATTGAATACCTAGAGTGCTCATTATGTATTAGAGCCATTAAGTAATAGAAGTTAATAAGTACTTTTTTTTTTCAAATTATTTTTTGTACAAATTTTATTATAAATACTAAATGATCAAATAAAAAGACAAAATTTGTGAAAAAAAAAAAAAAAAAGTGTGTGGTGTGAATTGCTGAAAATTATTCTGGAGAGGATTCACATTTCCATAAAATTTAAATTATCACATATTATTTGTATATAAAAAAACCTAATTTTAAAATAAAATGAAAGATGTTTAATTATCACCCTGTCGAATGTGATTGAAAACGTTTTTTTAAATTTCTTAAATTTATATGCCTCTATAAAATCAAAATTTAAGTTAATGACCTTTTTTGCTCAATATCCTTTCTATAATAGATAAATTTGAAAATGATTTATTATTAATGAAAAACTTATCAAAAAAGGTTTAATAAATCTATGCTGAGTATAAAAAACAGGATAGATCTTTTTTTTTTTGCTCTTCTATACACATTATAGTTAGTTAATCTTAATCATCATAAGGTCTTTGTTATTTATAATTATGAATGTAAATGGAATAATTTATTTATTTTTTTTGTTCGGGAAATAAAAATCATGAAAATATATTGGATTATATTTATTTGATAATTGGATATTATGTACAATTAAAATTAGATATTCATGACATGAATATTATAAGCATAGATGTTTAACTAAAAGCATAATGTTAATAATCCTTTTTTAATTATATAATATTACTGACCTGTTCAATTGTTTTATAAATTATGTACAAATTAAAAATAGTATAATTATGTACAAATTAAAAATAGTATAATATTACAATAATATCAGATATTGGTAGTCATATTCATGGTTTGATTATTATCTTTAAAATTTTATAATAATAATTGACAAAAATAATAATAACATTTGTGTATGTTATTGATTACGAAATGAATTCCTGATTACATTCTTGTTTTAATAAATTTTTAATATTTAAAAGTAGTAATTTGCTGTTTTATATAACTAATCATATTTTTATAATAACAATATGTGTTATTATTTAACTGAGTGATGGAATTATAATTTATGATTAAAATTAAATCTAATTTAATCTTTTTTTCAAAATAATGTAAGCATTATATAACTTAAAATAACTAAATCTAATTTGTCTGAAGATTACTATTACAAGGTTAACATCTTAATAGGGCGAATTCAAATTTGTCAAAGAATCTTTTAATCACCATCTTTAAATATTAAATTGTCCCTTCTTTGACATTAAATCAACCTGAAAATGCTAATTTAGTATCACATATATAAAACTCAATATAAAAAAAAAAAAATAATATATTGCATATATAACTATTATTCGCATTTTTTAAAGCACACCAAGTTATAAAATAAAATCATAAAAAAATGAAAATCCAGTTTGTGTACCCTAAATTTTTATGAAGTAATTGATTCAATTATATCCTTCTGGTGTACACGCATAGTAGTAGTGTAATAAAGTTTTTTTTTTTTAACTAAAAAGTTCATGTGCTTTTTTTTTTTTTATTTAACCCTTAAATAAATAATTTTAACAAAATTTCATTCCAGAATATGTATAGTACATAAATGTATATTAAATTTATATTCTGAAAAAATTTAAGTGTTTTTTTTTGTCGAAATCACAAATGTCAATAATATATTTATTTTAGCACTTTTGCAGTCAGTAATTGATTATTTAGCTGCCAAAAAAGCAAATAGAATTAAACCAAACAGAATGAATTTATACATTCTACAAATAATAAATAATATTAAAAAAAAAGTTATTTATTGCTCTAAAAAAACTAAAATATATATATTTATTTTTGTAACTGAAATAACTACAATAAAATTAAATTAAACCGAAATCCTAAAGCTTATTTTTATTAGAAGAGGAACAATTTTGAAATCAGAATGGTGTTACTATTGATACTATTGAGCCTTTTAAAACTCAATTATAACGCATATAAAGGCAGTTACAGTCAGATGTTATTAGTTTATTATAAATATTATAAGAGATGTAAAAAAAATTATTTTTAAACTATTAGGAAACACTAATATTACCTCGTCTATTTACAACATTATTAAGTAGTCTTTGGCCACATTAATTAATATATTGAAAAAGATTTTATAGAGGCAAAATTGTCACCCATAATATACCCTACACTCTTTAAGGGTTAATCATCATAAAAAAATACACTTTGTATGTGCGGATATATGCCATCATCATCAGAAAGTAACATAACTAAACAAAAGGAAATTTTTTTTTTAAGATTTTTTAAAGATAAACAGCACAAAATAAATAATAATATCTATAAGCTTTAAGGAAGAAATATTAAAGAAAATAGAATATTTCTGCTGAATTTAACATTCTCTATAGAAAGAAAGGAACTGTGTAATATTCAAAAAAAAGTGGACTTGCGCACATTTGTCCGGATATTAAAGAAAATTAGGTGTTAAATTTTTTGTGTATAGAAGTTTTTTTTTTTTTTGTTTTTTGTTTCCTTACTTTTTAAAGACTTTTCCACCAGAAAGTTTATTAAACAAATTAGGAACAAGACACAAAAAAAAATTAAGATAAAAAAAATTTTCGTTTTTTTAAGGTACAATTTTTGATGAACAGGTGATTCCAAAGACAACGCAAAATAAACATTAATGATAAAAAATAACTTGAGGGAATAAAAAAAATATTCTAAATTAGTTGACAGGAAGCTTTCAAGAATTGATATCACAATGTGTAGAAATAATGTCCAAAAAGATTTTTATTTTCATTTAAAGTTATCAATCATATTTTATTTATTTAATTACACTTGTATTATATGATTAATGATTTTGATAAAATATTTAGAGGAAAAATTTAAAAAAAAATTTATTTTCTTAAAATATGAATCTAGAGATGGTAAACCATTTATAATAATATTGTAGTCAAATATTATATCATTATAAAATAGAAATAAAAAGCATTATTGCTATTTTTTAAATTTAATAATTGTAATTTAATTTTAATTTTTAAAGTAATTTCAATAATTTTTTATATAATAATATATCTAATATAAAAATTATAAACATAATAATTATAAACTATATGCATGTAATATAAGTCCTAATTTTTTTGGAAAATGAGAAATCTTAAAATAAATGCATCAAAATTTTGATTTTTGCAGTGATATAGGTCTCTATTCAAATCTACTCGAGGAAAAATTGACTATTTATCTGTCATTTTAAAGAAGAGTTTATAACCTATTTTATGGCATATTCTCTTTTTGCCTCAAATAAAGATTTGTAATCTTCTTTTTTTCTTTTACACAATCAAACAAATATTTGTTCCTTATTTTTATCATTTGTTTTGAGCAATTTTTTCATTAAAAGTAATGCGTGTTATTTATTTTTAAAGCAGCCAAACACAATTCAAATGAAACTAATATGGAACTTATATAAACACTAAGAAACAAAAAAAAAACAAACAGCAGTTAGTTGTTCTTTAAAAAGTTCGAAATAAAATTTTCCGATGCATAACTTATTATTGAATTATAAGCTCAAATTCTTAATATATAAAGATTACTGTTCTAAGTTCTCATGTTATAATCCGTATCTTTGATTTGTAAAGCCGTTCCCAATTTTGTTTAATGTCTTAATCCTCAATATTCCCAAAATATCAATATATTTAACACATGGATCTGAATACATAATTATGCAATCTGCAAATTATATTCCATCGTTCATCACTAGACAGATACGTCACTGGTTATAATTATACACTACATTGCCAATTTTAAGCTTTTATCCAACTTTATTAACACCTCAAACAAAAATAATTTCCTTTAAAATTTTCCTTAAATTATTTTAATGATTTAATGATAACATTGAAAGAGACAGTTAATTAGATTTCATTTCCAACTTTTTGACTTTTCATTAAGAAAAAAATAAAAATTTAAAGATAAAAGAATATTTTTTTTTTGTTATGACATTTTTTTTGGCTTTTATCCATGATAAAAAAATATGCTTGTTTACATAATTGACATACTTACTTATAATATAACTTATAACAAAATTTTCAAAGAATAAAAAATCTTTAATTTAATTCAAATTGTTTTTTTTTTCATGCTTTATTTAGAACAGATGAGAATCGTTTAAAAATATAATTTAATACGTGTAATTAAGATCGACAAGCTTAAAAAGATAAAATATAGGATTACAACAATTATAAAAAAAAGGTTCATTTAGTGCCTACTTTTTTTTTCGTTAATTGATTAAGTTTATAAATTTATTTGAATGTACAAATTACAAATTAAATGCGGTTTCCAAAATTTCATTAATAAGCGAGTCACACTACAACTAAAAAGCCACTACTCATGACGGCTTTTTTAAATGCGTTCACACTTGCACTTTTTGGTTTTTTTTCTTTTTTTTTCTCGTTTTGTCATATCTTTTTCCTTCTTTTTTGGGATTTTTTTTTGTTTTTTTATTCGTTTTTTTTTAAAAATTGCCGCCAACTTCCTGAAAGTATGCAATTGTTAGTTTATTTTTTTCTCACAGAGCTCATTTGTTATTTGATCCCTGATTTTCTAGTGGCTTTTTGAAAAGCCACTAGCTTTTTTTCTTTTTTTTGTATGGAAAAAGCCACGAAATAGCCACAACGATGATAGCTTTTTCAAAAAGCCATTAAAAAGCCGAAGTGTGACAGCCTTATAAGATTTAAAGAAAATAAATTAGAAATAAGACAAATCTATTTATTTTTCTATTCAAAAATTTCTAAAAGCTAGAGCTTTTTGTGCATTGTTGTGAAAACGTTTCAGTAATAAAGTCAATATAAAAAATGTAGAACCGTTCATAAATGATGTGGTTTTGGAAATTGTTTTCCATATCACGATTTAAAATTAATTTCGTGCTTAAATTTTCTAAAAGATTCATAGATTAAATTTTTACGGCTTAAGTTTCTTGGCTTTTACAAGTTTATTATACATACATAAAGCGCAAAATTAAAGCTAGAATGAAACAAATAACAGAATAAAAATAAATCGCAATTATACGTTAAAAATGTTGACTTAACAAACAATATTATTATTATTATTATGACTTATGTATTTACTTCAAATATATTCAACCAATAAAACTAAGTGTGTACATAAAAAGACTGTAACAAGTTGATATTATTCGTATAATATGAAAAATTAATTTAATTTTTTTATTTTTTTATTTTAACCACATTTTTACTTTTCTTTTTGTGCCATAAAAACTTTAATATTCTGTAAAAAAAAAAAAATAAAACAAAAAATTGTTTTATGTTAATGTTTAATATTTTCTTCGTATACTTGTACATATATTTTATTATTTTAATGTTATGTGAAAAAAATTTAAAAATATGTTTTTCTTGTGAATTTATACATACAATGTAATGTTGTACATAATACGATGCAAAAAAATATGAGAAAAATATCTTATATAAATTTATATTTATGTTGTTTTTATTAGTTTTTTTTTTAATATATATATATGTATGTATATAATATGTTCTATTTAATATTGACGTTCAAGGATATAATAAAATAATATCAAAAAAATTATGCAGGTAAATTTAACTTTTATTTTATTATTATAAATAGTAACATTTTATATATACGTATATAATTGTACATATGACACAAAAATTTATTATTTCGTTTATTATTATTACGAAAGATTAAACTTTCTTTAAAAATTTTAAAAAATGTTAAAAAAACAGAAAATTATTCCTTTTTCAGTTTTTTGTTAGAAACATTATGCCAAATAATATGCACACACAGGGATTTAAGTACTTTCTTGTTTTAATTTCGTTATCTGTACTCTCATGACTGAAATTAAGAAAAACAAACTTGAAACGCTTTTCTATTCACCGCCTTAGTTAAAAATTTTATATTTACAAAATTTATAATCTTTGTTTTACATAAAGTCTTGAAGTTTCTTGAAGTTATAATGTTAATGTAATCGAAAACTGGATAAAACTCCGGAAAATAACATTAAAATTTCAAAAAAGACCAACGCTAAAACACAGATAAAATGAAGTTTGATTTTTATAAGAATTTTAAAAAAAGCCGAGTTAGAAAATATGTTTAAATTAAAAAACAAAGAAAAAGTTTTAATATTCTAAACAAACAGTTTGTTTTTTTATACAGTTGCAGTAACTTTTTCTAGTTATATGGTAAAATATAAATAATTATATTATCGCACAGTGCAGTGTACTGAAATTAAGTACATTGGTGCAGTAAAAATAAACATTAAAATTTATTGTATTAAAATCAGAGAGTTGAACCGATATTTATTTCGGTTCGGTTTTGGTTTCGTTCCTCAAATTTTTTTGTGTTCCGGTTACGTTTCGGTTTAGTATTGTTTTTTTCGTTCCGGTTACGGTTACGGTTACACTATTATTTTTTTAATTTTTTCTAAAAACTGACAAAAATGCAGTAGAATAACATAATCTAAAGCGACATAAATTGCCTTTTTGTCATCTCAGTATTTTCGGGGACGGATTCTTTGGCGTTTTCGTATGTTAAGTATACAAAATACATACATTACATTATTTTGTAATATTTACAAATATGTAAAAGGGGGAGTTTGAAATAGTAATTTGTACCTCCAAAATTTTTCATGCAAAGTTTACTAATTTTAGGAAAAAATTCATTTTGTGTATCTTACACACATAAAAACCCTAAAGAAAAACAAAATTATAGCGGCGCAACAACTTTCTATTATGAATTCAGATACAAATATTACTTACAAAATAAAGAACAAAAAGGCATTGAAATAAATTTATCTGGGACTTAATCTAAATTTAGTTAAGCTCAACACTATACAACACTATAATTACATATACGAACATTGCGGATTTTCACTTTTCGGATTCTAAAATATATCAAAAATAAGTTAAACATTTGTCTTGGATGTAAGAAAATGTCTAAATGTAAGCACAATTTTTTCTTTTGTAAAAAAAACTAAAAGAACGAAAAAGAAACCGAAAAAAATTTCGTTCCGGTTTCAGTTACGGTTTTTCGTTTTTATTAAATTTCGGTTCGGTTACGGTTACGGTTTCGCATAAAATTTCGGTTTTTTCCGGTTTTCGGTTCAGTTCCGGTTCAAGTCTCTGATTAAAATACATAGATGAGAAATTCTAGGGAGAATAATCAATGTTTTATTTTATATATTGTGCTAAAAAAATATATTCGATAGAATAATAAAATTAATTAATAAATTCTTTAACCAGACAATCTACACACATAATTTATTGTTAAGTTTAATTTTTTTTTTTGTTCAATTAAGTAGATAGGTACTTTTAATTAAAAATCGTAAAATAAGTTAAAATTTAATATTTTCAAATTCACTCGCGTCATTTACTTTGAATTTATATCCTAGAATCCTATAGTATTTGATGTATTTTATCTAATATACAATTAAAGTAAGTACAAAAAAGAAATAGGTTGCCTGTCAAAGAAATAAAAAAAATAAAAATAAATAAATTGCTGAACACTAAAGGATTTTAAGTTTTTGTTTTAAGAATTTTTTTATATGTGTACAGCTGACATACATGTATAGGTAATATACACTTCAGTCATCTCATATAAATTCTAGTCAGATACAATTATTATTATTATTACTATTATAGTTATTAAATTATCATGTTGGCGCTCGCTAAAAGTATTTTTTTTTTAAAGTTTTGATAGACATTCTCACTTTTAAATTTTTGAATGAATTATTTTAATTTCTCAACTTTGTGGGTTAGAAAAAATATTTTTTAATTTAAATATTCAGATAGATGCTAAGTAATATATTATAAGTACCTACATAATAATAGAATGTACCAGAAGTAGGACAACATTATATTGAATTTTAAAATAATTATATTAATTTTTCTATATTTATTACACTTAAGAGTTGAATATAAATTCGGATCTCTGAATCTAATGAAGGTTCCTTAAAAGAATGTGAGTATTTAGGAAAGTTTTTAATGCTACCCCTTTTTCGTTATAATGTCAAATCAAATTAATTTTCGTAATAATGTCAAATTAAAATAAAACGCAAAACAAATCTAATTTCCAATAAATTTCCTATATCTTTAATAATATTAATAAATGAACAAATTACTGAATATTTTTTTTAACTGAATTTTACAATTAGAGATTTTTATATTAAAGAAAATCTTATTATTCTTTGCTAAAATTGGCAACTCTTTCTTTAATTTTTATGACTGAAAGAAAATTCCACAGTTATAGTGGGTGACTTCGACTTACTTTCCCTCAATATTTACATGTGTTTAAATTATTTGCATATACATATGTAGTGGCACTCGGACACACAAACCCCGAAAATTAATCATCTTTAAAATATCGTATGATTTATTCTAATTGTTCAGATTATTAAATAATAATTAACAGCATATAAATCATACGATGTGCAAAAAATGATATTTTCCTCAATTTTGACCTGAAACAAAATTCAGGTAAAGAAATTATTTTTTAGTCAAAATCAGAATTTTGAAGAGTCAATTTGTAAATTAAATTTAAAGTAAAATTGTAGAATTTTGAATATATAAATAAATAAGTTTTTTTATTAATGGATGATTGTAAAATGAATTAATAAATATAGATGTAATGATTTTACATCGTATACAATTATAATACGGATTTTTATTATTGAACGTAACCTTATGGTATACAACATAACCTCTAGACTACACATATATGTACATATTTTAAATATAACAAAATTTCTTATTTTTATCTCAAATTTTTAATATTATTTTCTTGTCGTTATAATACTATACTTTTATGTATTTATCATACAATTACATAATTTGTAGGAGTAGCTTCAAGCTATTAATATTATACAAATTCCCCTTCAACATTTTTTTTAGATAATTTTTGGAAAACTTTTCTAACTTTTTTCTCTTAAAAATGCCAGTCACTAAGGAAATTCTTTAAAAAGAAAACTTTCATAAAATATAAAAATATAATTTCCACTACAACTTTAAGTTGATGATCCTTTATTTAAATATGTTCGCATCATTTTTTCATTGTCCTATTAAAGACCTTAATCTTGAAAATTTTCTTCTTCATTTAGTCGGAAAAATATTTTAACAAATATGAGCTATTAATTAATTTTTTTTTTTTATTTTTGTAATTCAAAACCATGTCTGCAGATGATTGAATTTTAATTTTATGTATTATTATTTAAATTTTCTTATAAAAATAAAATTTGTCTGAAAATAGTGTAACCATTATTTTCAGATATAGTTACGATTTTGACGACTGATTTTTAAGTGTTATATGATGTGTTATTAATAGCCTTGTAAAAATAAAAAATTCTTAAAAAAATATTATAGATATATATGGCTTTAAAATAATATGCTTTATATAAAAAAAAAATTACATATTCATTTAACAAAAAAAAAAGACTTAAAATTTGGTTCGAAGTCAATAGCATTAAGTTCAGCAATAGAAAGAAATGGCTTCATACAATATTCGGATTATCGAATGTCTAAATAAATTTTACCCAAAATGAGTTGAATTATATTACATTTTTATTTTTGTCTGGTCCTAGAAAAATGTACTGTACTATTTATTATCTAATCGTTTTAATTTTATTTTTTTATAAAACTAAAGTAAAAATTGTCAAAACTACACCATAGAGAAACATTAATTTTTCCAAAAGCTATTTCAAATTTTTTGATTGTTATCTTTATTTGTTTTCCTCAGTTTTTTTTTTTTTTGAAAGGATAAGGGACTTTTTTTTTTGTGTGAGAAAAGTTTTTATAATATTTTTTTTTTTTATTTTGTCATCCCGTTTTTAGTAAATTAATAGTCCTAAATAAATTTTTATACATATTTTTTTTTCTAAATATTTTTTTATTTTTTGTTAAACAAAAAATTTAAGAAAATTAAAAACCTCTTTTAACCCTTTCAAGTGATAAAATAAAAATTTATTTTATTTTCAACTTTAGAATAAAAAATGTTATTTTATAAACAAATGCTCATTTTTATATATATTAGATGCTTTTTTTTCAGAATAAATTTAAAATAAACACCAAATTTTTGTATATTAAAGATTTCCATATAAAATTTTATTGAATAATTAATGATAACAGATGAGAGAAACTCTAAAGATACGTTATTTCGAATGTTTAACTTATTTCTAGAATTTAAATGTCGTGAAATCATAACAAATTATTACCACAACTTCTATGTTTATAAAATTGTCAAAGTTAAATATTTTTCGACTGCTTAGTAGCTACTATTTTATCAAATTAAAATTTTCAACTGACCTAGTTCGCATGAAGTTAATAGTACCAA
Organism: Hybos culiciformis; assembly: GCA_964007475.1. NCBI lineage: Eukaryota > Metazoa > Arthropoda > Insecta > Diptera > Hybotidae > Hybos > Hybos culiciformis. The sequence continues at coordinate 143,739,337 of OZ023273.1, read as the reverse complement.
TTACATTATATCAAACTATATCCCCAAGGCTCTAATTTAAGATAAACATGTACACCATTATAAAAAGCACTGCGTTAGTAAGCATAAATATCGATTCGAATGAGTATGTGCATAATACCTAATATTTATTTAAGTGGTTCTGATTTTTTTTTTTTGACAGATTTATGATAGTTTTATGAAGATTTTTATTTATTATTTTGAAATTTTTTGATATTTCGACATTTCTGCTTCCAAATACTTGTATATCATTCACTAAAATTATCGATTTTTATTTGGAACAATGCCAACATTATCCACCAAAAAAATAAAAAAATAAAACAAAATCGTAAAAAAAAAGTTAAAATGAGATTATTTCAAGGAAACATCTGTAGCTTTTTTATGAATTACAGAAAAGAAAAGTTATTTTTTTTTTATTATTATTAACAGCCAAGGCCCTAAAAAGTCATTAGGTTTTTCTTTTTTGGGTGCTCTCTCAAAATTACGGTATCACAATTAGTTCTCGAATAATAATATCCTAAAAGAAAAATTATTTTTTTTTTCTTTTTTTTTTTGCTTTAACATTTTTATTTTAATTTAGTTAAATTTAAAAGCACAGAATATTTACCACTTATGTTATGAATTTCATGGACTATTTAATATTAATTCCAGATATTAAACTTTTATGCAAAATATTCTCGCATCATTAAATATAATTATTCCCTTTGGAATATTTAATATTTGGTATATATATATTCGTATTTATTTATTTTATTTTTTTTCTGCTGCCACTATGTTTGACTTAAATTTAATATTAAAATATATATTTTTTCGTTCAATCCAAATAACCATGAAAAATAAAATTATTACTTTATAATTCTTAAATTATTTTGTTTGCGACCATTCTAAAAGTAATCAATGTGCAAATAATTTCAAAGAAAATTACTTAGATTGTAATATTACTATATATAATTGTGTGTGTATATATGAATTACATGGTTATTCACATTACATGCGATTGAGCTTTACAAAACTATTCGAATGATTATAGCTTCCTAAAATCAGTTTTTAAAAATTGTAACAAAAAGATTAGAAAAATTCAAAATTACACAATTATTGTTAAAGTGTTGATTATAGTTAGCAATGGTAAGAAAAGACGTAATTTTTTATTTGAAACATAATTTTGAACTACGACTTTGAAATCACAATAAATCAATAATAAAATTTTGCTTGGATAAAAACTTGATTTTAATTTAAATGAATCAAAGTTTTCAATACAACTTTGAAAATTTTATCTCTTAATTCAAATCTTCAAAAATAGCAGCAATTCTTGTTTTTATTTTAAGAATATACGTAAGTATAAACTATGTATATAATTGTACTTTAAAAAAAAAAAAACTTTTCTTCGATAAAATTCAAAAGATAAAATTTTTAGCAAAAATATAATAATAATGCGAATTTGACTATTTACTTTCAAAATAAATAAAATGAAATAAAAATAATTTCAAATAATTGTATTGGCAGAGACAATATACAAATTTGCATTTTTATATTTATAATAATCCTTGAATGATTTCACGAGAACTAAGAATGTAGCTAATACAAAAACACTATAATTTCCCAATAATTCAAGAACTTATTTGTTTTAAGGATATAAAATAGATTATGCAGATTCTTAATTAGATAAATTGTTAACAAAAATATTTTTAAGATGACCTCGTTTACAAAAATATTTTTAAGAAGACCTCGTTCGTTTCTCGACGTCAATAAAATCAATAAAACATAGAGAAAAACGTACAGAAATTTATAATAAAAAACCTAGAAAATTTGGAAATTTACAAACTTTAGGAGCTTCTGCTTTTTGAGTTCTTCTATTTCATTATTGTTCATACTATTTTCGTAAATGTTAACTTATTCTTGGTTTTTGGTAAAATCTTGAGAAATTTGTAGTTTATCAAATAAAAAAATAATCACATAGTATTGTTTTTTTAAAGAATAACAACTGTACCGAATACAGAAAACTTATATTCCTTACCTTTTTGGAGGCACTATATTTCCCTTTTACTTCTCTAACTTAAATTAAGCCAACTTGTCGAGATACATCTTGGTCTCGATTAGGCTCAGATTTGTGAATAGAAAATATTAAATTTAAAAAAATAATTTTCACACACACATTGTTCTACATATAATATAAAATAAATTTGGTACAGAAGGATTTATTGACTTGTTCAAACCACTTCAATCCGAACTTGATGAAAAATATTATCTAAGAAAAAAAAATATCGTTTAACTTGTGTAATTCAATTTGGAAAAAAAAACCAAGGACTTTTGAAGCTTAATATTTATTGCGTGCTACTTCATTTTGCATAAAAAATTTCATTGTGTCAAATTAATATTTTTTTTCATTTGATTTATGCTTTTCTGTTAGGTAATATTCTTCTTTTATGATATATGTATATAATATCGCCTGCTCAGAAATGAAACAACGTATAATGAAAAGTATAGTTTCGAGTAATTTGAATTTAAAGATTTGAAAATTAAAAAAAACGTATGAAAAAATATCAAGTAGCGTACAATTTTCATCTAAAAAACACATTTTAATCAACATTAAGAATATTGCAAAGTAGGTGTACTTATAAAATCGAGTACGAGGAATCGAATGGTGCTATTGTCAAATAATGACGTATAAATGTCATACGTTGTTTCATTTCTGAGCAGACGATATATTATACATTAATTATGCAATACATATATTCTTATATTCCCATGTACGATAATTAAATCATTGTCATAAGAATAATACATCAAAAATATTTTTGGATTGGTTTAAAAAAATAAAACAAAAGCTACATTCCTTAAAATCAAATTCATAATATACTTATAAAAATCAATCTAACAAAAATATTTCGAAATTTTTTACTATAACTATTTAAACAAAAAAAATTAAATATAGTTAACTAAGATAACTATAACTATAACTAATTCAATAAAAAAAATTAGTTATTGTAGTTTACTATTTAAAAAAAAAAAAAAACAAAAATTATTAGTTCTTTTCTATAACTTAAAATTCAACCCCTGCGTTCTCTCTTAAATTTAAAACCTTTCTTACGACATTGAATTGTAAAAGCGCGAAAACCAACTTTCGCATCGTCAATTTTCCGACATTTAATCACTTAACTGGTGTGATTATCGAAGCTTTATTTATTTAAAAATTCTTTAATTTAAAATTCAAGCTTTAGTTTAAAGCTTGTCACAATTGAATTGTATGTTTACAAAAGGTTGTTATACAATATTATGCTCATATGTTGCTAAAACTAATACTACAAACTAAAAACTAAAATTTGTCTTAAGAAACAACACCAACATATAAACATTAATAAATAAAAAAAAATTAAAAATCAGAAATAGGGTTCGGGGTCACTAAAACGTTAATTTATTTTTTTTTTGATTTTAACTCACCTTAATGAAAAACTTGTTCATATTTCACGTAATATCGCACTTTCATTTATTTTAAATTAAAAGAAAATACACACTATACATTTATATATTTTTTTTATGTTTTCATAAAAAATGATAAAACAAGAACACATTAAAATATTAAATTTAATTTTCTTTTTCTTTAGGCTACAAATAAGCAAAACACTTCCAAAATTTATCCCCTGCTTTCTTATGTATTTACAGGGCCAATCAAAAAATTATTATTGACAGCAGTAATAAAAAAAAAATTGTTTTTTTTTTTTGTTTTACAAAGGTACAAGTGAATGAATATTGAGCAATTGAGTTACTTAGAACTAAATTTCAGTACAAAATATAAATGTTATCTTAACTTAACATTTTTCGAAATGGAAATTTTATTTTAAGGTAAAAAGAAAATCATAAAATAACTTATTTATTCAAAGGACAAACGTTTTTTTTTTCCTTATTTTAAATAAAATATTAAGAACCTTCAATTCTATTCCTTTTTCTCCTATATACTTTTTATGATCAAAAGGAAAATTGAAAATTCTTCTTTAAATAAAGAAAAAAAAAAATTGGATAGAGAAAAAAATATATCCGGAAATTATGAAATCTGTTCACTTTTAACTTTGTCAGACAATGATTTTTGATGGATGGATGGACCTGGTAAATAGATAAATGGATGGGTTAAAATTTATATTAATGTTATATGACAATCAAAAAAAAGTTATGTTGAACCTTTTTCTAAAAAAACCAGTATCATTTGTTCCTTTTTTTTCATTTTTAAAACAAATAAGTGAACCATAATGAAGTTTAAGCGTTACACTTTCGTTTATTCAGTGTTATTAACAATATACCTAATATATATTAATAACTAATAATTATAAACCCTTGTTTAATAATACTCATTTTAATGCTATTTTGCGATCAATTTTGTTTAATTTGATTTAAGAAAAGTCAATCATATGTTTGATGTTTCCTTACATCTGTGCAAACAGGGAATCACCATTCTAAACTTGCCAACAATGTTCACTTATAATATCTACGTTTCCTCCAAACTTTTATACGTTTCCTCCAAACTTTTATATGATTTATTTATCAAAAATTAAAAGATTTCAATAAACCACTTTAAAATTAAAATATATAAAATGGTATGCAGATACTTCCAATTTTATTCAATATAAATATCGGCAATCAGTCTTTTCGCGACCACAGGAAATATACTTAAACTAGTGCCTAGAAATCTAGAGTTCAGATATACTAATTCAACCCTGATACCCAAAAATACAAAAATATAAATTTTGCTGAAAACATTTTATTGTAACTATATATAATAATGCTATGTTGTACATTTATATAATTATTTATTTAATATAATATCTTAAAAATAATTGCACAATTTTTTGTTTAATATATTAATTTTTTATTTCAAATAAATTGGCTTAGTGTTAGATTTTTCGTATACGCTTATACTCATCAGCACATTTTGTTGTTATTGCATGTCTCACTTGCTTGGTTGTTACATTGCATGATCTACTCACAAAATCTATAATGTCATCAACAATTTTTGGATCTAATTGTTCTTTAGCCATGTTCTTTAGCCATGGTGCTGGCTTACCAGTTAAAGAACTTGTTGCTAACACTTTTCGGTCAAACAGCAACAATAACAGTTTTCTCGTTGCCTTATTGTGATTAGTCCAAGAAATATGAGAGAGTACTATTTTCGACACCATTGTACCGTTTGGTCCGATTTTCAAGAACTCATCTGTATCACTATTACTAGCGAAAAGATGTAATTTACTTATGGGCTCTGTTTTGATTGTGTTATTAATGCCAATGTTGGTGGGCCTAGGATGGACACTACTATTGCAATTTACTGTGGGCTTTGTTTTGATTGCTTTATTAATGCCAATGTTGGTGGGGCTAGGATGGACACTATTATTGCAATTTACTGTGGGCTTTGTTTTGATTGTGTTATTAATGCCAATGTTGTTGAGCCTAGGATGGCCACTACTATTGAAATTTACTGTTGACCTCTGTCTTATGTTATTTCTAGTAGAGTTCTTGAATTTAATACGCAAAAAATGTCCGATCTTTTCTCCGAAACTTTTTGTCCATAATGTTCTTCTTTTATTGCAATCGTTGCTTGATGAGAAATTTTCTCCGAATTCTCCTTTTGTTGGTACATTGCCTGTCACGATAATGCTGCACAATTCTTTTTGTAAAATAAGTTTCTTCCAATGTTTTTTAATATATAAATTTTCCATTTCAACAAATAATTTTTTTAATTAATTTAAAAGAAATAATTTTAAAAGAAATAATTTTAACTTTACTCTTCGATAGGATAGAAGCTAATAATGGTTTTCAATATTGCATAAGCCCTTTATACCGCCTCGTTTTTTTACCTGCCCTATTATACAGCCTGGTTTTTTTCCTGCCCTATTATAAATAAATAATAATAATCTGTCCGATACTAAAGATTAATATAAAAATGTTGAATAATCGTTTTATTATCCCTTATACCTGGCTATTTTAATAATAAGTAATAAATAAAAATCATCCTATATTAATTTAATAAGTTTTGAAACAAACTCAAATACACTGGCTAGGTTATTAATTAATTAACTTTACAATGCGTTTAAATTTTTGTTAAGAATTGGATAACATCACTACGTTATTTCAATGGTACAATAAGGAATTGAGTTACCCAGATTGGATTCTGAACGTCGGAACCTGGAACTCTATCTGTCCGATAAAGGAATTGAACAGTACAATGTTCCACATCTTTTTTTGTAAAGTTAAAATTTTTTTTTCGTTATAATGGAAAACATTATTTCGATATGATCTCAAAGATTAATTATTATTTTCTGCTCTAACTAAAGAACACATCTTTAAGTTTCAATGATATTTGAGAAATTAATTATATATCTTTTTTGTAGAAAAATACGGTGCTGGTTTATTAAACTTCCAATTTTATTCAATATAAATATCGGCAATCCGTCTTTTCGCGACCACAGGAAATATCTCTAAACTGGTGACTAGAAGTCTAGAGTCCAGATAAACTAATTCAACCCTGATATTTTTTAGTTATGTCTATCTAAATACTAAAGAAAATATAATTTGATAATGATAACAAACAGAGTCTCTCTAATATGTAATTATTTATAAATAAAAATTGAGATTGAATAAATCGGTCAACTAGAATTATATTATCTGTGATTTCTTCTTTTTTTTATATCAACGTTTTATTTTTACGTTTTTTTTTTATTAAATAAATTTTATCTTGCTGTGCAGATACAATATATTATATATAATATATATATTACACAAAAGGAAATTATCCCCAAAGCTATGTTTCCCTTCATAAAATTATTTTATATCCAAATCCCTAAAAAAAATGTAACAAGAAGAATAATATATAAATAATAATAATAAGAAGAATAATATATAAATAATAATTCATTTATTGAATATTCTTGATTTAAATGAAAATTGAATAATTATACATATATTTTTTTCATTCACTTTTCCAATAAAAATAATACGCGTCAGCTCATCGTAAATATGAAAAAATCATATGAAATTTCTGTTTTTTTTTTTTTGAAAATTCTGTAGAAAAATAATTTTCTTTTTTTTCTCAATAAAATAAATTAATATTAAATGTGGGAAAAAAATGAATATTGCAATCGTCTGTAAGCCTCCTGATAAAATATCCAAATGCATAAAAATTTAATTTATTTATTTTTACGTCATTTTCCAAAAAATCCGAAATGAGTGAAAGAAACAAGTGAGATTTAACAAATTAAATATGCATGCAAAGAAATTGCACATTGAATTTTTATTTTTATTTTTATTTTGGTATAATTCTACCCGTTTTGCCTTAAATATTGTAAAAACCGCAGCTTTAAAGTATGTACAAGGTAAATATGAATAATAGGTTTCGACAATTACAAATCAAATTGAATAGTTACGCAAACATCATAAGTCTGTTTTTGAAAATTTTACAAGAGAGAGACACTTAAATCTGTATTATGCTATGGATGAGCACAGGCATAATCGTTCGATGAGTTGTTTTTGAAGTTAATACTTCTTTAGGAGCGTTGTGTGATATAATTGACTAATTCCGTAGGGGGTAAAAATTTATTTTCATTCTACTCATTCGAAATTCGAGTTCGAAAAAACCGACATGATTTTTGACGTTCCAATACTCAAAAAAATTAGTGGTCCACTCAATTATCATTTGTCATTTATAAAATCAAAATAATTTGGGGCGACAAATTTAAATTCAAATTATTTTTTAAAAATCTTTCGTTTGCAAATTATTTAAAGCTATAATTTTTTTTTTTTAAATAGTTAGCTCCGGTAAAATAAAGATTACCAGCCGAAAATTTTTTGGGTAGGGAGCTACGATTAGGTCGTGCCGGCGCAAAATATGTAATTTTTTTTTTTCCAAAATAGATAGCTTCGGTGAAATGAAGATTACCTGCCGAAAAATTTTTGAGCAGGGCCAGCGCAAAATACACAAAAACATTTTTTTTCAAAATAGGTAGCTCAGGTGAAATTAAGATTACCTGCCGAAAAATTTTTGGATAGGGAGCTACGATTAGGTCGTGCCGGTGCAAAATATGTAATTTTTTTTTTTCCAAAATAGATAGCTTCGGTGAAATGAAGATTACCTGCCGAAAAATTTTTGAGCAGGGCCAGCGCAAAATATACAAAAAAATTTTTTTTCAAAATAGGTAGCTCCGGTGAAATTAAGATTACCTGCCGAAAAATTTTTGGATAGGGAGCTACGGTTAGGTCGTGCCGGCGCAAAATATACAAAAAAACACACGAAGCAGTCAAAGAAACTGCCGAAAGAAGCTTAAAAGCTTTAAACTATGAAATAGCAGTGGCTACAAATGATGGGCTGCTCAGTACAAAATATAAATTAAAATAAAAATCGTTCCATCAGTCCAAAAGCAGTCCATTAGTTGTAGCCAGTTTAAAGCTTTTAAGTATTAACTTCTTTCGACAGTTCCTATGACTGCTTCGTGTGTTTTTTTTTCAAACACATCGACCATGGAAGATTTATTTGCTTTCCGATGAATTAAATGAAATATAAGTCACCGAAAACCAAGCGATAAGTTAAATACCGATGATTGCACCTACGCCATCATTTGATTTTATCAGATTTTATTGATGAGAAATTCCAATGCAAAAAACTGGAAAATGTTAATTGGCATAAGCCAAATATTTTTTTTGAAAAAAATTGTTCTTATGTCAGGGCCAGCCAAGAATCAAAAAGCCGCGTATTATACGATTCTAATAAATGATAATAAATCATTATAAATATTTACTTTATGTTTTTTTTTAATTTGGAGCGCAAAAATAAGATTTTTGCACAAAGGCCGCTTAACACTTATTAATTCTGCCCTGTTAGCAGAATTATGAATTCAAAATTATTCGGAAAATAGAAAAGGACCACAAAATCCAATCTCATTGTTGGGTAAAAAAGCAACAGGTACAGATTTGTTTCGAGTTCCAAAGCACAACCATTTTATTCAACCAAATCTTTGTTCGATGCAATGAAGAGCAATATCGGAGAAAAAATTAAAATGTTAGTTTTAACTATAATTATTACTTACGAGCCTTTTAGTAATTACTAACCAGTAATTCTAATTGTTGCAGTTACTTACTGAAACTGATGTAATTACTAGAAAGCAACTTGTTTAATTAAAGGTAATTATTGACTAAATTTAAGTGCACTAATGAAGGAATTTTGGACGTTAACGTAAGTTTTTAGTTAATTTCATACAGGAAAGTAGTTCAGTATAATCCTACAGAAAATGATGAACCATATGGAGGTTAGTTAAAAAATACAAAAATATAAATTTTACTGAAAACACTTTATTGTAACTATCTATAATAATGCTATGTTGTACATTTACATAATTATTTATTTATAATATAATATCTTAAAAATAATTGCACAATTTTTTGTTTAATATATTAATTTTTTATTTCAAATAGATTGGCTTAGTGTTAGATTTTTCGTACGCTTATACTCATCAGCACATTTTGCTCTTATTACATTTCTCACTTGCTTGGTTGTTGCATCGCATGATCTACTCACAAAATATATAATGTCATCAACAATTTTCGGATCTAATTTTTCTTTAGCGATGTTCTCTATTTTTGCGAAACATGGTGGTGGCTTACCAGTTAAACAACTTGTTGCTAACACTTCTCGGTCAAACAGCAACATTAAAAGTTTTCTCGTTGCCTTATTGTGATTAGTCCAAGAAATATGAGAGAGAACTATTTTCGACACCATTGTACCGTTTGGTCCGATTTTCACGAACTCATCAGTATCACTATTTCTAGCGAGAAGCAGTAATTTACTTATGGGCTCTGTTTTGATTGTGTTATTAATGCCAATGTTGCTGGGGCTAGGATGGACACTATTATTGCAATTTACTGTGGGCTTTGTTTTGATTGTGTTATTAATGCCAATGTTGTTGAGCCTAGGATGGCCACTACTATTGAAATTTACTGTTGACCTCTGTCTTATGTTATTTCTAGTAGAGTTCTTGAATTTAACACGCAAAAAATGTCCGATCTTTTCTCCGGAACTTTTTGTCCATAATGTTCTTCTTTTATTGCAATCGTTGCTTGATGAGAAATTTTCTCCGAATTCTCCTTTTGTTGGTACATTGCCTGTCACGATAATGCTGCACAATTCTTTTTGTAAAATAAGTTTCTTCCAATGTTTTTTAATATATAAATTTTCCATTTCAACAAATAATTTTTTTAATTAATTTATAAACTTAAAAGTTCAAGAAATAATTTTAACTTTACTCTTCGATAGGATAGAAGCTAATAATGGTTTTCAATATTGCATAAGCCCTTTTATACCGCCTCGTTTTTTTACCTGCCCTATTATACAGCCTGGTTTTTTTCCTGCCCTATTATAAATAAATAATAATAATCTGTCCGATAGATGTTACTAAAGATTAATATAAAAATGTTGAATAATCGTTTTATTATCCCTTATACCTGGCTATTTTAATAATAAGTAATAAATAAAAATCATCCTATATTAATTTAATAAGTTTTGAAACAAACTCAAATACACTGGCTAGGTTATTAATTAATTAACTTTACAATGCGTTTAAATTTTTGTTAAGAATTGGATAACATCACTACGTTATTTCAATGGTACAACAAGGAATTGAGTTACCCAGATTGGATTCTGAACGTCAGAACCTGGAACTCTATCTGTCCGATTAGGAATTGAACAGTACAATGTTCCACATCTTTTTTTGGAAAGTCAAAAATTTTTTTTCGTTATAATGGAAAACATTATTTCGATATAATCTCAAAGATTAATTATTATTTTCTGCGCGAAAGAACACATCTTTAAGTTTCAATGATATTTGAGAAATTAATAATATACTTATCTTTTTTGTAGAAAAATACGGTGCTGATTTGTTAAACGTGTTTCAAAATTTTCCTAAAATTTTCCAACTATATTTTTGTTATTAAAAATATTAAATAAATAAACATTATGTACACAATTTCGTACACTTATTCTGAAATTTATATGAAAATATTGTTGCTCCATGTTGTTTTTTATTTTTGTTCAGCTTCAGGCATTTGTTTGTTTAAATTTAAAGTTTTGTGGTAATAAAATAATTCTAACAAACTTATTATTGGATATATTGTATGCTCTTCATTCTCATTAAAAATTGTTCATTTTATTTTATGAAAATAGCTAAAAATAAATATCAAGCTGTTTTGGACTGACTTTTAAAAAAATTTAAATTTAATGATTTTTTTAAAATTTAGCAAATTTTACTAAAAATTATTTTAAACTGCATTTCATTTAATTCCAACGTTGTATGAAGCTCACAATTTTGTAATCAAATTTATTATAACCGGAATCTCTACGAATTTTAAATTAAATTGATTTTTATTGAAAATTTACTGAATTTTACAAAACTCTAAAAGCTATATTGTTAACATAATGTTGTGATTTAAGCTCTATATGAATTCTCTATATGAATTCTGTCGGTTACCATATATTTTACTGCAAATAATATCTTATTTCATAGTTGACAAATATAAATCAGTGACCACAAGGAATAATCGCCTAACTCGATTTTGCTACTTTTCAGGAGAGCAGTTTAAAGTTTCAAATCTTTAAAGTTTGAAATTGGCTTAGTTAGGAAAAAACCTAAGTATTAAGTTAGGAAAAAACCTAAGTATTAAAAAAGAAAAATAATTGATTGGAATAAAGACTTATTATGTTAAGATAAGAAAACTTTTTCTTGATTTCTGAAAAATAATTAGAGTTAAGCTGTTATTCCAAAATCATAAGAGATTAAAAACGACTTAGGCTATTATGTTTTTGGCTGCAAAAAGTTTAATTGTAAAGCTAGCAACATGAAAATTTGTGAGTATACGTAGATATGACCAAAGGTTTGGAAAAATAAAATCATAACCTCCTAACTCGACTTAAGCGGTTATGACTTATGGGCACATAAATATATATTTCATCGAGATTCCGTTCCATTCTTTTATTTAATTATTTCATAAAAAATGTAACCACGATAAAATAGTTTTGTTGCCGAAGGCTTGTTTTATTGTCGAAGGCTTGTTTTCTTAAATTACTTAAATAAAGACATAAAACCATAAACAATTTTTAATTTGTTCTTATTAACGAAACCATATTGCATAAATACATAATTGGTTCTGTCAAAAAAGGAAATCAAATCAGATTTTTGTACAAAAAAAAAATCTAATTCAATTATATTATTTCGAAAATCTTAGCCATAAGGCTTTTAAAATCTTTTAATTTTTGGTATTTTATTTTTTTTCTCAATTTATTTTCAAACTTAACATATAGAAAACTTCAGATATATATAGTATATGTAAATATTTATCCAAAATTTATTAAATTTAAAAAAAAAATGTTTGCCTCAAAAACCAATCAAAAAATCAAAAATTAGAAGAAATATATATTTAGGGAGGTAAAGGTACATCATAAAGAAAATAAACATAATTTTCTTATCAAAATAAATCGTTTCTCCAGTTAAATGTACGTACATATAATATATCTAAGCATTCTAAACATATAATATCTATATACATATAATATTATAAGTACATAATATATTATTGTAGGGAATTTTCTCGTTTTCATATAAGTAGAAAAAAAAAAACCAAAATTTATACTGTCATCAAACAAAATTTTATATTTTGAAAATTTTACGAACATTTATATATTCGCATAAATTAATATATACATATAATGTAAGAAAAAAATAAAAAATATTATATTATTATTGTATTTATGAAAAATCTTTCATTTCCAGAATATTTAATTTTGCCCTATATTATTATTACTGGAAAAGTTTAATTTTTTTCATGTAATTTTATAAAAAAAAAAAAAAAATCTTTTTTTCTTTTTTTTTATTATTTTTGTATCACATTTTACAATTTTGTGTAATCAAAATTGCTCAAGGATATCAATTTGTCCTACATAATAACATGTATTACAATGCTGGAAAACTTTGGGGATATATTTAATTTATTTAAATAAAAAAAAATATGAATATGTATGTATTTGTATATTTTTCATCAGCTTTCCCGCCCACATAAAAATATAAAAAGAAAATTTTTTAACATAAAAATAATAATCACGCATTATTTTTACTTATTTGTTTTATCTTTTATAAAATATTAGAAAGCAGACGATAATATTACGGCTGTCACATATAGAATGTAAAGCCAGATGATTAAATTTAATATATAATTTGATTATTATTTTTTTTAATATTATTTTCCTTATAATTTTGAAAAATGATGAAAAAGCAATGGTTAATTATAATATTTATTTCCTTTTTTAGTTGTATATACTGTGAGAACAATCAATATTTTGAAAAATATAAGTAAATTTTGATCTTAAGAATAAAGTGGTAGTGACTTTTTTATTAATTTAGCTGAATGAATAATTTAAAACGTAAAAAAAAATTTCAAAAACATACAAATATTTGTAGGAATTTTACTTTGAACTGAGACTTTAGTGGAAATATTGAAGTACATATAGGTTTTTTCGAATTGACATTTCGCCTGCTCATATTTTTAAAATATTTAACATATAACACTACTTAACAAACATTTTACATTTTAATTAAGTAAAAAGTAAAAATACATTTTTTACCCTTATTATTTAGAATACTTTTTATGATAATTTTTTACTGTACATATTTATTCAAAAAATATACCTAAGAAATTTTAGTTAATTAATTAAATCTGTTGACCATAATTATGTTGTATCCCTTTTTTTTTCTTTACCTGTTATTTAAAAACAAATTATCATAACATAATACCGTAGTAATAAAAACATCATTATTTATTTATTTAAATTTTAAAAACAAATAAACATCATTAATTTAATTTCTGTTGAAAAAGTCCTTAATATACTTAATTAATTTTTTTAATTTCTAAGAAATACAATTTAAATACAAATGTGAAAAGAGGATAATTGTTTTCACAGAAATAAATGAAATAGGTATAATTAAATTTGAATAATTTTGCTATTCTTATGGCAATAAGTAATCAATATGCCCAGATTAAAGCGAAGGGAAAATCCAAAATTAAATCTGTTTTAGATATTAGATTACAAACAGTGTATTATTACTTTTTTAGTTTATAAAAAAAACAATATTTTAATATTAACCTTTTAATTGACTTTGAAGATATGTATATATTTTTGCTATCTTTTCTCAGTATATAAAATGACACAATAAAAATCCAATCCTCCAATAAATATTTTATAACTATTATGTTTAAATAATATTAATATAATATTTTAATAATAATCATACGCATAGTCATAAGTTAAATATAATATTTAAATAGTCGGATCATTAATCTTTAATTCCATCCAATTAGTACATTAAAAAAAAAACCAGCTGACAAATTAATTCTTAAATAAAAATCTTTTTATTCAGATTTTTAATTTATTTAATTCTTTTTTATTCTTATCCCCCCCAAAGAAAAATATTATTTCTAAGCATTTGAGAGTTTTCTTCAAAAAAATTAAATAATATTTTTTTGTTAAAGGAAAAATCTTGTACAATGATAAATTTTATTTATAAAATAAAATAAAAAAAAGACAAAAAAAAATTTAATAATAAATAATATGTAAATTCACTTTATTTTCATTCTTATTCTAGCTTCTTCTTGTAATAATTTTACAATTTTATACAAAAAAAAAAATCTAGGTACTTTCGCATTCTACCTTGAAATAAAAATATATATATTTATTATTTTTTTATTTTGAAAGTAAAAAAAAAACTGTATAAAATTTTATTCCTTACACATTTTGAATTACCTTAAAATTGTTAAACAAATTACGAGACATAAGCCTAAGCAAAGATTAGGAAAAAAAAATATATGGGGAAGAAAAAAAAATTGTAATATTTTTTAAGTATTAAAAATTCTCTCATTTTTATTGTTCAAAAGAAAAATTTTCACTTACACTATAGGTAACTAATTTTATAATCGGCGGCATTTTATATTTTTCAAGGTTGAAACCAAAGCAGTTTGTTCCAAGCACACAGTGGTGTAACTACCGGTAGGCGAACGCAGCAAATGCTGCGGGTGCATGAAGTAAAAGGGCGCACCGTTTGTCAGCATTTTACCAACAAAATTCATGATTTTTTACAAAAAAAGTTTTTATTTATTTTAATTAAAAATCACACTAAGAACATTACTTCGAAAATGAATTTACGCATGCAGGGATATCAATATCTGCTATCTGGTCGACGACAGCTGAAACTTGACACCATATAAAGATAGTGAGTCGTTTCCGACTTAAAAAAGAAGTTTAATGTTCATGCAAAACGGCGTTGACGAGTCGCCAGTTATATGATAATTAGAATTATAGGCGAAAACTGAAGAGTTATTTTTTTATAAAAAATTAAAAAATTAATTTTTAAAAATAAAAGAAAAATTATTGGTTCCTTTTTTTAAATTGTGGGGTGGTTGGGCGCAAATTTATTTTCGCCTAGGGGCGCAATATTTATAGTTACGCCACTGAAGCTTAATTTATTTATTTTTGTAAGCTGTATTGCCAAAAGTTGTTACAAAAATTTGTAGCTTGTATTATGGTCCAATGCCGTTTGTCGTTGGAATAAAATAAAAAAATGGGCCACTCAATTAGCAAGAGAAAAAAATTTCAAGAAATACTTAAAGATAAACGTGTTAAACGCAGCTAAATGTGTATTTACAATCTTATAGAAAAACATTCAATAAATGTAAAAGTAAAAGGCGTCGTGACCTGGGTATTTCATCTCAAAGTGTTTTCTAAATTAATACTATGGTGATAGTAGAATCAGCGCGAGAATAAAAAAAAACAGAAATAAATTTAACAAAAAATCATATATTAACCTGTCAAAATTTTAGATTCCAATTACTTTTTTTTTGTGACTCTTCCGTACTTTTTTTTTTTTACTTTTTTATTAAAACAAAAAATATTTTCGTGATGGAATTATTTGAGATTTTCTTTGACATGAAAAAAAAAATGTAAAAAATATGTATTCCAATTTAACGAACAAAAAAAAATGTTTGTTATATTATTTGAAAATTCATAATTTTATATTTTATTTTTATTATACTTTATTATATTTATAACGAATTTTTACTTAGTTGTGAAGGTAACAAACAATCTGACATCTTACTCAAACATAAAATCTTAAAATATTTTCCACGGATACGAAGATTAGTCATTGTGTAGGTACTTTTTCTTTTCATGAATAAAAAAAAAAGAAAAACTTATAATCATATCACGTATACGCACTTTCAAAAGAGCAATTGTATCAAAATCAGACGAATTGATTTAAATTGACTTAAGCAGTAAAATTTTTCATAATATGTACTAAAGGTATAGAAATTTCAATATTATGTTTTTTTTTTTGGAAATAAAGCAAATTTAAAGCACATATTATGTATATTGTTGGATTGTACAGGTTTATAAAGAAAAAAATATTTTATGCATTGGCATGTTTTTATTAAAAGAAAGGGGTAATATAAAATTTAGGTTTATTTTAAAGCTTTTTTTCAACTTCTTCAAGCTTCAGTTGAATTTTATTTAAATATTATTCATCTAATTATTTTAATAGAATAATATCAAATACGTTATACCACCACAGTTATAATGTAGGATCGTTACGTATTCCCTGGAAGTACAAATCCCTGCTTCATCCCAGTAATTTATTTTCTACATACAAAATTACATAAAAATTGTCGAACATACAATGGGAAGTTTAGTAACCGATTTATAAGGCGTTTGAAAAAGTGTGTAAACGATTTCCTTCACCTCAATACCAAATCTATATTGCTTCAAGTAGTATTAAAAATATCCCACAGCCACCTAGTGTTTTGATAAACACAAACAAAAAAAAATTATTTTATTAAAAATCTGTAATGTATTTATTAATTATTTCATAATATTATAAACCTAATATTTAAATTTTCTATCCAAAAATCTCCTTTTCTCTACACGGTCCAAAATTTCAGTTTTTTTTTTAAACTTAAAAGTTTCTATATAGTTCCACACCAATATAAGTTTAAGTTTTAAACTTTTTAGTCTATAATAAATAATTTAAACAAAAAAGAATAAATTTTAAACTGAAGATGTTTAACATAATGTGTTAAACGAAATAGTTTAAATTTTAAACTGAAGATTAAAAAATTAAAAAATTTATTTAATTTTTTTTTCTTTTTTTTTCTTTTTTTTCTTTTTTTTTTCTCTTAACCCTTTCTTCGGGATTCGAACCTCGTTCTTTAGCATTTCATTCTACCACTCTACCTCTCGGCTACAGTATTAAAATTATAAACGTGTACAAAATAGAAAATATAAATTATGTGTACCTGTGAAAGTTATTGACAAGTAAAAACCTTACATCGTCATACAAAAAATGCAAGAATAGTAAAACCTTACATCGTTATACAAAAATACAAAAGAAAAATGTAAACTTTAGGGTTTTAAATTAAACATGTAAACTAAAATAGTTAAGTTTTAAACTAAAAATGTTTAGAAACCGGAGCTAAATTTTGATTTAAAACTTTAAAGTTTTAAAATATAAACTTTGATGTTTTAGATCAAAATGTAAACTAAAATAGTTAAGTTTTAAACTAAAAATGTTTAGAAACCGGAACTAAATTTTGATTTAAAACTTTAAAGTTTTAAAATGTAAACTTCAGGGGTTTAAATTAAACATGTAAACTAAAATAGTTAAGTTTTAAACTAAAAATGTTTAGAAACCGGAGCTAAATTTTGATTTAAAACTTTAAAGTTTTAAAATATAAACTTTGATGTTTTAGATCAAAATGTAAACTAAAATAGTTTAGTTTTTAACTAAAAAAGTATAGAAATTTGAATTAAACTTTAGCAAGTTTTAAATACTGAATTTTTTGTTTAAAATATTCTTTTAAACCATGTTTTTATGAATTAAGTTTAAAAAAAAAACTGAAATTTTGGACCGTGTTGTAAATAATTTTTATGGTAAAAACGTGTTGTGTTTCAAAACTATATCCAAATTTTAGCTACTCGAATACTTTATTTAGAATGAAATAGAATTAATTAAAACCAGAAACAATTTAAGTATATCATATCATTTATCTTTTAAGGACTTCTATTTTCTTTATCATCATTATCTTAAATCATAAATGAACAATAATTATAACGAAACAAAACATTATTGAACACATTGAAGTAAATTATAAGCATTTTGGAAATATTTGTTCCTATATAATAATTAATGAGCCTGGAAAATATTTCAGATACATAACATATTATATGTAATAAAGTTATCAATACTTTTTGTTGATTTTTATTTTCGAACATATTTTGTATATGGAAAAGGAAAACATAAGTAGGTTAACAGATATTTTCACGTATATATTTATTTGTTTTTAGGTATATTAATTAAATGATATGTTTGCAAATATTTTAATAAAAACGAAATATATATATTATATAGTAATATAATAAATGAATACGTGTGTGTAATTAATCTGCTAATGATCATATAAAATTGGAGGATAATAATTAAATTTTATTCAAAAGATAAAAAAAATAACATACAGAATTATTAAATTAATATTTTTATAATAAAAATAATAACAAAATTGGCTAAAAATGACCAATCAATGATGAAATGAGGGTATTATTAAATTTGAATTTTTTACATAAAATAATTGAACAGAAGAGAAAAATATCTATTTTAAAGCACTAGCTAGGTACATACATTGTAATTTCTTTACCAATTTTTTTAGATGTCCTCGATCGCATTCCTATTTGCCCAAATGACCATTTTATGCTTTTTATGTTTTGATTGATAAGTATTTCTGGATAATATCGAATCTATAAGTATTTCATTAAAAGTTTTTTTTTTTCTCTTTTATTTAAAAAACAAAAACTTTTAATGAAATGCAGATTCGACATATCTTGAAATGGTAATCAATCAAAACATAAAATTTTCTATAATATTTTGAGAATTTACATTGTAAATTCGATTTTAAATAATTGTAATATCCGTATTTTTTACAAACTTTTTGGAATCATCCTTTTGTAAAACAATTTCTTTTCAAATATGTTGATCGAAATAATTTTGCTAATTAAGATTCAGATGTGGTTTTATTACATTTAATTTCAGGAAAACGTGACTGCGTTAAAGCATTTAAAAATCTGCTTATCAAAATACACACATACATTCTTGTGAATAATTTTAATTCTTCTATACTAAATATTTATATGATATTAATTAAAGTTGTTTTTGATAATTGTATTTAGTATTTTGTTCTATACATATTTTTTTTTTCTTTTTCTTGTGGAAAAATAATTATATTCTTAAATGTGATTTCTTGGGTAGGCCAAATTTTTGTGACAGACAATTTATTATGAATTAGAGAAAAATAAAATTTTATATTTACGCATTAGTAAAAGTTGGAATAAATTTAAGAAAAAGTTTTGCGAATAATATTATAATTTGTCAAGCCATTCTATATCAAACTATAATAAAATAACATTACGATACTTTAAGTAACACATTTTAAGAAAAACATTATTTGCTAATCAAAAATGTTTTTCTTTAGGCTTAAGCTTGTAGCTTTTATTAAACTGATTGCTTGTAGAATATGGTGTTTTTTTATTCTTTGACCACTTTCTTTATGATTTTCCAAATAAAGAAGACTATGTTTAAATTATTTGTAAATCGTAAATTCTTCAAACAAGGATTATTTCATTGAGCTTAATTTTTGGGTTGAATTACCTTCTAATTTACAAAGTATAAAATAATTTTTCTTAAAAAAAAAAATATTCTTCGATCCCAAATTTCTTGAAATTGAATGTTAATTAGTTCAATTTAGCAGTTTAGTTCACAATACCAAACATTGTAAAATTTTGAGGAAAATTTTGGTTGCAAAGGGAAAACTTTAATTTCAACCAACCAAGTTGCGTGTAAATCAAACTTACCTGATTTTATAACTTTCTTGTAATTTCGTAACAAAAAATCTTAAATTCTTGAAGTTACTTACTATGAAAATAGTTTTATAAGGGTCCATATTAACTCGAAATTCCGCATTATGTATTATAAAATATATATGATTTAGCTTATTATAAAATTCTTAATTTCCCTAAACTTATATAATTTACAACAACGGATGAAAAATTATAATATTTTACCAGGATGAAAGAAAAATAAATTTTAGTAGCTTTTAAAGGCACCATTTGGAAATGGGGTTAAAAAACATCATCATAAATTTTAACTTTTAAAAAAGATAAGAAATGTGTATTTATATGAATGAATTATTTACAAACTTTAAATAAACAGTGGTCCATACTTTCAATATCGTTGACGTTAAATTAAGTTGATTTCATTTACAATGGGATTAAATTCATTTGATCCTCTCTATACTAAGAATTTTTGTATTAAATGGATATTTGTATCTACTTAGAGTCTCTGTCTCGAGATTTCTCGCGAGAATGTCATTTTTTTAATATCTCGTCTCGCCGATACTATCATACAAAAATATTTGGTTTTAACAAATTTTTGTAAAATTATTTATAAAAATATCTTAAATCTAGTACGTAGTACGGTTTTCTGGTGATAAAAAATAAAATCATTATTTAAATTGTTCTAAATTTCAGGATATTTTAATTTAATTTTGACAACGGTTAAAGAAATCAGGTTCACTATATATTTTTATAAATAAAATACATTTCTCGAGATTTCTCGAAATCTCGAAGGAATTTGGTCGAGTAGTCTTGTCTCGACGAGAAATGACACAGGCGAGAAACAGAGGCTCTATATCTACCTACTTTACATACAATGTTCATATATAAATGTATAATAAAACATTCTTTTTAATTGAGTGTTATATAGTATGTATAATTACTTTCACTTTTTTAAACATAATAAAACTCTAATTTCATTATTTTACTAGATTAATTTTTGGGATATTTCACTTTAATATAATTATTTGTAACAAAAAATAAAAGACAAATAATATATTTTTTTTTTATTTTAATATATTTTATTTATTTATTTTTTTAGGATATACTTTATATTATTACTTATGCAGCATCTGCACCTGACATTTTCTTCATAAAATTTTAGATAACATATTTTTGATACAATAAATTATAGATATTTTAGGTTTAGGATGTAATAAAATTTTACCAAGCATTATAGTATTATGAATAATATTTTTTATATTAAATAAAAATTAATTTTAGTAGGTACATTAAGTCAAACTAAATTTCGTACTAAATAATTTATTGTGTATCTAATTTTTTTGTGAATAATTTTATTTAATTATTAAAAAATTTAATTAAATCTTAAAACATACACAAAGAAAATCTATGTTACACTATTACTATTTACTATCAAAATCATATTATATTATTAAAATGTACAACAATCACATTATACAGAGATAATTTTATAAAATGTTATTCTTCAGCGTCGTCAGAAATATCGTTCCATGCCTCCTCTGGACAATATTTACTGTCACCAACATCATCAATATAAATTTCAGAAATTTTGAATAAACACACTTGATTCTGTTCTGTTACTATAACTACAACACACATGGTGTTGTCAGTCAAGTTTTCTTCTAATACTTTACTAGATACTAATATCATCTTTGAATCGTGATTTTCTTGAAGAAATTCTTCAAACTTAGTTTCTTTTCCACGGATAAAAGGAATAACCATTTCACAATGTTGATTTTCAAGTTTATTAACATCATAATTTATTTGATGTTTTGGCAAAATACTCACTCCGTTGCGATTATTGTTAATAGTAAAAATTTCAGGAAATTGTAAAAGGAAACTATGGGTTTCTACTTGGAAATCCAAACCAGAATCGACTAAATTTTCACTACTATTCAAGTTTTCCTCGATGATATCAGCGTGAAATTCCGTTTCATCTTCAAAATTTTCTTGAACAATTTTTTCACCAACATAATCTGTTTCTATTCCATCAATCGGAACTATAATATGCAAGCTTTCCATTGACAAAACAATTTCACAGTCTTCGACTTTAATTTCATTGACAACATCATTTTCTTGGTTTGATGGATATTCAGGAACCATATTTAATTCGTTTTGATTAAAAGATGGAATATCGCTATGTAGATCTCCTTGGTTTTGGTTAATTCTTGTCTTATTAGCAACAATCCCGCTGGAAACACAATAATCATGTTCCC
Organism: Hybos culiciformis; assembly: GCA_964007475.1. Lineage (NCBI taxonomy): Eukaryota > Metazoa > Arthropoda > Insecta > Diptera > Hybotidae > Hybos > Hybos culiciformis. Next base: position 143,717,140 of record OZ023273.1, on the reverse strand, counting down.
ATAATTCCTTTCTTGTCGTTACTGTTGAAAGCATGGGTATTTGATCGTGGTAATTTTTTTTACACATATCTTTGGCAATATTAGATTTAGTTTCTTCATTATTTTGCTCGTCCTTGTCCAGAATATTTTTTTTAGAGTTAAAGTTCATTTCTATAATTTAATTTTTAAGTGGCTAAATTTGATGCGGTACTGATGCAAGTACTTGGGTTTGATTTCTTCTTTTATATCAAAACTGTTCACAATGCAGGTAGATTAAGTATTTAATAATTAAATATTTGATTTGGGGTTGTCATGATACACTATTATAAATCAAATCTTTTATTTTATTATATTTTTTAAAATATTATCTTAAGTAGGTGCACAGAAAAAAAAAGGTACACTGTTTTTTGCATCAAAAATTACTGCTTCATCACTCGGCCTACCTGTTAAAATTAAATTCCCCATACCAATTTTATTGATCGCAAAGGTTAGCTTAAAGGACTAATGATAATAAGAGGTAATAAACCTTTAATTGCAATAATATCTAATGATTATTAATTTTCAAGATAAGCAAAACTTTATGACCATCATAGAGTAGGTAATAATTTATTTAAATCTTTAAACGATTTTTGCTTCGATTTAATTATGGTCATATACATGTGCACTTTACATTATACACAAAAATTATGTTATGTGAAAAGAAACCACGAAATCGGACCATAGTTATAAAAGCATTTTAGTGGCGATTATTTAGTAAAACTTTATTGATACCTTTATATTGAAAATAAAAAACAAAAAATCTTTTTTATTTTATAAAAAATGTAAAACGAATTTAAATGGGACGAAATATTGATTAAAATAAACTAAAAATAATTGATAACTTTATCATGTTTAAACAAAATTTCAATTAAATGAAAACAAGTTAAATTTTCTTTTTATTGCTTCATTATTTTGCCCATCAAAACAACATTATTGATGCAACGAAGAGCAAAGCGAAAAAAGCTTTTTAATTAAAAATTTTCAACATTTGTACATTGAAAGCAATAAAACTAAATAGTTGTGTATGTACACACAATTACTCATCATTATACTCCATAAAAAATTCAATATATTTACTATATGTACATTTTTCCTTAGAGACTTAATTCTTCCAATTTCTTTGATTGAAAAATCAAAATTCATAAAATGATATACATATAAATAATTTTACTTTGTAATATTACAGAATTAAGTATATATCATTAATTAATTATACTTATTATCAAGTTTTAAAGTTTAGTATTACAAAACCCATCGTTTCTACCAAAAAGAAGAGATTATGAGCATTTGTTTCATTTCTGCGAAGAACAAACTTGATTTTATTTAGTTAAGATTAGAGGTAGGTTATCACTGGTAAATATTTTATTTTTAAGACATAATGCACATCTATGAAATTATATGTATAGAACTGTGATAAAAATGCATGGAGCTTAAAAGTATTATCTTAAATCTCATACACATTTCCTTTTCCATTCTAATATTGAATTTGCCTCTAATATCACAGATTCAACAACGTTTATAAATTATTCCCCACCAATTTTGAGCCTTATATTTCCCACCTAACTTTCCAAGTTTCTTCTAATTGTCTTAGAATTGTTATCAGTTCGATGTAATATTTTTACACTATGTATTGTATATATTGTTATGCTATTTATAGTTCCTAAACTTTAACCATAACCCTATGAGTTTAATAAAAGAGTTTAATATATCCTTTTGCCTTAAAAACTATAAAAATCTGATCACAGTATAGTATAGATAGACACTGACAAATCAAAGTAAATTAATCATTTACTTATATCATAAGCTCGTTCATCACTTAAAAAAAAACAATTTTTCTTTTCTTTTGAGAATCAATATTATTATATTAATCATTTTAAACTAAACAACATTCAAAATAAATCAATATGACTTTATAATAGCATTGTAATAATGTTTTTACATTGATAATGTTTGACTAAAAGATTTCTATTCACTACGAGCTATTGCATAAGTGAACTTCATTGAAAAAAATTTTTTTTTTTTATTTTCACTTAGATAGATTCCTTTATTATTCAAATATGTACCTATACATAACATACCTACAGATAGTACAGATATAACTGAAAGTAATTTACACATCATTTATGTTTTCACTTCAAATTGTCAATTATCTTTGAGTATATTTAAAAAAAAACCAATGACAAGCTTTAGCTTTTACATTTTATTAGCGAAGAATTTTTCAATTTAGGAAACATTTTTGTGTTTTCACCAGTGCACAGTTAAAAGGATAACAATGTATAGACGATTTCAATTGGTGTATGTAATCATTAAAAATCTTGCTTTTTCATAAAAGCATTGGATGTTTATAAAGTTAAGGAAATAAAAAGTAGCAATATAGGTAGTTGTAGTTGTATAAGTGAATTAGAAATGTATTGGTGTTGGTACGTTGGACTTTGCTTAGATATTATTAATATGATAAATTAGTAACATGAATAATTATATTCTTTTAATGTATCCTAATGCTAAAGAAAAACACATCAAATAATATTATGATACGACATCACAACACTATATTATTATTTTATTTTATTATTAGTATAACATTGAAATAGTAGATAAATGTATACTACTTATCAGGGCTTCCTTTTAGTGTTCCGGTTTTTTTGACTTAACAATTTTTTTATACTAAATTCCCTAGTAGCGAGTACATTATATCAATAAAGAAAATTTTAAGTAAACGTTTACACAAAAAATATCATAATTAAAAATGATTAGATTAAAATTGTGAGTTTTTTTAAAGATCAATAAAGGTATAAATATAAAAAAAACTAAATGTAATTTAAATCTAACAAAATTTGTATTTTTATTTTAATACTTACGCCCTAATTATTCAATGTTTATTTTTTGTACATATTTTTAAATATAGGGGAGAGGCTTGCAGGTTTCCACTGCTTGCAGGTTGCCACCACTGATGTATTTGAACATTCTAGCAGTCTCACAACCTAAACTCCAAGTGACATCGACGTCAAAAGAACAGTGGTCACTTTGAATCTACTTCTGGGGCGCACAGACGCAATAACACAATGTTTACTGAGCAAAGTGTGAATTATTATTTTCAAAAACTTTAAAAATTAAAAATTGTGTTTTTGTCCTGTGCTCGTAAAGTGAACTTTTTTATTAGCAATTCAAGATAAATATTTGGGTCATGTTTCTTTTTCATTCAATTAACATATTCCAAACAGAATTAAAAATATATTATGAATTGGCAATTTTTTTTTATGGATTATACAAAATTGCGTCAGAATGCAGGTTGCCACCTTTATTAGCTTACAGGTTGCCACCTTGATGAAAGCGCTGATGACTGTATGATTTGTTTGAAGAAAATGTCGGAAGTAGACACAACTCTATTATGTGCCACGAATGCAAAAGAGCCGTTCACGCGAAATTTGTTTCAGTGTTTAAACTTGCCCATATTCTGATTCCGATGTAGATTTGGAATGATTCCATACCATATTGCAATTTTGTTTTTTATGTCAATTTTTTACAGCCACTGTGTGCAAGTGAAATTCAATAAATTTGAATACATTTCTAAATGAGACATTTTTCAGTTTCAGTTTTTCAACATTTTCAGCAATTTTACAAAGGGTGGCAACATGCAAGCCCAAATTTGAAGAGTTCAATTTTAGATACTTTTGAAAAACTGCTATATAATTTTTATTTTTTGAGATTTCAAATGAATTCTAGCCCAGGATTGTAGCTTTTTACCTCCTCTTTCCAACGTATATACTATATGTACAATACGTTAATTTTTGACGAATTATGATAAAAAAACTTATGGGGTGGCAACCAGCAAACCTCTCCCCTATATAATTATGTATATTTGTTATAATAAAACAACGAAATAACATAGATTTGTTATATTATTATATTAAATTTATAATTTATATTATACTTTGCTATTTTTTTTTAATATTATTCTTAAATATCCAAAAAAATCTAAAACCAACCAATCTACCATAAGAAAATACTAACGAGTCTTAATATATACTGATATAGCGCTAAGACTGTACATTTATATTTTTAGTAATTAAAACTTTTATTTATGTATATACGCTTGAAAATTCTTAAATCTCCCTACAATATATTTCTATTATACTATTCGTACAACATAATTTCACCAAATTATTTTGAAATCCATAATATAGTTGGAAATCTTATACTGTATTATATAGGTTCTTCATAAAAAAAATAAAATTATTCCCTTGAAATAAATTAAATTTGAATAGCATTTTAAAAGGACAAAGTTTATTCATAAATAAGCGAACACAATAAATTGCCATTAATTTATGTACAAATTATTGCTTCGAGAAATTAAGTTGAAATTCTTCTAGAAAATTAAGCACTATATGATAAAATGCAATTTTTCGCTTATTTTTGAATGTAAATTGTTTTTTATTGTGTTCCCTAAAATATACGAGTACAATAACAATAATAACACAGGGCATGCAGAGCAAATGCACTCATTTAACTAATTTATATTCTACTCTATACCAAAACTAAAATAAAATTTAACCATTTTAATTAAGAAAATCTTAATAACATTCACAATCAATTTTCAAACAAGTCCAGGGTATATTTTCAACCACATAAAAATATGAAAATAAACAAACGAATTTAAACTTCCGATATTTAATTTTAGTTATTGGGGTTGTTCATTATGAGTGTAACAAAAATCTGTATACTATGTTCAATATTTAATTTCATTTCACTTTATTTCGTTTTCTAAAACATATAAGAGAATCCTTATAATTATAACACACACTGCAAATAATTTGCATATATTGTTTTTATTTTAAAATTGAACTTTTTAATAATAAAATAAAATTGAAAGACAAAAAAATACTTACCAGATAAATTTTCTTGGCAGAAACCATATTTTTATCAAAATTTTATGTTTTCTTATCATAAAAAAAAAAAAAAGTTTTTATTTTATTTTTTCTTAGACTTAGAAAATAATTTTTTTTTTAATTCAAAACTTTTCAATATAAATTTCCACTTTAATTTTTTATATAGAATTTATTTTATGCACATTTCTTATTTTGAAAGAAAATAAAAAATAAGAAGCAAAATATTTTGTATATAGAGAACTCTGAATCAGAATTCCGCAATATAATATAATAATATTCCTTGAACTTATATAAACATCAGTAATTAATCACAAAGTTTATGTTTAACAGCAAACGAGAATATAGTTTTAATTAGTTTTTTTTTTTCCATTTGTAATTATGTATAAATGTTGTTTTACATAAGTACGAAAACAGTATATAATGTATGAAAAACGAAAAAAAAAGTGATCAAAAAATTGTTAAATTATATGACATTAGATTTAATTTTTAGTTTTTCATATTAACCACATACCTAGCTGAAATAATTTATTAACAATTTTTTTAAGATCATAATAACGTTAAAAAAGTATTGAAAAGTCTACAACCAACAGGTTACACTGTTAACGAAATCAATTTTTTTTTTTTTATTTACTGAAATCAAGTCCTTTGTTCATTTAACCTAAGGGGATTAATCTTCAACAAATAAATCATATTTGCTTTTAGCACACAAGAGATGGATTTCGAAAAACATCAATATTTTTAAAATTAAAAAAAAAAAATGAAATGCAGAATATAAAATTATAAAAATATATATATAGATGAAAATAAGTTTTTGGAAATTTTTTTTGTTTCATATAAATTTTCTAAAATTTGGCCGTATGAACTAGGATATAATGAACTAGGATATAATAGCCCAAAATGAACTAGAATATAGAAAAAATCTTGTTATATCCTAGTTCATTTTAATTATATCCTATAGTTCATTTTAATTATATCCTATAGTTCATTTTCATTATAAACTAGTTCATTTTCATTATCCTAGTTCATTTTGTTTTATATTATTATATTCTATACCTTTTCCAAGTGTAATTCAGAAATACTTTCTGAATTACACTTGGAAAAGGTGTAAATCTTTTTATATCCTAGTTCATTTTAATTATATCCTGGTTCATTTTCATTATATCCTGTTCATTTAGTTTTATATCCTAGTTCATTTGGTTTTATATTACTATTTTCTAGTTCATTTTGGCTATAATATCCTAGTTCATTAATATTCTAGTTCATAGGGCCAAATTTTCTAAAGCATATGATTAAAAATATAATTTTTTATATAAAAATTTTGAGTAATTCTTTCAAAAAAACTTAAAGATCCTGTTTGAATAATTTTACCCAAAAATAAAAAACAAATAGAACAAACAAAGCCGCGAAATTAAGGAAAAATAAAAATATTTGAATTGAAAACCACAGCAAACACTATATTTATATTCCTTTTAAATGCCCTCAATCCTTTAAGCAGAACTAAAAAAGTATAAAAAATTCAAATCCCAAGAAACAAAAGGAAATGAAAAATTGTTTTCTTTATATTAAAAGAAAATTCGAGTATTTTTGGTTTTTCTCTAAAAAAAAGAAAATTTAATTTTATTCAATTGTGATGATGATTTGGGAAATAAAAAACTTTAAACTTTAATCTCTCAACTGTTTGTTTCCGTGCAGTAGTAGCTAGCTAGCTAAAAAAAATCTAAATATTTCAAAATTTATTGGCAAAACTTTTCCCAATGATACTGATAAGAAAAACTTTTCTTTTTTTTTTTTTTAGCACTTAAAATTAACTTTTATTTTATCTTTAGATGAACACTACCAAATTGTATACAAAGAAAATATTTTTCCTACTTTTTTTTTTTTTTTTAATTACACTTTCGGAAAAATTTACATAATTTTCTTTTTTTCTTTTTTTTTATTTAATTTTTTTGTATTTCATTATAAACCTCATTTTTCCATCCCAAGAGATTTTTGTTTTTAATTTTTTACTTTTCATAAAAATTTTAACAAAAAAAAACTTTATTCAATTCTCAAAATTAAAACCTTCAAAATATAAAAAAAAAATTTATCTCAAAAAAATAAAATGACTTTTTTTTCTAATTTCATTTCAATTTTCCAATAAGTTCATTTCAAATGACTTTTTGAAAATTTTGTAGAAAGAATACAACACACAATCATCAAGAAAATTCATTTAAAATATTTTTTATACTAAAAAAAAAAGAAGAAAATTAAACCGAATTTTCAAAAAAAAAAATTTTTTCAACTTATCGGTATAAATGTTCTCGAGTATCTGAATTGTAAAGAAACATTTTCAGTAAAGGAAAATATTTTTTTTTTTGGTCCACATTTGGTATGAAAAAATCTGTATTCAGAACAGATTACAAGAATTATGAAAAGAGAGAAATCTGTAGAAAAAATATTTTCACTGTATATGCAATGAAAATCTGTTAGGTATGATAAAAGGATTCTATACAGTGTGTTAAATATTAAAATGAAAAATTTTAAAAATTTTTGATATTTTGTTTGTATCTTCATGCATAAAAATACTTTCAAACATGTTTATATTTTTTGGAATATATTTTGTTAGAATCATAAAATGCATAAACTAAGTAAAATATTAAGTTCTTGCTTTTTAAAACCAATTAATTATTAAAAGCAAAATAGTATGCAACCGAAGGTGTTTTATATTTCTGGTTATTTTTTTTAAGTTTTAATTTTAAATTCATGTACTTACTTATATACTTTTTTTTTATCAAGGAAGAGGAAACACATACGGATGCAATGATAGAATATTGCATAGTTGAATATATGCTATAGAAAAATATGTGGTTATTAGAAAAAAATTTTTTAACCATTCTTTTGTGTGTATATTATTGTATGACACCATAGAAGAGACAAAGTTTAATAATCAAATTAAAAATTGTTGCATTATTATTTTTAAACACAAAAATTAAAACGCAAATTAAGCAACATTTTATATATACTTTTTAAAAGTAGTGTAAAATATATTTTTTTTTATATAATGTACATACTATCAAAAAGTTTCAAGGATATAAAAATAAAATAATTTCCTTATTTTTCTTTTCAAAATTTAAAATAATTTGTTTTTTATCATTATTATAATATTAATTCAGTGAAAAATTATTTTTTTAATTAGAAAAAAAAAACATGTTAAGTATATTCACAATTATGAAGTTTGGATCTTAATGTTATTTTTTAATTTGAAAATAAAAATGTTAATTGAATTTAAAATAAAATTATTTAAAGTTAATTTGATTTTAGTTCATTTTTTAAATTTAAGGTTTATTCTAATTCTTGCAACATACAATCCTTGGCAGAAATTAACTTAAAATTCTGTTAATGTAAATTTATAAGAAGTTAATGTTAAAGTATAAGAAGTGAGAGACTATAATTAACAAGTATCTGAATATTTTAAAGCAACAACTATTAAGCGGCGATACTGATATTCTAAAGCAACAACTATTAAACGTCGAAATTAAAATTCTACCAATTGAAATCGACGTATTTCGTCATCTTAAACGCTTTACAGATAATTCGGCAATTCATAGACAATTCGTCTAAAACAATTCATCCAATGTAAAATTCATCCAATGTACAATTCATCCAATGAACAATTCTTTCAATTAAATAATCAATAGAATAGTCAATAAAAACAATAGAACCCTTAATAAAATCTTTCTAGTAAAGAACATTCATAATAAAAGGGGTTGAGTTTAAAATTATATCATTTGAATTACAATAAATAAAAAACAAAATTTATAGTTAAAACTTTGTATGTACACACATTTGTTATAAATATACTAAAACTCTATCCTTATAACGAATTATCCATATCAAAAATTATTCCTCTAAGCACCAGACGGAAGTAAAAAGACCTAACGAACTTGGTATCAGCATTATACTTTATACTTATAAATAACACTTGAATTCATACGTTTAGGCGCAATCTAAATTAAATTTAAGCTGATGTAGTTTTTTCGATTTGCAAAAAACTTTAATCTATGCACATAATGTCAATTTCTATACCTATACCTACATATTTTAAAATTTATTAGCATTTTTTATTGATTTTAATCAGAATCAACGAAAGAAAAACTTTTTTTTGTAAAATTATTTGTCTGTAAAAAAAATATTGCAATTTATAATTAATAGGTGTATATAAAATTTTATTATTTTAGAAATAATCCAATTAAGTAAAAAACATCAGAAATTGTGACATTTATCTCTAAAACTTGAAATTACCTTAAACCACAAAAAATGGTGCTAGTTTTTTAACTTTAATTTAGTATTCCCTATACAAGTACTTGCGGTGCGGTGTGTTTGTTTATTTTTATTTAACAATATAATAATATGAAAAAATAAAGGATAAACAACATTTTTTTTTCAACATCCTTTTTGTAAATAAATGGAAAAAGAACGATTTTTAATATAAACTAGGGATTTTAATAGTTAAGAGAATTTGCTATGAAAATGTAAAAACAAAAATTGATAAAACATAAATTTTATGAAACTACCAAGTTTTAAAGTTTTTTTTTTTTGGGGATTAATCAAATAAGCAGTTCCGGATTTACCTATGGCAAATGGGGCAACCGCCACGGGCGCAACATTTCAAAAGGGCGCAAAATTCGTTCCGTGAAATTTCGTATCCGTTTTAGCGAATATTTAAAAACTATAAAAGAGCATAACTTGAATATAAATGCTTTGTATTCATTGATTAAAGAAAAAAATATTCAGGCTGTCTATCCAAATATAGAAATTATTTTAAGAATATTTTTATCAACTCCAACATCCAATTGTTCAGCAGAAAGGTCTTTTTCTGCACTGAGAAGAGTAAAAACTTACTTGAGATCAACCTTATGTGCTGAAAAATTGAATGATTTTACGAACTTAGCAATAGAAAATAAAATGTTAGACAAAATATCGTTTGAAGAAGTTTTCGAAAAATTTGTTACAATAAAATTACGAAAAAAATTCTAATAAATTTAAAAATAAAGATATATCTATACATTAACTTTAGTAGTATTTTTTTCATTTATTATAAATAACTTTTGGTATTTATAGGGCGCAATTTTCAAAAACCGCCCAGGATGCAAAGTTATGTAAATCCGGGCCTGCAAATAAGTGTTGCATAATGGTTTAAGTTGGTTACAAAACTGTATTAGTCTTTTGCATTGCATCATGGGGGTGATATTGTATAATATGTTTTTTCCACGAATAATATTGGGCTTATATATATTATGCAGTAATTGTCCTCTCATAATGTTGAACTAGAATATTTATTTTTTTAATTAAGTTTGATTAAAGAATTTTATTGCGAAAATTTCGCAAAGATGAAAAAAAAAAATAGAAAACCTCAAACTTTTATATTAAGGAAAATATTTTAAATGAGTATATACTCGATTCGCTGAGCCATTATAGTTAAAATTTAATGCATTCTGTATAATTCTATGAATAAGAGTATAATCATTAAGAAATGCGTTCATGTGAAAATAAAACATGATTATATTTTCGCAGAAGAAGCAAAAATATATTGAGCCATTAAAAAATACGTTAAAAATTTGATTTGTTTCCAAGAGACACAAATTGCGAAAAAAAAAGAAGAAATTTAGCCATTTTGCTACACAGCTTAACATTTTCATTATACATATACAATCCAAAAAAAATAAAATTATGATAATAAAATCTCATTATACACGAAAAAATACAAAATTATATAAATTGAAAGAAAATAGCTTCAACAAAAATATTTACATTTTTTTTTTTTTGGTTCACATTACACGGAAAAAATCTTTGTTGTCTTTGTTTTTTAGTTTTCTTTGGCTGGAGTTTGTGTTTAATTTGTATTCCGACTACTTAATAAAATTTAATTAGAAGTATAATAATTTCGAATTGCATATAATAACATTAAATAAATTTTTTTTTTATAAAAGCTCAAAAATTTTTATGTATTTTCAGTATAATATTTTTTGCAAAACTATAGGACAATATTTTAAGCATGTTTTGGAGACATTCGGTTTCAATGTGTCTCAATTTTAATATTTCTACATCATTCACTTCCTTTTCGAAGATGTAATTTAAGCAAAGTGTGTCTTCAAAATAAAACGACATTGATCCAACAATTTTTGTCAGTGAATCTTTTTAAAATTATACAGAACTCCAGGTTTTTGCTCTGTCACAAAAAATATTCTATAAAATTATACCCAAATCAAAAAAAAAAACAAAAAAACTAAAAAGCATATCCAAATAAAATTCCGGTATTATATAATTAACATTTCCATTAAAAAAAAAAAAAAAATTAAAATGAAAAAAAAAACCATCTCGCATGGAAAACAACTTTTTTTCATGTCTTTGATTTTTTTTTAAAGGTGATGGAAAAACATGAAAATTTAATCTTATTCTAGGTATCATAACGTCAAACATTAGGGACACAACAATTTGTTTTCAACAATAAAAATGTACACTATAAAGTTAAACAGCTAGCATTTATAACAACTAACAACAAAATGTGCATTATGAACTACAATGTATACACAGGTATGGTATGGTGTATGAATATGCATACAGAAAAATATTGAAATTCTATGATGGCCAATAATGCTCACTGAGATTATATGTGATAATAGTGTTCGAAAAATAATTCACTCCAAGTAAAAATTGATAGGTCAACTTCGAGAGATCGCTCAACTCTATTTAAGTTATTTTTTTAAGTAACCTCTGTTTTATATTTAGACTTGATTTTTGAATAATAAAAAAATCAAGAACAGAAACTCTTTTGGATTTAGCAGCATTTTTTTATGCTCGCAAAATGTTGCGTTCTTATGATATCTATCCAATACTGATTAAAATTTCAGTAACGTTTGGATTTAATTTTTTACTTTTGTGCGATTTGCTTCATTAAATTATTTTTATTAAAAATTATTGATTGCAATTTTTTTGAAAGACTGCAGGAAAAGTAGATGCGATTGGAATTTTTTGCTGTAACATTTTTATAACAAATATTTAAAAAAAAAAAATAGTATAAATGCAGAATTAAAAATGTATTAACAAAATTAGCACAATGTATAATTTTCCAATATTGCAAATGTTTGAAGTTAATTAAAAAAAAAAAAGAAAAAAAATATGTGAATAAAAATTTATTTTAAAACTTGTGAACACCATATCAAATTTTTAAAATCAGATTCATAATATTCAAGGATTAAAGTTTATATATGCTCAAAGTTTTAATTTTTCATTTAAATTCAAGAATGAATTTATGAGAAAAATTTTTCAGTGCATAAAACATTAAATTAAAGAGAATAATAATTACATAAGGTAATTAGAAGAAAAACGAATTTCGTATTCATTTTTTATTTTATATATTTTTTTGTACATAATATGAGGAAGGAAAAACAAACTTTTCCATTAGATTTATTCTTGATTAATATGAATAAAAATTACATATTTTGCCTAAAGGAAGTTATGTTTTTTTTTGCTAATTTAATTTTAATCCCCAAAAATACTTAATGTGGTTAAAATAATAAAAGAAAAAAATCCATTTTAAAATATTTTGTATATTATATTTTACGCTTTAATAATAATACACACTTTTAAACCGCTAATAACACACATTATATTTTATGTTCATTTTAAAAGCACACCATAACTAAATATCGAAAATTAAAAACTTCAAAGTGTTTGCATGCACTTCATTCATTTATTTAATAACACCTGTGAGAGAATCTAATATTAATAGGAAAATATTATTCGCGCATTTTAGTGTCGTATTTATGATATTGAAGTTTAATATAATTTAATCAATACATGCCTATGTAAGTACTTAGAATCTGTTTGATGAAATCATAAATCATAATACCCGTTTGTAAAGTTTGTTTAAAGTATAGTAGGTACATAATTTTCTTCTTTTTTTTTCAAGATACATTTAAATCAATTGAAATTTTTTGGACAAACGAAGAAGAGACAATAGGAAATCAAGTCAAAGTCTGAATCGGTGCTACAGAATCGTATTACCCATGGTTCAACGTGTAAGTCAGACACGTTGAGCTAATTTCACAGGAAAAGACTGCGGCTTAAAAATCAAAATATTGAAGTTGTTGGCTGGCTCAATCAACCTGGTTCGTTTGGCTCACATTTGAACCCAGAATAGAGAACCTTTGGGAACTTTAGGATATAGACGAAAGAATGGTGTTACCCTGCTTGGTGGTATAATATTTGCATTATATAATATTTCCTATATATTTATAATTTTTTTAATATTTATATATTGTTAAACAGAATGTTAGAAGAAATAAACATAAAATATGTGAAACTAAATATTTAAAATTAAGTGTAGAAATTTATAGAATGCAACGAAATTGTAACTGATCTATGTTACAAAATACTTTATAATTTTGCATAAAATGAATGACTAAAATGAAGAAAAAATTACATATGTTAAACATTGTACATTTATGTTTTACAATAACTGAAATTGTTCTTTTAATAAGTTTTATAAGTTTTCAGTTTCGCATAAACTAACTCACACTAATGCTTTTAGCATAATCAAAAAATCCACGTAATTTGTATAAAATAGTATTTAATTTTAAGTGCAGGACCTTTTTAATCAAAAAATTTATGTATTTCTTTAGCTTATTCCATTATCTACAATTAAATTTCTCTCTGTTAAATTCTATGTAATTGAATTGATTTTCACATAATTATTTTAATGCTTAATTAAATCAATTATTTAATTAGATTTTGTCTTGTTTTCTCATTTTTTTTATAATGTAATTAGTTTTAAGTGCTTTTTAATCCAATATTATAATTTTTCTTCCATATATTCTGGTATTACCAAAATTCATTGCTGTATTTAATTTACTAACTTTGTTTTGTAAAACACACTAAAAAAATTTACGATTTTTTACATTATGTATATGTTGTACTACATACAGAAAATATAATTATATACAAATATGTACTGTATTTATAGTCTCTCGAAAAATGTGGACCAAATTCATTTGGTCAATGAAATATTTTATTTTCCTTAACACTTTTATTAAGAATCTAAAAAAAAAATATTTTTCCGCGTATAACGACCGACCAATTTGATGATTTTTCCATATCTGAGATAAATGTAGAAAATTTTCATCTGCAACATTTATCTGTTTTTTTTTGTGGAAAATTTTTCAAAGATTTTTCTCCATTTCTGTTGAAGAAAAATCTGTTATTTTCTGAAAATTTTATATAAGTTATACAGTTTTTTACATTAAATATCATGATAATGTCCATAAGAATTTTAATAAAATTTCAATAAATATTTTAAACTTTATTGTCTTGTCAATAAGGATATAATAGACACTATGAATATGAATATTTAGTAATTTATCGCATTGCTATTATTTCAATGTTTATAAATACATATATAGTTTATTAATTCTGTTTGTTGGATGTTAGCATTTGAGATCATAGCACTGAACCTAAATCCGGTGGATAATGGGCCTATTACAATCAAACCTTGCTTCTCCAATATGTACTATTTTGAATTTTGATATTTTATTAAGTGTTTTCAGGACTAACCGTTTTTCATAATCCAGTATCATACAAAATTCGTGTAACATAAGTACTAGAAATTTTTTTTTCAACTTTATAACTCTTATTCTTCCTTTTTTTTATCAGAAAAAAAAATAGAAGATACATTTATTAAACATGAAATTAAATTATTTATAATATAAATTTTTAAAAATTTAATATAAAAACCTATTAAAAAAAAATTAAAATAAAACAAATGAATAGGTAAACATATTCTTTCGCAAGGCATACACAATATAAATAATTTATTCGCACAAGGTAATCTAGTTTCACCAATCTGGCACCATTATACAATTTCCATTTTCTTGTAAATTGAGTCTTATCAGGTCTTACTGAATATATTTTTCAAGAGTTATTGACCACCCAAAGATTATCCGAAAAAAAAAAAATGTTTTATTTCAATAGAGTTAATAGTCGTAGTCAATTCCAATAGAGATACATGTACCTATATATGAAACTACTATTTTTTCAAGGAAAGATACTGAACGAAAATTAAATTCTTTTTAAATTATCTAATTGTAACATAGTATAGTAGCATTCAATTAAAAATTAATTTATAATTTATACTTTTCATATTCTTTCGATTTTGCACAATATTAGTTCACAAAATAAATTAAATACCCACTGATTTAAGTATCAAGTGTTGTAAATATACCTTATACATATGTATACTTTATATCGAACGTTTAAGCATTATTTATTTGAAACAGAAAAAAAACGTTTATGTTTGTACGAACGCCTATCAAATTCATCTAAATTTTATTAATAATTAAAAATATTAGAAATGTAGTTTATATAAATTTTCGTCTTAATAATTTTTGAATTCTATAAATAATATATGAATATTGAGATATTGTAAACAAAAATGCATTGAAGTATTTTTGTATTATTAACAGAAGTTTATCCATATCCAAATTCAATATAAATGAAAACATATTTTTATTTACTTCTCGTATCTAGGATTTTCATTGAACATAATATTCTTTGTTTGAAAAAGTTGTTTAATTGTCAAATTATTTATTTATTATCCATTTCTAAACTTAAACTCCAGAAATAAACTATAAAGTATAAATTATAATATTGATGCATATTAAATAAATTTAAGCAAACAGTGACCAAAAATAGATCAACGTTGTTGCCATAAGAACTTTGTGGCTCTTTACTGTCTCTGCAATGTATGAAAAGCATTCGATACAACAATAACTAGAAATTGCATTAATACGGCCTGAAAATCTTGTTGTTTTGAAGAATTTGATTCATATTTAAAAAAAATTTACGCAGAATTATGAAATTTTTAATATTAATATTAAATTATAAACCAGGGACCGAAGAAAAAAATTATCTTTTTCAGATACCTTGCAAAACACTTATTAAAAAATGAATTTTGCAAAAAAAAAAAAAGATTTTTTAAAAACAAACTCCTGTTTCCTTCAGTTTTTTTTAAAGTAGATACATTTTGCACTTACGTATATATATCATTATGTTTCAAACAGTTTAAGTATCTCTATCTTCACGAATTGGCTTTAATTGTGCCCAATGTACAAAAGTAAGCGTGGAATAATAATTTTCTTCTTTAACCCCAACTAGCAAATTATTCTTGTAAATAAGTGTTATACCAACTATAAGTTGTATAAGATTCTTGTAAAACGATTCGTGATACTGAATCAGTGATCTTGTTATGCAACATTTATAAGAATTCTATAAAAAAAAATATTTCATCAAAAACTATAATCAGCTCTTTAATGCCGGTTTCGGTCTTCCTATTAGAATTTATCATATCACAAAATTCTTCATCTCTTTTACTTTGTACATATGAGTAAAAAGGAAAAAAAATGCTCTTTAATGCCGGTTGTGATCCTGCTATTAGCTTTTATATTTATAATAAAAAGATTTTTTTTCTCTTTTACTTCTTATATATGAGTAAAAAAGAAAAAAAAAGCTCTTTAATGCCGCCCGTGATCCTGCTATTAGCTTTTATATTTATAATAAAAAGATTTTTTTTCTCTTTTACTTCTTATATATGAGTAAAAAAGAAAAAAAAAGCTCTTTAATGCCGCCCGTGATCCTGCTATTAGCTTTTATATTTGTTATAAAAATTTTTTTTTCTCTTTCACTTCTTATATATGAGTAAAAAGGAAAAAAAATGCTCTTTAATGCCGGCTGTGATCCTGCTATTAGCTTTTATATTATGTGGGTGAAGTTAGCCATAAATTGCCAGCCATAAAAGTTGCGCAAACGAAATTTTTTTTTTATTTTAATTTTCGGGTATGGCAGTGTGCGAAGTTAGCCATAAATTGCCAGCCATAAAAGTTGCGCAAACGAAATTTTTAATAATTTTTAATTTTTGTATGGCAGCTATCACAACCAGTGCAGGGACACTAATGCCACTTTGGCTCAAGTTGGATCAAAGCCCAACCAATATTCACCCCATTCGACGATTTTCGATACCAGTCTTCTGGCATGTTCAAAATCCTTCTGAAAAAAAAAAAAAAAAAAAAAAAAAAAAAAATTTTGTATGGCAGCTACCACAACCAGGCCAGGGACACTCATGTTGCTTTGGCC